>JARHVA010003824.1:840000-1440000 GCA_037957365.1 Torreya grandis | reverse complement strand
TTTATACATATGTATATTTGTATAATCTTTAGTTCTATTTTGTGCTTTTCATTTTAATTTTTGGTGCCTTTCTTTTTTAGGTAGCATGAGTCTGTAGCCCTATGGCATACTTAAAGGCACTGGAGATTCTGGTTTCTACTCCCTTTAATTGTTTTTACAGTCAATGGAAGTTCCCCAACTGGAGCCAGCTGTTGTTCCCAAAATGTGTCACTCATTTTTGGGGACAACATATGAACTATTTTGGTCCTACAGGCCAAAATTCTCTCCTCCCTTCTCAAAAATGTTTTGATTATTCAAATCCATCATTGTTCAAGCTTTTTTAGCTAAGGGACTCACAATTTCAACAGGTTCAATAATTTTAACAGGTGAGCTCTCACAAAGAAATAAGTTCCCAACACTTAGGCAATTTCAAGGTTGGTTCAACGCCGAGGTTCAACCAAAAGTTCCATCGGCAAGCTTCAACCCAAGGATTAAACCATTGAACCATTGAACCATTGAACCCCACTTTCAAAGGTTCAAAGGTTCAACGGGTTCAAAGGGTCAACGACATCGATAGACATAAAGAGTTAAGCGCTTTGACAATTTCAAAGTTCAATCGCTTCGACAAGTTCAACTGATTTGAAAGACTTAGAAGAAAAGAAGGCTTTGAAGAGTAAGGAATGAACCATTGAACCTTGAACCAAAATGGTTCAATGGGTTCACAGGTTCAATGAGTTCAATAAGATCAAAAGACTTAAATGAAAGAAGGCTTCAAACAAAAGATTGAACCATTGAACCATAAGTCGGTTCAATCGAAAGGTTCAAAGGAAAGTGTCCCAAAGCCCGAAGGACAAGTGCCCTTGTGGAGGACAAATGGAAAAAAAGATATCTTTCAGAGGGATTTTTCATGACAAAATTTTACAAGTGAAATCCTTCAGACAAAATGTCTGAAGAAATTCCTTCAAACATTTTGTTCGAAGGAATGTTCAAAGGCCCGACAGAAAGCGAAAAAAGCAAAGGAAGATTTCCTTCAGATAAAATATCTGAAGAAATTCCTTCAGACATTTTGTTTGAAGGATTTGAAGAAGAAGGCCGCCCGAAGGACCCCAAAGGGCAGGTACCCTTGCAAGGGACTCTTGGCGACCACAAAATGGACCTTTCTCAAGGCTTGAAGGGACACCTTCCCTTTGGGGGTTCCAAAGACATAAAGCGAAGGAATTTCAAAGCTTGAGAGACTCAAAAAAAATAAAAGATTCTGAGAAAGAGAATGAACCTTGAACCAAAATGGTTAAAAAGTTCAAAGGTTCAAAGGTTCAAAAAAGCTTCAAACGAAGAGGCAAGAAGGCGAATCAACCAGGAAGGCGAATGAACCAAAGAAGCGATGGAACCAAGGAGCCGATAAGACCACCCAAATTATTGAACCATTGAACCAATGAACTCTCATGGTTCAAGGGTTCATGGTTTAAAGTGGTTCAAGCGACCAGCAACCAGTGACATCCCTGTGGACGTCAAATTCAAGATATTGAAATATCCATTAATTTTCAAATATGGCATGAAACCTAAAAACAAACTCAGTGACCAGTTGAAGGAGCCGAAAAAGCTAGCAAAAAGGGAAAAGATAGCCTGAGAGCTCAAATTGCAACAAGAAAGAGGGAAAGACTAGAAATATTTGTGTAGTAGTTATTTCCAGTAGGTGGAATAGTCCACCAAGTAGACATTTGAGCTCATAAACATTAAAAGGCATGGCCTATTTTTCTCCCTTGGAATAAAAGTGAGGGGAAAACCGCGTACATGTTTAGTGAAAGACCAGACAACTCATGCTGAGGAGAAGACATTTGAGATGTTTCTGTACACCAAAGTTAAGGCTGATGTCCTTTTCCAGCATGGCCCCTTGACAGAACTGGAAATGCATTCAAGGCATTAAATGTAGCATGGGCCATTCCATGAAATAAAGTGCCAAGTCTTTCTTAGCTGCTATATATTGTAATCTCTTATTTTATGCAAAGAGGATCTTTTGGTTATAGAAGCAAAACTCTGCCAAAATTGAAAGGTGATTACTGAGACTTTGAGCTTAGATTGTTGATCATATTTCTTTATATGAATGAGAAATCAGGGTACTTTTAGACTTTGTGCCATAATAACTTGTGTCATTTAGGAGATTGTTCTTATGTCTATTTCCTAAATGCATTCTTGTCCATTTAATGAAATAAGTAGAACTAGTGGAAGTAATCAGGAAGGTGTCCTGAAGCCAACTGTGGAGAGACTTTGTGCTGCCACAATTGTCTTTAGTGTGTGTGTTTTCAGTTTGTTTCTGTGTAAAGGATCTTAGGATGACTTTGTGCCCCCATTATCCTTCGTATTTCACTCTTTGTGTAGTTGAGGTGGATACTTTGTGCTACACTTCATTCTGCTGGTTATTGCACCCTTGTTACCTGTTACTTATCACTACCAGAAATGATTCTTGCTATTTGCTGTAGAACACCTCTGAAAGAAGAGAAGTGCCTTCAGTGTTTTCACCATAATTCTCCTATGTTTCTAAACATCATCTCTAAAAAAGAGAGATGGATGGTGTTTCCATACCCCTTGAGTGTTATTTTCTACTTATATATATAGTATATAGCTCCTCATAAGTTATAGGGAACCTCCCCTTGATGAGAGGACAGATTTGTCTCCTTTTGATGTGGTAAACCTGCACACTTGGCCGACCAATCTCCTTAAGCTGTGGTTGAAGTAACCTATTTTGCTCATCAGTTAGCTGGTGAAAAAATATTCACCCAACACAAATAAGAGAATTATCTCATTTGAAAAAGTTGGTAACAAGCTAAACAATACTTCATCTTTGCCTTAAAATTTTCTAAACTTTAATCAAAATATTTCTCTAAAATATTCAATACAAGATACAACGGTTTCAAAAGATTTTATTATTGGCAAACATTAAGCTAAAGATGCCATTGATAATTCTCAAATTAATAGTATAAGCAATGAAAAAGCATTAACATGAGAGGTTTCTAAGGTACAAAACTTAGAAAATTCAAAAGTGCCAACTAAGTTGCCTACACAAGTATGGATTCCTATGCCGAAATTATTACAAATTGAGCATAATAAAATATTTATGCATAATGAACCAAGTATTACAGAAACAAGCAATAAAATAATAATTGATTATTTCACATTTATTTTTCCATCAAGTTGGAAATTTACTTAATTGTTAATGCTAAAATTCCATATTTCCCATTGTTATCCACTTGCATATTTCTCTTCGTGCATAACTTCTAGTCTTTTACTTCATTGTTAATTCGTTTATCCCTCATCTAAGCATTCTTCTAGCCCTTGTATTTATTTTTCACTTTGGGCACTTTCCCTCTTAATTTTCAAACTGATTCGAACCATCCAAAACAACTACATTACAATGCTTTCAATGCATATTATTTTTGAGAATTTGCTTGCTTATTATGGCATATCTATCATGTTATGGCTTCCTCCACACTTACATGATCACATCTATCTACTCCTACATTCTCCATGATCACACATAGTCTCTTGTCTGTTGGGGGCATGTAAATTATTATCTATATCAATCATTTGTGCTACATTGTTATAACTCCTTTACACATATATTGGGGGCATATTACTTACCTTCCTTCTTGCCACACTACACTTTAGCACATGGATGTGTATTATTTGTATCCCTACCATTTCTTTAATTTTTGAAGCCTTACTTCTTGGTATTTCTTAAATCTTTTAAGTTCAAATATTAGAAAAAAATCAAATCAAATATGTTCAAAAATTCAAAAAAATTATATATGTCAAAAATACAAAAAATCAAAATATTTTCAAAAATTCAAAATTTAGACCTCAAAAACATTTTCAAATGTTGCTAACTTATTTGCATACGTTATTTATTTTATGTTTATTAGATTACATATTTCATTTATATTTTAATACACATTACTTTTCAAAGGTATGTGAGTGTGATTTAGGACATACTATTATAAGGTTCTTTGATGTCGAGCTTCCATTTTTACCTAGTAGCTTTGTTAAGTTAGGGGCATATTTTCATTATCTAATGAACACTTCAATAGTTTGTATCTATCCATAACCTTTCTACATGTTGAGTTATATATAATACAAATGTTTTGATAATCACTCATACTTTACATTTTGTTATATGGATATGTTATTTTCTAACAATGATATTGATATATATGGTTGATGTAGACTAGTATCATATGCTCTATGTTTCTCTTCAAAAAATTTATTTTACTACATGATAAGTTAGGACTTGATTTCTTATTGAGTGTGGAACTTGGACTTATGTGTGCAATATATACATGTTCTTGATTATATGTATATCATCATCATGCCATTTTATTGTGGCCTTTGACCTTGTTTGTTTGTACGACATTCATATGTTCCTTTTATATGGCCTTTGGGCCTTATGTGTGATATTACTTGTATGTTCATTGCTTATTACTATGGTGCCATGATTCATATCATGGTTTTTTTCTATTTTCTACTTTTACTCTACTGCCATGATACATATCCTACATATATTGCTTATGTGCCTCAGTGCTATATGTATCTAACTCATGTTTCATATGCAATCTAATGTTACAAGTTACATGTAATTACAATATAATCCAAAATATAGTAATTTTACTTCATTGCATCACTAAAATCAAGGGGGGAGATGTAGAAACTCAAATTTAATCATTAAGTACTTTATAATGTTTAATCTTGATATTTATACCTTACTTGACTTATTTGTCATTTCATTAATTTTCAATCTCTATGAGAGCCTTCATTATTATACTCATTATCTTGAAACTACTAAAAACATCATTTAGATAGTCGTATTATGCTTATAGATTCATGTCATCCAAATCCCAATAGTCTATGTCCTTCTGGGACAAGACTGTATTAGGTCAGATAGGGCCATAACCTGACCTTGTCCATTAGTACGACCTTGTCCTGGTAAATTTTCAAATTTTAGATGCTTCATGTCAGCCCTCCCATGATTTTATCAAAGGTAGTTAATGGAAATATTTCAAATCTGCTACTATATAAGCACATCAAGGTCATTCAATACACATCTAAAATCTATCATCTAGAAACCACTTGAAAAATTCTACTGCACATTGAGTAAAAGGGCATTAATCTTTCCAATTCAATATTTGATTTATTTTAATAGTCAGGCAAAATTTGAAGATATTTGATTTCAGGTCAAGGGAATTCATTATCAAACATTCAAATCAATTTACTTGTTGTATCCATATAGTAAAAATATAAATATTCACGCACTCACTATAAGAAGAAGAACTACATCGACATAAGGCCCTTTTGGGATATGTAGGCAACACTCATATTGTGTAGGGTTTCTTAAGATATCTAGGTTATTCTCCTTTCTCAATCCCCTTTTTTATATTTGACCTCTATTTGGTTTTTGTGTAGCACTAAGGTTTTGTTATTGCAAACACTTCAGTGTGGTAACTCAACACCTACAAATAATAAATAGACCCTATTAGTCAGGTGTAGGTATCCATATAGGAAAATATATTGCATGGTCAACATAGACATGTTCGCATTCAATAGAAAAGGTTGTGGTATGCCCATATCCACCCTAGTGTGGTCCTATCCTAGTACATCACATAATTCTATTTCAGTTGTGACACAATTCACAAATCCTTATAGTTAGGTTTACATCAATGATCTACTTGCACAATCATTATAAATCTAGTTCAAGATAAGTATACACTTTTATTTACAAATTTACTATTTATAGTTCATTTTAGTTTCTATAATCTACTGTATTTTACATTTATGTTTTTTATATTATGTAATCAAAATCAATATTTCAATAGTTTAGTGTTTATACCATTTCATTATTAAATCAAAATAAACTTTAAATTGTCATAGACAATGTATTATTCAGAACATGAACAATCACCAAATCTTTCAGAATGTCATCCTTTGTGTGAACAACTAAAATTCAAGAAGTCACATTTGCATCAAATTTGGGTTGATAATAGTATGATCTTCAGTAGCAACATGCCTAATATATTTCAAGATAGAATTATGATATTTGTGATGCTCCTTCCCCTTTGATAGAGTTAAACATTACACTTTTAAATTATTAAATTGGTTCTCAAAGCACCACATTCCATTATGTACCTCAGGAATAGTAGTTTATAAATGCACCCAAAGGCTATATTTCACAACATGCCAAATTTATGTCCACTAATGATCTTAAACCTCTATCTTCGAAAATGTGTGTATGATTTATTTTAATCTTTTATTGTCACCTTTGTCTAGTTGTTCACCTCTATGCAACTTTAGTTTGACCTTGTTCACATGATGACTAGCCCCTTGGTTCATCCCTTTGATCATATATTCTTTTCCCCCATTCCATTTTATCTTACTTTATTTCTATTATTACTTTCAATCCTTTGTTGTCACCCTTATAGAGTTATTAGCCTCTATGCAACTTTAGTTTGACCTAATTTACATGTTGTCTAACCCTTTGGTTCATCCCTTTATCATGTCTTCATTTTCCTTATTTTCAATTTCATCCTCTTTCTATTAATTTTTTTTCTAGGGAGAGTGACAAAACTACCACTAACATTACTAAAATGGCCAGTGATGGTTTTGTAACAAACTCAATGTTTTGCTACAAAATTTATAAAATGAATTGGATTCATTGGAACTAAAAATAATGGTTATGGGCATCATTTGAGATTCATTTCATGTTATTTTCCTTTCGTGAGAGTTACAACTAAGTCACTTTCCTCCTCATGTATATAAATATGGATGTGTTTGAGGTCATGATGGATAAAATAATTTCTAGCACCATATACTCTATCATGCCATTGTCAAATATTACTTTCAATTCTCCAACACACACATATATATTTGTATCATTTTTCTATTAGTTTGAGAGTGGTCATTATCTTTTAGTTGGCCTTACTACTATGGTTTACATGACATTCTCCCTAAAAAGTGGTCATTTTTTAGGATACAAGACTCCAACACATCTATGACATTATGCTTTATCTATCATTCCTCTGGGTGGCATTGGCTTTACAAGCCAAGTTTTTTTATTTGAGTTTCATTAACTTTATAGTTAGATATTTTCATCTTGTGAATTCACTTACACTAACTTAGGTCACTTTCTTGTATAAATTTGAGATAATAATAGGATTATGCATAAACCAAAACACGCTCACACAAAATAGAGACACGTATTATAATGTTGCAAATTACATATAGAGCAAAATTACATAAATAAATCTTACATCATTACAATTTATCTTAGGTGTATTCAAACCTAGAAATCTCATGTCCTTATAAATAAAATTCCAAGAGCCTATGTTGAGTAATAAAACAATATAGGATTAAAAAAATAAAGTGATATTTAAAAGCTTCAAGTTAGGCTCACTCTTAATTTGGAATAAAATAACTCAACCTTTTTTTACAATTTTGCATGATTCATTAAATACTAAAAAGTAAATAATTTATTGCAATAAAATATCTCTATAAGATTGATTTAAAGAAGAGGGAAGGAGGAAATACTTGATATCCCTCTTAATGATAACTTCCCTCATACCTAATGGAGGTCCATGATAAATAAACTTGGCCTTTGACAAGCAAAAAACATTATTGCATATCCCCCCTTAATGCTACCTTAGATAGAAATAATATAGTATAGTCACTTATGTTGAAAAACAATCTTCCCTTTGGGAAAAGGTACTAAATATGCCCAATGCATAACATCCTCCCATACCATGTATCCATAAACTTCCTCACAAGATCAAAGATTAAGAGTCTTTATGACATGGCCATAAGTTCCAAATTGGCATGAAAAATCATGTGGGTCTTATATACATTTCCAACAAAATTACTAGTAAACTCTATAAGCATTTCAAGCTACTTGGGTTTGTGAGAAAAAAAACACTATAAGAACCGTGTATAATAATAAGAAGATAAAAAATATGAGGCTCAACATCACGTACTTCTCAAGATCATTCGATTGAAGAGGAGTTACCTTCCAAAATAGGCAAATTAAAAAGGGTACAAGGATGAGTAGGAGATGTTCTAATAATATCCATGAAACTCTCAAGAGGTACAAATAGGCAAGCAATATCATGCAAGAGAGAATCATAATTATGGTCATCAACCATTTTACAAAGTGTATTACCATGATATTTTTTTTTAGAAACATTAACATGAAGAGCCATTGGAGTTTCATGAGCATCCAACATAGAAACTACAATAGTATGATCTTATGTGAAAGGAAAACAACATGTCTTCCCTCACACACTCAACTTCCCGTGATAAGGTTAAGACAACGAAAATTAATAGAAATATATGTTTGAATGATTTGGTTTATGGGGTTGGTTGGCTTGTTGAGATTTTTATTACAATTTTTTCCTTTTCTCATGGACTCATTGGTAAAAAATTCATCAGTTGACTTGTGATGAATTTTGAAGGCTTGAAATTGAGGGATTGGGAGATCGGGATGTGTAGAACACTTGATAAGTTGATGGAGATGTCAATCAACATTGTTTGGTTTCAAGTTTAAAATTTTGGTTGCATAACACAAGAGATCTTGACTAGGTAGGGTCATCAAATGATGGGCATGATAGAAAAAGATACATTGTAAGTAAATCCTACCAACAAACATGCTAGAAATGGAAAGGCTAGAAATTATCAGGAAGCAATGAGAAAAGTAACTCATGCTCATAGTAGCTTATGTCTCCTTGAAACTAATCTAAATTCTAGAAAGTAAATCTAGGTTAATTAAAAAAAAGTAAAAGTCATATAGGAAAGCTAGCCAATTAACTAAAATATTATAATTTATTTATTAAGTAATGAAAAGGAAATTGTCAAACCATGTGTTGAATATAACACTAGCTTTGTTCAATCTACATAAGAGACATATAGTTTTATTTGAAATTGAAAAAAAGAGTGAAAATAAACACCTTATATTTTTATGTTATTTTTGTTTATATAACAAATATGAAGTGATAACGCTGCAACTTACCCTAAAAATCTCTTATAACCTCTCAACAATCTCTAGATCAAGATAAATATATGAAATGAATGTTAGAGATATTTTCATTTAAGATAAAGTGTATCTAAACTAACTACAACTCAATTATTTAAGTCTAAGATTCTAGTTGTATACCATCTAATTTTGGCATAAGACCCTTATTCTTAGTGTTTTCTTCCCAATTTATCATTTTTGGCAGACTTGCACATACTAGCATATTTATTGGTCCATTTGGCCCCATTTAGGTCCCCATTTAGCCCTTGAGCCTAAAAAATATAGTCTAATACTTATTATAAAATATATGTTAGCATCATTGGGCTATATATACCTATTGTCATTATATGATAAAAATAGAGCTTGTGTCATATCCAAGTCAGACTTGCACTTTGTGTAGGTCCTTATAGGATATACACACATCCTTCATGTGTATGTTCCTTTTAGTCTTGTAGGCCCTTCTACCCGTTGTCACTTATTTTGTGCCTTTAACCTCACCCCTTGTCATTTCTAAAGTTAGATAACACACATAACTTATCATAAATTAACTTATATACACAAGTTCATGCCAAACCATTTCAATGGAGAAGAGAACTAGAAGAAGAAAACAAGGAAGACACATAGAAATATTAATATCAAAGGTCAAGCTTAGAGCCAAGCATCAAACATAATTCCTCCTCTTCAAGTTCTGCTTCGTTGATTTATATATTACACACTTGTGATAGAATTTTTTTTATTAGTCTCTCATCATTCCCCTTATGCAGAAGGAGGGTATTAGCTTTCATATAGTTGTGTTTTCACTTCTAGGGAAGAGGAGATTCAAAACCCTCACTCAAGCTATTCCATCCACACACTCAGAGAACTATGTGTAGGTTTAATTCTTAGCATGTGGGATACATATTTTGCAACACTACTTTGGCAGTTCCCTGATTTCATAACTATTTATTTGTTTTGAAGTGCCAATCCAATTTAAAGAGGAATAACATAAATTATGCACATTCTAATAGACAAAACAATGAAGTGAAGGTGTAGGAACATCAAAAAAGAGATATGGCACTAGTGAGAGAAAAATTAGTTTTGAAAGCCTTACACAAGATAGAGTCAATGATACAAACACAAACCAGGTAGTTTTGGTTCTGAGTAGGCTAAGTCTGACCATGATGAACCCTCACAAAGCACGTGTCTACCAAAGAGAGATTAATAAGTCCTAGATTTCATGATCAAAATCTAGATAGTTTACATGGTTATTTTATATATCTATAATTATATAATAGTAATTAGGTTTGGTCATTCCTTAAACTTTTATATTTACCCTATGCAACCTAATTTTATTTGTTTCACTTGGACTTGTGGTTGAGTTTATACTCTTAGATCTAAATTATGTACTTTTCATAGATATATTCTTAAATTTATTTAATTACAACTTTGAGTGTAAGTAAATTACTTAGATCATTCGTAACAATACAATTATATATGGCAAAATTAAGAGCAAAATAAACAAATCCACAATCATAATTGGTGAAAGAACATAATATTTGAATATTATGACTGAGCCACTTCAAAGGGAAAACCTCCACAACAATGCAATAAGAACATAATTCACAATATGATGATAAAAGACTAACCACTACCTCTTATATATACCCTACTTAACCATGGTTATTTCATACACTGATCATAATAATAACATCAAGAAATACAACAAACTAATATAAAGGTGTGTAATCCACATGCTGACCACACATATACTTAGATGCACTATAGGTTAAGGGCATAATACAATTTATAATTTATACTCTGTACCCTAATTTTTGTTACAATTTTTGCTATACTCGGTTTAATATATTATTTGATTGGTCTTTCTCACATATTTCTTTTAAACAAATTAGTATGATTCACACTTATAATAATTAAAAATAATGCAAAATATCATGTAGATCAACTCAAAATAATAGATATTAGTGGACCAAGATGTCTAAATATTCAATATATGTAAAAATAGAATAATTATCTTTAAGGTAGGGCAACATCATACAATACTCCTTTAGGAAGGAATAACTTCATAATGTCTCTTCGAGAGGACAACCTCCAATATCCTCTTACAATATAAGATTCAATGCTTACTTGATTCCTTATAATGATAATCATCTCCTTTATATATACCTCTATCTAACTAACAATAGATGGGTAATCTCTTAATCCCAATGTAAGCTGACCATTAACCAATATACTAATTCTGCAAGTTACTCCATTATCTTAATATATTGGACCCATATAACTAACTAAGGGGGATGTGTGCTACATTTCAGCATCTCCATCAACCCATATATATTAATATATAGTGTCCCTAGATACATATCATTACTTCCCTCCTTGACATGTTTCATCTTTGAAACATAGGAAGAAACCCAATAATGAGTGTGTTTCAAATTATTGCACACTTGTCTCCAATCTCAATCATCTAGCCATCCATATGTGATCCTTACAGGTGATAGCTCTCCAAGCTTGTTTCTAAATTGCATTATGCCCCTCTGATTCCATTCATGATCATAATTTTATTGCTTTGATGTCCATGCATAATTATTCCTCTTGTGATTCTATGTACCATATTTCATTGCACTACTTTGATTCTATCTATGACCATAATAGGTATTTTCCATGCATAACTATAGTTATTAGAACTCTAATTTCTTATATAGCCAAAGTGTTTGTTATTATTACACTCCCTCACATGACTCTATGATTGTTTTCTCTCATGATGATGTGGGTGTCTATATACCTCAACTTTTTCTAATACTTTGACTTTATCAACCTTTTCTTCTACCTCTTTCACCTTTTGCTTTGGTGGTTCCTTTGTCTCTTGAGTAGATGAAGTGTTTTGGTTTGATTATATTATTTCTTCATCTATGTCTTGATATAAATCTTTCACATGCTTTTCATCACATATTTAAATCTCATCCTCATGATTTACCTTAACTGTTATTGGTGTCATTCCCACTATGATATCTTGTAAAGCAACCTTCTTTTTCCTATACCAAAACTTTAAGAACTTCTTCTGAACATTAATATTGATTGTTCCCAAAGTCTCTAACCATGGATATCTAAGAACCATTCCATATCATCCATATCCAAATCATAAAAATATGAATTAAAAACATATTTTTTCATAATATGTTTCAAATCTTCAAACACTTGAATATTATTACCATCTACTTGAACCTCCTTAATATTCTTTGCTTAAACATGTAGATGCTTGGTCACATTCATGTTGATAAAGTTATATTTTTTGGTAGGATTTATGGACACAACAACCTTATTCTTTTGAATGCATCCATAAAATTGAAAAATTGACTTAGATGTCTCTGGAGCCAAATTATTTGAACCCTTATCATTCAATTCTTCTTCTTTTTTTCTTGCATGTTCTTCCTCATTGTCATTATTTTCTTTCACAAATTTTCATTCTTCAACATCATCATTCTCTTCTTCATTACCATCATTATTTTCTTCCTCTTCTTCATCCTCTTTTTCATTTATATCCCATTGATCTAGGAAGACCTGTTCCATTTTTTCTCATGAAGAATACTTTTGTGCGAAGCTCAATAAATTAAACTAATGTTGTGCAAGCCTAGACAAAGAAAAATATAATTGTGTTTGCCATAAAATTGTTTGAGTATTATTCTCCTTAAAAAGGAACCACCATTTTATAGTATCAATATCATCCTCCCTTCAAAATATTTGTAACTTCATGATCCACACAACAAAAACTAGAGTTCATGAAACCATAAAATATCAATAACTCATTAAAAAATGATTCAAAAAATCCCAAATTTTGACTGTACATTCATCTTATGATAGTGAAACTTCAATAAAAAGTTTTTGAAAAAAATCCATAAATTTAGGTCTATAGAGCGAATATATTAAAAACACTAAAATTGTAATAACTCACTCCAAACATATCAAAAAAATCTAAAATTTGTTTTGTAAATTTAGTGTATTATGATATAACATCAATAAAAATTTCACCAAAAAATTCCTTATATTTTGAAAGATGTGATGAAATGAATACAAACCCTAAAATATGAATAACCCCCTCAGAACTGATAAAAAAGGCTCAATTTTTTTACTGAAACTTTCTTGAAATATTATTCATATCTAGTAAAATAATTACACAAAAATTTGTAATGAATTGAAATATATTGATGATTCCAAAAATCTAGGGTTTTGCTCCACATAAATTACCCAAATCGAAGCTTTAATACCACTTGGTATGATCCACACTTATAATAATTGGAAATAATGTAGAATATAATGTAGATCAACTCAAAACAATAGATATTGGTGGACCAAGATGTTTAAATATTCAATATATGTAGAAATAAAATAATCATCTTTAAAGTAGGACAACACCATACAATACTCCTTTAAGAAGGAATAACTCCACAATGTCTCTTCGAGGGGACAACCTCCAATATCCTCTTATAATAGAAGAATCAATGCTTATTTGATTCCTTACGATGACAATCATCTTCTTTATATAGACCTCTATCTAACTAACAATGGATGGGTAATCTCTTAATCCTAATGTAAGCTGACCATTATCTAATACACTAATTCCATAAGTTACTCCATTATCTTAATATATTGAACCCATATAACTAACTAAGGGGGATGTGTGCCACATGTCGGCATCTCCATCAACGTATATACATTAATATATCATGTACCTAGATACATAGCACAAACAAGCAACTAATTTCCTTAAAAAATATTTGTTTAAAGATATTTGATAAAAACACTATGCATATTGGTCTTCTTATAAATTTCATGTATATCTAAAAATCTTTTTCTTAAACTCAAAATTTGTGAAATGGGTATTTTTAGGTTAGTCATAAATATGGTTAAAATGATCATGAGGCTCTATTGAATTTATTCATTTTGTTTAAAAGAAGTATTTTGTATGTCATTATTTCTCAGAGGAAATGATTTTCTTGTTTGTTTAAAAGAAGTATGTGGTAAAAACCAATCACATAATATAATTCATTTTGTTTTATGCATTGCTTAAAAGAAGTATCCTGCATGCCATTATTTCTCTGAGAAAATAATTTTTTTGTTTGTTTAAAAGAAGTATCTGGTAAAGACCAACCACATAATATAATTCATTTTATTCTTTTTGCATTGTTTAAAAGAAGTATCTTGCATACCATTATTTTTCATAAGAAATTAGTTTCTTGTTTGTTTAGGGTTTAAGGTGGTAAAACTAAAGACCAACCAGATAATATATTAAACTGAGTAAAAATCGTGACAAAAAATTAAGGTTATATATATTGGAGGTTGTCCCCAAAGAAACTTTTATATATAACCTTAGTTTTTTATCACGATTTTTACTTAATTTGATATATTATTTGGTTGGTCTTTAGTTTTACCACTCTAAACCCTGAACAAACAAGAAACTAATTTCCTCTGAGAAATAATGGTATGCATGATACTTCTTTTAAACAATGTAAAAAGAACAAAATGAATTATATTATGTGGTTGGTCTTTACCAGATACTTCTTTTAAACAAACAAAAAATTTATTTCCTCTGAGAAATAATAGCATGTAGGATACTTATTTTAAGCAATGCATAAAACAAAATGAATTATATTATGTGATTGGTTTTTATCACATACTTCTTTTAAACAAACAAGAAAATCATTTTCTCTGAGAAATAATGACATGCAAAATACTTCTTTTAAACAAAATGAATAAATGCAACAGAGCATCATGATCATTTCAACCATATTTATGACTAACTCAAAAATACTCATTTCACAGATTTTGAATTGAAGAAAAATATTTTCAAATATACATGAAATTTATAAGAAAACCAATATACACTGTTTTTATCAAATATCTTTAAACAATTATTTTTTAGATAAATTAGTTGCTTGTTTGTGCTATGTATCTAGGGACATGATATATTAATGTATATGGGTTGATGAAGATGTTGACATGTGGCACACACCCCCCTAGTTGGTTATACGGGTTCAATATATTAGGATAATTCTTTCCCTATGGCCCTATAGTCAGTTTATTTTTTTTAGATCGGTGCTTGGGGTTAAGGGGTCCCTATCCCATTCATTTTTTGATTGGATCTCCAACCATTATGGGACATAATCAAGGGCCCATATCCTTAAAAGAATATCAAAAAAAAAGTCACAACTGGCTCGAGAATACCATCAATGGCCACAACCAACTCAGTAATATCATTTATCAATTATAACCGACCTAAGAATACTAATGATCAATTGCTATCAACCCAAGAATACCAATGATCGACCACAATCGCCCCATGAATACTTAATGATCAACCATATCCATCATCTGATAGCAATCTGAGTTTTAAATCTAGGTGTTGCTTGAAATAACTAAGTCACTTAACCAACTCACCTACATCTCATTGGTCTATAGTCAGTTTATTATTTATACTCTATACCCTTTTTTTGTTACAATTTTTGTTATACTCAATTTAATATATTATTTGATTGGTCTTTACCACATACTTATTTTAAACAAATAAGCAATTGATTTTTTTTGAAAATAATGACATGCAAGATACTTATATGAAAAATAAGGATGACATAACTTAAAAATTTATTATTATTACTTTAAGTTTATTATGTCATTAATATGTTAGTGCCAATTCAATAAAAAAAAAATAACAATATCAAAACTTCAATCCTCGTAGCTTTAATTCTATCTGCACCACATTCAATACTAGAATTAAAATAAACATTAGGTTTAAAAATTATATATTATTAAGTTTTTTAATTATTAAAACTATAAAAAAGGAAGAACATGTGGTGCCAAAGAATATTCAAAACATTTTTATAGTAAAATATAACTATTACCTTAAGCTTATTGTGTTCTAAGTGGTCCTTATATATGTGTGTGTGTGTGTGTGTAGTAGCGATTCTAAATTAATTTATATATGTCTCATATAATTTTTTAGCGAATCGGACTCATACGAACTATATGATAAGGTCTGCCAAAATGTTTAAAGTGTGAGTCATGGTCTGTACTCAATTTATACTAAGTATTACACATGATCTTACCATATGTACTTTACAAATAGAGTCTTGGAGCCTCATGACATACTGTATTTTTATTTTAAATGTTTAAAGTAATAATTATATTTTAGTTGGAATGATTTGTTAATTGAAATAAAAAAATATTTGAAAGCCAATATGAATGTGGTTAAGACATTTTGGCAGAACTTATTATATAATTTATAATCTTAAAACCATAAAAATCTTTTGATTATTTTTTCAGTTATATCATCTTTAGTTTTCATAGTTTTAAAATAGTATAAATAATAAACTGACTATGCCAAAGAATATTCAAAACATTTTCATAGTTTTAAAATTAAAAACCATATAATGTCTTAACCACATCCATATTAGCCTTATATATATATATATATATATATATATATATATATATATATATATATATATATAATTTTCAAAACCCTAAACCCTAACCCAAAATATAATTATTATCTTTAGTTGATTGTGTCTTAAGTAGTCTCTCTCTCTCTCTCTCTCTCTCTCTCACACACACACACACACACACACACACACACACACACACATGAAAATTGAATATCAGGAGTTTCATGTATTTACTATTTTTTTGAAAGTGACATGAGGATTGTGAAAGAATAATGCATAGTTTTCTTAGGTTGGTTGTTGTTATTTCAATATGGTTGTAAAGAGGATGGAATGATTAATTTTTATGCACAATGATAGTTAGATAAATATTATTTGCATTTTGTTTCAAATTAAATAATTTGATGCATTACATTTTTAAGATAATGAAAATTAAGAAGTATTTGAGTTCAATTATATAAAATACTTATTTTAGCATATTTTATTAGATGTCAAGGTAGAATCTAGGTTCAAATGATTCAAGTAGAGATATTTGGGGTCACGATGATAATCAACTTAATGAGGCTAATCTTTCATGGGGTAGCTCTCGAGACATATGATTATTTCATGATTGCAAAGCTGCTAACTATGATCAAGGAATCCAAGAAGAGTGGTTATATCATATGTTAGTTTTCACAATGAAAATCAAAATGAAAAGAAACACACTAATATGCATAACACTATCTTGTCTAGATCAAAGGGGGGGCGGATCTTAGTGAAGAAAACCAAATGACAAAGCAAAATTAAAATACAAGAAAAATAACCTTTCTTACCTTCCTTGAATGTTCTAAGATATTTCTTCTTTGGCTTGCTTGGCTTGTGTTAAAGTGATCTTTGGCAAATGGAGTTGTGTGGCTCCTTCTCCCCTTGACACCATGGTTTAGATCATGCTTGCTTGATGTATTTCCATGGATTGGATTGAGAATTTGGCATTATAACATTATTGTCATGCAATCTTGCTCTAGAACCAACATTATAACATTACTATGTCCAAGCTCTTATTCTTCATAGGCAATGGCTTCTATGTATAGGTTTAGCAACTAACCCTAACTCAAGGTGAGTTAGAGTGTAGTTAGAGCTTGGAATGGATTCAAACCTTACCTTTGTGAGTTAATTAACCCCAGTAGAGTTAAAAGGTGTCAAATGGTCATGATTAGAAAATAATAGGCATGGGTGGGATATTTCTAGATATTTTCCAAAAATGACAACTCACAAAAGGTACTTTATGAATTCCTAGGATATTATTTGATTTATGAATTTTCTTTTTGATAATTCATTTAATTACTCATGGCTAATTCAATTTAGGCTTTTGATTTGATTTTATAAATTAATTAATTTTATTTATGTTTTTTGATATTTTAAATATTTTGAATTAATTGATGTGTGCATTTGTCCCATTTAATTGGTCTTTGAGCCAAACTGCATATTATAAAGCCAAATTTGAGATGTTTAGATATTCTTATGCTAGATTTACAAAGGTTGGTAAAAATTGGTCGTAAGTATGGTATGAAGCCATTGATGAGTAATTTAAAATGTCTATAATAATATATTTTCTAGGTCATTTGATTGAAGAAACTGTGTTTCCCTACATTTTTATGTCAATGACCCTGCCTTTTGAATGTTCTCAACTCTTTCTCTGTTAACTCTTTGAATTTCCATGGAAATAGAGGATGGAGTGGATCACATTGGAGGAATGGTCCTCGTGGATGAGGCATTTTGAATGATCCCCCTCAACACATGCATGCTCATGTTATCAATCAATCTAATGAGCAAAATGTTCTATTGCACAAGCCACATCAACATGAAAATATTGTTGAATTAACTAAAAATTTGCATCCCAATGAAATTGTTTCACTTAACACTAATATTCCACCTCTTGAGCCTGAAAAACTTGCTTCTTCTAGCAGAAAATGTGCTAACAACCCTACAACACAACTTATGGAGGTCATAATGTTAAAAAAGGTTAAGATGGAGGTAGATGATTCTGAAGGGCCCTCAACCTACTTGATGGAACTTCTTGTTGCTTCCATGGAGTATATTGAGTACTTGACTTATAAGGGTGCCCCTTTAATAGATTTAGTTTCTGAAACAGACTCTGATTAAAACTTAAATTCTTGTGTTGAAATTTATGTTGATACTTAGTATTAAGTATTATCTTGATATTTTTTAAGTATGTTGATATTATTTTTGGAGGTTTTGATATATACATAGTAGTATTTTATTTTCTATAGAAAATTATGTTTGAACAGTTTATTCTTTACTGAACAATTATGGAAACATACATGGATTTTAATGTTTTGTAATAATTTTTTAAAATTATTTCTACATATTGATTATGCTTTAGCCTTACCAAAATCAATAAATTAATGTATGTAACATGATCAAGATTCAATATGAGCTTGAGGGAGAGGTTGAAATCATTTTTTGTTGTTATCCTTCATGTCTCAAAATTATGGTTCTTGAGGGCTCTTTTTGTGTAGTACATACAGTAAGATCATGTGCAATACCTAGTATATATTGAGTACAGACCTCTATAAGTCTTTCAAAAGAATAATCTAAAATATAAAAGGGATATCAATAGTTTGATATATAAGAGACTAATTTGTAATTATACATTGAGTCTAATTATCTCTTGGTTGCATTTATTTTATTTTTTTTACCTCTTTTCAGTTATAGAGATATAAAAAGGATATGAAGAGATTGATAAAACACTTGGATAAAATAAAAAATCTTTTATTCAAGATATTACCTCTTCTATAGGATTTAATCTATTGGATATGTTAGATTATATTATTTGAAATATAATCACATATACATATATTTGATAATTGAGATATAAACTATAAAATAAAGTCTATCAAAATGTCTTAACCATATCCATAATCAATAATGGTCTTTCAAATATTTTTTTATTTTAATTAACAAACCATGCCAACCAAAATATTATTATTATCTTAAACTGACTATGGGGCCATAAGGCAAAATAACTATGAAAAGTGAATATGACAATTCAATATCTTTAAGGAAATGCTTTTTAGGAAAATTATTATTTTTATTTATTTCAAAATAAATGACTAGATATGCAAACAAATGTTCTTAGTCTTCTATTTGATTAAGAGAACATGTCTATAATAATTGTAAACTCTATTATAGAGATGCATATGTATTCGCGCAAAATTAAATTGCTCGAATAAATATGTGATGGTTTATTGATTTTTTTAGTCATTGATACAAGCTATTAACGTAAACGAAGCTCTGGTAGTCGAAATATTAGGATGAGAGGTTGGAAATAAAAGTGTAGACAATTTCTAAGTTGGTTTTCTTGTGATAACAAGGTATAGATTTGTGTTTCTTTTGTTTAGAAGACTGAAATCATTTATTTGCATGCACAATCATCTGTCTTAAAATAAATAAATATAATGATAATGTCTTAACCATATCCATAATTAATAATGATAAGGTCTATCAAAATATCTTAACCATATCCATAATCGATAATGGTCTTTCAAATATATTTTTATTTCAATTAACAAACCATGCAACCAAAATATAATTATTATATTAAGATTATTATGTCTTAATTCACAAGTGGTCCTTAACATATTTATAAATTTGAGTAAAACAAACATGCTCTTCCTTCTATATAGTTTTAATGACTAAAAAACTTAATAATAAATAATTTTCAAACCTAATATTTATTTTATTTCTAGCATTGAATGCAATGCAAATGGAATTAAAGCTATAAAGATCGAGATTTAGATTTTGCCTCATTTTTTAGTGAATTAGCACCAACATATTGTGGGGCTACAAGGTAAAATTTAATGTCAATCCAACACGTTACCTGTAGGATTAATGAAAGTTACTTGAATACATATGTGATATTTTTTTCAAAATTTCTATTCATTTATGCAAGCTATTGGCAAAAGTGAAGTTATTGGTTCATTATAGATACTTACATTTCATTACACTATAAATACATCAAATAAATCTGTTATAAAATAATAAGAAAACACCAAAATATACTTATGCATATCTATAATAGAGTTTTCAACTATTATAGACATATTTTTTTAATTTAAAAAAACACAAAAATATACCTACTTGGTATAAAATAACAAGGGAACACCACAATATACTTATGCATATCTATAATAGAGTTTATAATTATTATAAATATGTTCTCTTAATCAAACAGAAACAAAAATACACAAATTACCTCTTAATCATTTATATACTCTGCATTATCTTCAACAAGCTTTCTCAAAACCTTAATAAAATAAATCTTAAAATCAATCACAAAATTTGTTGTCCTTCCTCGATCAACCTTGGATTTTAGATGCTTAAATTTCAAATTTCAACATGTCAATTTTCTTATTTTAATTTTTGATAATTGTTATTTGCATTCTCTTCAAAAGTTATTGGACTTAGATCTAGTATTGCAGAACTATAGTGTGTTTGAAGAATCATTAGTCAATCCTCTTCTTTCAAATGTTGATTATTGAATTACCATAGTTCTATCAAATGAAAAATTGAGGACATTGTATTTAGTTGTATAGAGCTTCAAACAAGTCTCCAATTTTTGTCAATCTTGTTTCTTAAATTTGACTTTAAAAATGACAATGCACTAAAAATTCTCTCATCTTTCACTAACCCCAAAATCATTATTTGACATAAATTAGCAAGATTAAAATATTCTAAGATATCATCATATAGTATTTCACTCAAACTTAAGATAGTCCATAGTCTAGTAATCGAACCATCTTCAAATTCATGGTCTAATACTTATTGTGACAAATCAAATAGACCACTCCCTTAGCTTTGGCAAATCTAAAAAGCCTTAAGTTTGTTCACCATTCAAATCTACACTCTTGCAGAAGTATTGAGCCAAAGTTTTAATTTTATTATAAAAATATGATGAACTAATATTTTTTTATTATTGAGATTACATCACAGCCATGGATTATAGTAATTCATCCTTTAAAAAATGATATCCAATCTCTGAAGAGAAACATTTTGCAATTTTATTTAAGGTGTAAGTTACAAAAGATAAAACCTTAAGGAATCAATCGCTTATAATAGGAACTTCTTTGATTATATTAGATTGATTGACTGTGTCAAAAAGAGTTTTGGTTTGTACTCAATTTATACTAAGTACTGCATATGATCTTACCATATGTACTGCATAAAAAGAGTCTCAAAGCCTTATGATCATACTATATTTTATTTTTAAATATTTAAGGTAATAATTATATTTTGATTGGTATGATTTGTTAATTGAAATAAAAAAATATTTGAAAGGCCAATATGGATGTGGTTAAGATATTTTGGCAGACCTTATTATATAATTGATAATTTTAAAACTATGAAAATGTTTGAATATTTTTTTCAGTTATGTCATCCTCATTTTTCATAGTTGTCTTGCCCTATGGCCTCATAATTAGTTTATACTCTATAATCTAATTTTTTGTCACTATTTTTGCTATACTCAATTTATTATATTATCTCATTGGTCTTTACCACATACTTATTTTAAACAAATAAGAAATTGATTTGTTCTGAGAAATAATGACATGCTGATACTTCTTTTAAAAAATGCACAAAAAATAAATTGAATAAATGCAACAGAGCCTCATGATTATACTATATTTTATTTTTAAATATTTAATATATTAATTATATTCTGATTGATATGGTTTGTTAATTAAAATAAAAATATATTTGAAAGGCCATTATTGTTTATGGATATGGTTAAGACATTTTGGTAGACCTTATCATTATTGATTATGGATATGGTTAAGACATTTGAAAGATTTTTTTTTAAGAAAATATCTTTAAATAAATACTTTTTAGGGAACTTATCATTATATTTATCGATTTATTTATTATATTTTTGATATACTCAATTTATTATATTACTGGTTGGTCTTTCTCACATATTTATTTTAAACAAACAAGAAATTATTTTTTTCTGAGAAATAATGACATGTAAGATACTTCTTTTAAACAATGTACAAAGAACAAACTGAATAAATGCATCAAAGCCTCATAATCATACTACATTTTATTTTTAATGTTTAAGGTAATAATTATATTTTGATCGATATGGTTTGTTAATTGAAAAAAAAATAAAAAATAAAAAGACCATTATTGATTATGGATATAGTTAAGACATTTTGTCAAACTTTATCATTATTTATTATGGATATGGTTAAGATATTTGAGAAATAGTGTTTTGAGCAAATATCTTTAAATAAATAATTTTCAAAGAACTTATCATTATATTTATTTAATATATTTTTAATATACTTAGTTTACTATAATACTAGTTGGTCTTTACCATATACTTATTTTAAACAAACAAGAAATTGATTTTCTCTAAGAAATAATGACATGCAAGATACTTCTTTTAAACAATACATAAAAAATAATTTAAATAAATGCAACAGAGCCTCATGATCATAGTGTATTTTATTTTTAAATGTTTAAGGTGATAATTATATTATGGTTAACATGGTTTGTTAATTGAAATAAGGAAATATTTGAAAGGCCAATATGAATGTCGTTAAGATATTTTGCATACCTTATTATATAGTTTACAATTTTAAAACTATGAAAATATTTTGAATATTTTTTTAGTTATGTTATCCTCACTTTTCATAGTTGTCTTGCCCTATGGCACCATAGTTGGTTTATACTCTATATTTTAATTTTTTGTCACAATTTTTGCTACACTTAGTTTATTATATTATCTTGTTGGTATTTTGAGAGACTTAAAGAGGTCTATACCCAATTTATACTTAATCATATGGCCATCAAATTTAGCACTTAAAAAAGATAAATTTAATCTTTAAAAATAATAACAAATTTAATTGTTAAAAGGAAAGAACCGTAAATAAGATCTCAACTTTAGACTCCTCATCCTCTAACCTCTTTTTCTATTTTTTTCTCTCATTATTTCTTTATTTGAATATGACGTTTAATTCACTAGCTATTTATAAGTTTTTTTAAATAGCTAATAGAAATCGCCAGTCAATTTATATCGGCATGGAAAAATTTTCAAAGATTTGCCAATGACATTATACTTGAAATCTATGATTCACCAAGATTTTATAGTAAGATTTTAGGGGCCCCTTCTTAAAATTATCCCTCCTTGCAATCACCTCTTTCGTGGGTGATCCCTTGTTCTCTTTTGTTGCAATGCTTCTTGAAGCATCATGAAATTCCAACTCATCTTCCATCCCTTTTTTGTGGACTTATACAACATGTATTAGTTTTTTTTCACCTTCATATTTCTTCATGGGTGTTTCACTTGACCCATTTCTCATAAGTTTTAAGGTCCTTTCTTTGACCTTCATCCAACTATGCTCCATACCTACATACACACACTTAAACACAATGTGAGATGTAAAAATAAGAGACCAAAATGTCTCCTAGAATCTATTATTCAAGGACACTTTCTTCTTCTTGTCTTCCTTCATGTTCTCCTCAATGAGAACTCTCTTTACAACTTCATTTTTTTGTTGCTCACTTGGTAACCTTTTCTTTTGCTTTCTTTTCCTCTTAATGAACAACTTTATCGGCCATTAGACTGTTCTTTTCATTGACCATCCACATACTTGTCTTTCTTCTTCTAAACACAATCTCACTAAGAGCTCAATATTCTCAAGTTTTTCAAGCTCACTTCTTAACTCAACTATCACCCTATCCATTTCTATATTTTGCTTCAACTTAATCTTCATTTCTTTTGGCTAGTCTTTTGTCTTCTCAAGGCTACAATGTGCCTCTATTTCTCTTTTCAATCTTCTTAAGTACCTCAATTGGGTCACAAATAACCAATTATTTTTAGGTACCACATTTGGGTTACTTCTCTTCTCTTTTTTCACTCTTTAGGCCTCATTTGGACCCATCTTTCTCTTCACTTCTTCTTGATCTTCTATGTTCTTTTCTCACTATTTTCTCTAGACTCTTCTTGTCTAGTCTCAAGTCCTTCTTATCACCTCACAATTTGGTCCACATGTTAGGATACTTTCTTCATACCTCCATCTTTTACCATCTTCCCTATATTTTTATTTTATCATGATAAAAATTGATGTAGACCCAAGTCCTACAAATTCTATAAACTACCTTTGAGGTTCTGTTCTTGATCTTTGTTCTCTAGGAGTTATAATTCTCTTACCCGAGTTACTCACCAACCTTGAATCTTTCCATATCTGTACCTTATAAAATCTATAAAAACCAATCATGCAACTCCTTTGCCTTGTTTTACACCTTTCTAACTCAAATTAAATTGTACTCTCTTAATTCCATATTTTTTTATTCTCAATACTCACATCATTTATTTATTTATTTTAGAAAAGAGGCTTAATCAAGTCCTCCCCCTTGGACTTAAGGATCTAGATTTTTGGATTACTATTCTCCTTTTTGGACAAGCCTTAATAGGATAAAATTTTACTTCAAATTTTCAAGAACCTATCACAATCCTTACACATGCCTCATATAACATAAACATAAGGAGAAATAAATTATCGAATCAAATGTACCTTTTCTTGCTTGAAGGTTGTGTGTACTCTTTCTTATCATAATATTGCTTAATTTGATACCAATTTGATGTAGATCTCTATCTACCTATAACTACTTGATCTGATTCCTGACTTTGTTTATCTTCTTTTGTTATTCTTACTCAATCCTCTATAACCTCTCTGATATCTATTATTATCATCTAGTTACATCACCTTAGCTCTCTTGGATCTTGTAAAATATCCTATTATTAATATGCTTAATTATTCTTACCTTATTTATGATGGGGAATCCAAGAACAAACACACCTGTTCTGATCCCACTTGTTAGGATCTTGCTCCTCAGAAAGAGCACAATATGATTACCAAATACAAGCAATTAAACATGCAGAATTATCTAGAAGTACAAGTAACTAGAATTCACAAATAGCACAGAATATGAGAGACAATATACAATCTTATATTAATACTCGTATAGAAAAGAATACAATCAAGAGACGCCACGCTCTTCCACCTTCCAGAGGCTTTCCACACCTCAAGTGTACAGTAATTCTTCTTCAAAAGTTTACTTTCCTACCAAAAACGGTCCCAACACACAACTCACACACAGAATTGGTGTTCACCTCTCCAACCAGTCAGTAATAACCCTGCCAGTTCACCAAGCACTCAAAAGTACTTCAAGTAGATCTTCCATGAACCTACAACCTGCAATTCAATAGACCATACTTACATATGTAGATCTCCTATGAGCTTGCAACAACCTGCAACTCAATGATCTTACAATGGAAGGATCTTCCTTGCCTTCCTTTCTAGCTCATGATTACAATACATGCCAATGGGTCTATAAATAGATCCCAGACTTAAAGAATAACTTAGACTCTTAATTTACTAATAATAGACACACAGCTCAAGACTCAAAATAGCCTTTACATGCAAATAATCCATTTAACAAACTAACTGTTTATGCAACGAACAGTTCTGGAACACACAGGCGACCGACGTCGGTTCCTATCTGACTGGTGCTGACCGACGTCGACTGACTCCCTGCCGATGCTGGTTGCCTTTTGAATTCATCATGATTGACGTCGGTCATATTGTCGACACCGATACTTCTGAAACTTCAACATCCTCCTCCATGTCTGCATAGTTGAAGCTTTTAGCTCCACAACCTAACAATCTCCCACTTGGAGATAAATAGTTGCAATTGTACCTGTACCTGTACATCTTCTAGTTTATTCCCTTAGATTTATATCCATCTTCAAGATCAACCTTTAAGACCAACCACCACAAATCTTGTGGTGCAACACCTGTCATCCAAATCACCTGCCACATCCGCATCTACAAACCATGTAGAAAATGACTTGACCCTGCATAGCATGTGCACCTGTTGCTGGTCCCTGTAAGAATCCACTGAACTGCCCTCCAATGCTTCTTTTCTGGATTGGATCCTAACTTTTTGACAACTTCCACTGCTTGGGAAAACTCAGGTTTAGTACACGTGTACTCAACCTCATTATGTGAACAAGACACTGTTCATAGAACTGTCTAACCATCGGTGTGCTAACCGGTCTCACACAATCATCCTGAAACAAAGTCAACATGTGACCTTCAATGTCCCTAGAACACACTCATGCCAAAGAATCTTTCTGCTCTTAGATTCCTCATGACATACCTCTGAACTAGCTTTACCTTTAGTTCAGCAACTCCCTGTATTTATAACCCTGCTACAAGCACAACATATAGTAATAGGATAATGTAGCTAATATTATCCAACCTGGTAAAGAAAAACACAATGATCAAACCTCCATTGCCCTGTAGCTTATTCAAGACCATATACCCTGGCCTACCATCTCACGTATCCATTCCCGCTCTTCTTCATCCTGAACATCCATTCGTCTCTCAGTGCTTTCTTCCAGCTGGCAACTCCACCAAAAACTCCTGTTTGGTTCTTCTCCAGAGAATCACATCCTTCATCCATGCCAAGCTCCCACTGTTTCTTGGATCTACCTTCTCTTCTTCTTTAATAACTTCTTGGTTCTTTACCATCAGTGAGCAACAAGTAGTGTAAAGAAGGGAAATGACGAATTTGAGGCTTACTTACCCTTTAAGTCCTCCATATGGGCGCTTGAGACTCCTTGACAGCTTGCTTGTCCACCCAAAATCTATCTCAGTGACCGATGCCGGTCACATCTTAGTCTGCACCTGACCGACGTTGATTCTATGTGACTACCTCACTGTCGACATCAGTTCCCCCTGACCGATGCCAGTGTTTATCTGCCCTGAGTCACCGACATTGGGCTGCACATAGCTGACATCGATCCCTATCTGGACGCCGACGTCAATTTTCTAACCGACGTCGATCTCTATGTTTTTCTTGTGAGAATTGACTTTTTCCCACGAGCTCCTTTTGGATCAAACCCTTATCCAAATCACCCTTGCTCTGCTCAGAATTCCTCAGCCCCTGTGACTGATACCTGTCCGTCATCTTTTCCTTGAAAACCAAGGCTTTCCTGCTCTTGTCACGAACATCAGATTCCTCAAGAAATGTTACCTTCTTCTTCTGCATATATAAATCTCAATCTATGCTCTTCAAATATGAAAGCATACCCTTTGACTCAAGAACATGCATCTCCTTCTTATTCATGTGACCAAGCCTATTAAGCCACATCTTCGAATCTACAGCTGAAGTAGATAACCCAGAAATAAAATCAGTAATACAAATAGATAGATAAAGAGTACCTACTTTCTTACCTCTTGTTATAACAAGTGCACCCTTGGTAACCTTCCAAGAGTCCGTTGTGAGAGTTACTGTGCAACCCTCATCACCCAAACTTCTTACAGAAATCAAATTCCACTCCAGAATTGGGACATGCATGACCTCTTTTAACACCCATGTGTTACCTGTCTGCAATTTCAGCTTCACTTTCCCTTTGCCAACCATCTGACAAGGCTTTCCATCCCCTAAACAAATTTCTCCAAAGTCTCCCTAGACATACTCATGAAAAAATTCCCTATTTGGGGATGCATGAAAAGAGGCACCAGAATCTAAAACCCAAGATTCTACTTTATCCAAAGAACATACCAGAGCATCCTGTGCAATGAACTCCGCAACATCTGCTTCTTCATGTCCTTCATGCTGATCTGCTACCAACCAACAATCTTTTTTTCCCTGCTCTTTCTTTCCACATTTCCAATAGGTTATTCTGTCATACCTGGACTTGGACCTCCTGCTATTAAACTTCTCCATTCTTAGCTTACTATCTTCTGCCATTGCTCTACTCCCACTCAAATAGAAACCCCTGTGAGTAACTTGTAATCAACACACACTAACTAGATCTAATCCAACCTATTAGTATCCCAACTAAAAGCTCTGATACCAGTTGATGGTATCAAGCTATGAGCCAACAACCTTGCTCTGATACCAGTTGATGGGGAATCCAAGAATAAACACACCTATTTTGATCCCACTTGTTAGGATCTTGCTCCTCAGAAAGAGCACAATATGATTACCAAATACAAGCAATTAAACATGCAGAATTATCCAAAAGTACAAGTAACTAGAATTCACAAATAGCACAGAATATGAGAGACAATATACAATCTTATATTAATACTCATACAAAAAAGAATACAATCAAGAGACGCCACACTCTTCCACCTTCCAGAGGCTTCCCACACCTCAAGTGTATAGTAATTCTTCTTCAAAAGTTCACTCTCCTACCAAAAATGGTCCCAACACACAACTCACACACAGAATTGGTGTTCACCTCTCCAACCAGTCAGTAATAACCCTGCCAGTTCACCAAGCACTCAAAATTACTTCAAGTAGATCTTCTCATGAACCTGTAACCTGCAATTCAACAGACCATACTTACATATGTAGATCTCCTATGAGCTTACAACAACCTGCAACTCAATGATCTTATAATGGAAGGATCTTCCTTGCCTTCCTTTCTAGCTCATAATTACAATACATGCCAATGGGTCTATAAATAGATCCCAGACTTAAACAATAACTTAGACTCTTAATTTACTAATAATAGACACACAGCTCAAGACTCGAAATAGCCTTTACATGCAAACAATCCGTTCAACAAACTAACTGTTCATGCAACGAATAGTTTTGGAACACACAGACGATCAACATCGGTTCTTGTCTAACTGGTGCTGATCGACGTCGACTGACTCCCTACCGATGCCGATTGCCTTCTGCATTCATCATGATTGACGTTGGTCATACTGCCGACGCTAGTACTTCTGAAACTTCAACATCCTCCTCCATGTCTGCATAGTTGAAGCTTTTAGCTCCACAACCTAACAATTTAGGCTCATTATCCTCTTTACTCCTAGTCCTCCTTAATGAAGAATAAATCTTGTAGTCACTTTAAAACCTTCATTACTATTTTGACCTCTGCAAGTCAATCTTACTTTCTTATAGATCCTTGGCCTCTCACCAACATGCTCCAAAAGTGAATTTCTTGTTTAACTCTCCATACCATCATTATATTTCCTATATTGGATTATTTTCTTACAATCAAACATGTTTCCACTTACCTTGATCCTTCATTCACTCTTAAACCCCTCATAGGAAAATTTTGTTTTTATATTGTTAGTATTTTCTTTTAGCCCTTAAAACATACAAAACTCCTAGTATATAAAAAACCATAGGGTTTATTGATTAAAAAAAACCATTTCTAGGTACCCTTTAACCCCATTGAGCTTCACCCATAGTTACATGGCACAACTCTCAAATCATAACCCTCAAATCAATCACTTGCTTGTGTCATTAGGCCTCTTAAGGCTTCTTTAGGTCTAAATAACTGATATAGCCTTAAAAATTATATAACATGGTCATATACCAAACCAAAACCCTTTGAATATTTCAGCCCATGTCAAAATTTAATTTATTACAAAATTTTAATAAATTAAACTAGAGATATCAAAATTTAATCAACTTTTCCTTTCAAAACCTTAATCAAGGTTGTCTTATGCTTGTAGGTGGCCACGAGGTTATTAAAATGCAAATTTTAGGTTTTAATAGATTTAAAATAAAATAAAAAGCATTGTGAGGTCTGAACAGAGATATCACAACACTTCCAATAGTTAGATGTGGAGAATCAATCATAAAGTACTCAATAAATGCAAATACACAAAATTTTAATTACTTTTTTAGGACTGTTTGATAGTTTGAATGAGTTTTTGGTCTTCAAGAAGGATTTGAATTCTCCAAAAGGATGTGGTGATTGTGTAAGGTCTATACTTAACTGTAACACCTTTCTAAAATCACCATATGATGTAAATCCTCCCTCAAGTGATTTCGAGCAACATATATGCAAACCTTTGTATAAAGACACTTGGTTGTGTATGAACGTTTATAGTACTTGATTTTTATATGGAAGTTTGAGACTCCAAAAGGTTTATATACAAGTCTTATGATTATTCACCAGTCTCTTTTATTCAATAGAGTCTCTCTACTTCATTTTTCATCTTCCAAACACTTGGATATGCCTCAACTTAGACCAAAACAAAGTCTTCTGACTGTGCACATAAAATTCTCATAACTTGATTAATGAAATTTATTTACTTGAAGTTAATTAACCTAAATATAATCCATTCAACATAAATAATAACCATATATTAATGATCTTATATCAATACCATGTCTCAATTAAATCTTACCAACTCTTATCCTACATGTCCATTGACAGAGTGGCTTTCCACCTTCATACACATTGTGCATATCAATTTATAACCTCAAAAAGAGTATAATAAAGCCATGTATCTAAATAATATGATAGGATTAACATTCTTACTTATTATTTAGATTAATATATTCCTAAAAATGATAAAACAAGTTCACTTTATTCATGCATCGCACAATACATTTGTCTCCCATAGTAAGGACAAAGTTCTTGATTTATTTCTTATTCTTTGTCTTCTTACCAACTCTACCTCTTCAAAGCATTGCCACTCTATTTATCTTATGATGACTCTCTACATTCTCTATATGTATTTTCAAGCATGCTTACTTTCATGCATAATTCCCCTCTCTTGATAACTACCTCTAAGAAAAATAGTTCAACATAGGAGGTAATTTTTACAATATGTTTTTGATTATTTATTTATTTTGCCTTACATTAAATCATGATGACTAATGACCACTCAAATCATTTAAAAATTATCCCTTATGTCTCATAATACTTGTTACAACATTATTCAACCATTGACTCCTCATAGAACATCCACAAACTAGCCTAGCACACATTCATAAATTCAAATATTCAAATATTCAAAAGTGGCTTTTTGGTGGGAAACCAAAATAAGCCTTAAACACACAAACTAGAAGGACTTCACACATTATAAAACTTTCCTAAAGGGTATTTCAAGACCCCTTACAAACTTGACAACCAAAAATTAACTATCCTTTATCATTTTGTCTCTCCTTCCATTGATGCTCCTACATTAGTGATCCTTAAATATTTGAGATGTGCATATGCCTTTTGAATAATGTTCCAAGAGATTGAGATAAAATCTAAGGATTTTTAGGTGACTCTAAGATGTTTTCGAAATATATAATAACATTAAGGATTATTTATATTTATAGGTGACTCTTTGTTAATTTCCCAATACTACCAACCCATGAAACATTTATAGACTAACCTATTGAATATTTATCAATTTTAAAAGTAGTAGTTGAAGGCCGTTAAACATTGTTGGTAGTAGGAGACACTTTTGGTAATTGGCACTATTAGATATAATAGTAGTGTTTGTAATTGAAAATGAGGATTTTAGGTATCAATAATGTTTGTCGAGGATTATGAATGTGTTCTTGTATTGATTAAGCTAATTTTGAATAAATATGTTTGTGAATAAAGGTGGCTAAGATAGTGGATGGGTAGGCTGATAGAGGGAAAGTATGCTCAAGAGTAAAATATATTTACATTATCTAAGTATATCAAATTTATTTTTCCAAAGTGTTGAAGGCTATATTTTATGTTTATAGATGCACCCTTTTTAGTATAGTATTGATAATGCTAAATTAAAAAGATAAAATAAATAAATTTGGTACTTGGACTAATTGTACTTGATTCCAAAATGTATCATTTTGTCCATATGAAATATACTGGAAAAAATGTGTACATTAATTTCCTCTAATGACGAGTAATCTAAAATAATCTGAATCATTGATATTTCCTCATACAAACAAAAATTATCATTGCAAGCATGTATGAAACATGGAATCCAAGGCAAGGGAAATTATTCTATGTGTAGTACACAAGATATAATCATGATAATTCATTTGGAAATAGGTGTCAACTTCAACTAGATATATCAATGAAACATGTAATAATAATAACTACTTTATGTGCATGATATAGTTCATGGTAACATCAATATAAATAGACAACAAAACATATAAATATGTGTGATATAAATCACGATGCCAAACACATAATAATAGGTGAATGGTTCCATATAAATATATTTAAACATTCACACACACAATATCAAAATAAATAAGCTATATGCATACACATCATGATCAAGAGGCACACAAACATATAATACATGACACGAATTTGATAGGACACAAATATGACATGGACTTGACATGGACTATAACATCCTCTAGCATAACTAACACATGACATGAAAAGAAATAATCAATATAGGTATAGAAGATAGAATAATTAGTATAAAACACACCAATGATCAAGTAATGTCATAATCATCAACAATAAGTAAGCAAGAAATAATGAGTGTTAGTTTGCATAATCAATTAATGTCATCGTCTAATATAAAAAAGTAAAATATCTATAATAAATAACATTGTAAAAAGGTATGAACAAGACCAAGGAATGTATAAATAGTCTAAATAGCTCAATATAATCAATAGACTAGCATAAAAAGATATAACCTTAAAAATGTACAAAGTTTCCCCCAATATGGGAACATGCTCGATATAGAAATGTTGCTTTTGGGTATGATTAATGACATGAATCTGTATATCCATGTCTCATACATAATCTAGGTTTCTTGCATCCAACTCATGTATACCATGAAAATAATGTGCATAGAAAATAGATATGTAATTCACCATGTATATGGCATATGACATCAAACAACAATGTGTACCATCAAATTAAGTTGTTCATAGGTTTTGGTTTTATGTTTTTGAATATTTTGAATGTTTTTATACTTTTTAATATTTAAAAAATATATACTTTTTGAAATATCGATCTAAGCAGTCACTTATTTAATCAAGCAAGGCCAAGGGGCAAGGCTAACAAATAGGAGAATAAGAGGTATCTAAACAATCAATAGCATATGTAAATGCATAGTATTAACCATATATAATAGCAAATCAGTCTCAGGAAAGACAAGGAAAATGATATTCCCTTACTTAATGGTAAGGCATGTCTCTAAGGAGTATGTTTAATAACTCATCTAAGTACATGCCCAAGTGGACAAGATTTGATGTAAAAATGTTAGAATATGTGTAGGATTATAAAATATGTGGTTGTGTAAGCTTTATGTGTGCCATGATAAAATCAAGAATATATTTTCAATATGGAGAGGTGAACAATGAGTATGCCACATCTAGGTGTAATATGCCTTAAGTAATATATACTAAGATCAAATTTTATATAAAGGGCGTGAATACATGTATCATCAAGGATGGCCACCATGAATGTCCACAAAAAGATAAGTAATAAAAAAAGAAATGGCCAATAAAACACAATAATCAAATTAAATCCAAGGGTTAGAATAATGTTAATTTGAAAGCATATGTACATGTCCATGTCAAACTAGAAGAAGGGGGAAATCAATCAGTCAAAGAAGGATAGGGTGATCAGTTAAGCAATCAATAATAATTTATGCACAATAAATTATGTCCAAAATAACCTATGATAACATCAATGGTATTTTTAAGTGTTTTCATGTATTGATCGATGTAAACATCACATGTTAAGGGTGAGAAGTAGCGTGGATATCACTATCTAAATTTAAAAAATGGTCACAAGCTATAGAATATCTAGAATTGTCAGTATGATTTATATGATCATGTATGTGTTGTGTATCTCTAGTAGTCATAGTAACATGTGGACTCCATTATATGTTAGGAGAATGCATCAGTGTTCTTTTTAGAACACACTCTCAAGGCTGATTTAAGAGTATCATAGGACATGACAAACTAGATAACATATGGTGAACTTGAATAGGCCCCAAATGTAGAGGATGTTGGAAAATTGGTCATTGAGGAAAATCATTCACTTATCATTGTAATGGAATTTGTATTTTTTATGGAAGTGGAACCCATGTAGATTGCATAATAGGTTGTTATGGAATCACAAAAGGAAATGTCTCAGGCTAGATGGGCAATCATATGGAACACCCAAAATTGTAATTTTTTTTTAATTATGTATATACTTTGATCATTTATGTAATAAAGATAGTATTTTCATGTATCTTTTGTATCCATGGTCATCCTAATAGAATGTCACAATCACAAGTGTTAGGAAAAACTAAGAACCAAGTAGTGATAATTTTAGGTCCTACCATAGGTTGTAGCATAATGCCCCAAAGAGGATTTTGATGTTTTCCACCAAAGCCTTTTATTGTGATGATTTTACAAATCAATTCTCTATGTGTGTACCTAAGGATAAAAGTTAATGCCATGGTGCATATGTTTTTGTTTGACCCATTATCTGCCATAACACTCTATATGAAGTGTGAGTCAATGAAAGCATGTATAAATAAAGTCACATTGATAGAGTCATCATCAATAGTTTCATGTCATAAAATGTAATTTTAGGTTTTTGTACTTGTGAATTTTTACCTGTACCAAAGTAGCCATCAATAATATGAGCTTCCATAGCTTTAGAATCATAAGAAGCTAGAGGAGGATGCACAATATAAGTCATATGTACCTCAATATTAGTTTTTACTTCTTTTACCACATGGTTTGGAAATGGATCAATAAGAATATTAAGCTTTGAATTGGGTTGTGCCACCAAATCATTATTATGTATGTTAACATCATTAACCTCAATAGTGTTATTCTCAATTAGATCTTGGATATTATGTCTGAAACCAAAGCATTTATTAGTTGAATTTATTATGCATCTATGCCCATCACAATTAACATCGATATAAAAATTATTAGGTTATGCCTTTGCCATGTCAACTTCCAAATGTAGAGGAAGGGATATGAGGTTGTATTCAATAAAAAAATTCAAAACGATATGAGGATATTTTGATAGTAATTTAAATTGTCTCCAATGAGGAATACAACTGACAAGCCTACTAGTACTTTATGAAACCACATTTACTATTATTTTAGGTTCATTTTAGTATCATTAGCCTTAGCTTTGAATGGTGATATGATTTTAAATTTAGCATTGGAATATGTGGCAGGGTTTTCCTCATACTTTAATTTTTTAATGGAAATAATCTTGAGCTTGCGATATTTTTGATTGTATGGAACATGTCATTAAAATATTGAAAACATTTGAAAATAATACACTCATGGATGGCCATAAGTATGCTTTTTTTTTAAATGTCTTGTAATTACTTGTCATCCTAATATTTGGCCAAGGAGGAGACCCAATGGACAAACTAATTAAAAGTATTTAAGATAGTTATGATGGAAGAAAAATTTCAAATGATAGAGGATATCAAGTGTAGTGTTTAAAATAACAAGGAAATCAAAGAAGAGAATGTTGACCAATGCATAACTCTAATAGTGAAGTTTTATTATGATAAGTTCTATACAATATCTAAAAATCATATGTATGGTGTCTATATACCTGATAACTTCATTATTATATGTAACTAACTATGAATATTGGAAGTGTAAATTAATATACAATGGAGGAAGATTAAGCATCAATTGAACCATTATAAGAGATGATAACAACCACTTCATAACTGATGAATGATGTGTCATCACTAATTATCATTATTGACATGCTAAGTTGTATATACACTATATGATTTATGTGTTAATGCATAAGTTGAATTCAATATTATAAATTGGCACATAGGTGAGGAATGCAATTCCAATGTTGCTGACATTAACACAAGGCTAGATATGTAACATCAACATACTATGGTAAGATATACGGACCTAGATCTTCCTAGATAATTTTCCCATCCTTGAAGAGAAATGGTCCCCATTGCATATAGCTATGGTAAAATATGTGGAAATAAATTTTCAACCTATAATTCTATAGACCAATTTCCCTAGGAAGGCACTTGACCTACTTTGATAATTTGGAAGAGAGGTATCTCTTTTCGACATGCTTTTTTGACCTAAGTGTCAATGAATTTATTTAATTATATTAGGATGTTATAATATAGACTGATATTTTCTATTGTAGAGCCTTAATACTATTTGGAGTATCTAACATAGGTGTAAAATTAATGGTGCAAGAGTTCTACATTTAAAATTGGATGCATCCCTAGGTAAGGTGAAAAATAAAGCTCTATATCATTCTCTCCTACTTGTTTGGTGATGATATAAGACATTTTACAAAGTGGATGAAGCTTCCATAGACCAAATATATTTCCAAAAGTGGCTTGATAACCTTGTATCCCTATCAAACTTGATAGTTTCTAGGATTGAAAAGTGGATCTAGACATGTTGAAAATGTAAAAGAGTTATTTATGGAGCTAACATTACTTTTTTATAGGGTATGATAATTTCCATCTTTGAGAATCTATCAACTACTATTTAAACACAATAAATACCATATTTTGTATTAGGTTAACCTGATATATAATACATGGAAATGGATCCCCAAATTATTTATGGAACTCGCAGAGGTGTGTACAAACATTGCTTCTTGTTAACATTGTTGGTAATTGCACATGTGGTATAACACTTGATATATTTGGATACATAAAACCTAAGATGTAAATAGGAGTAAATCTACAATCCCACAAGAGTCTTATCAACTCCAAAATGACCTAAATTTTTTCTTAAATGAGCCTCCCATATTATTTTTTATCTATTTGCCTCATACAAAACACATATGTGACTAAGGTGATATAGAAGTCCTTCTTTCAAGTACAAGTCTAGAAATACATTACTATAAAGGAATTTATGATAGATATCTATGAATTCCATGTTAGATGGATATAATTTTGACCATGCATTGAATGTCAAGATCTTGCTCCTCAATTAGAGCACATATGATTACTTCTTGTATTAGTAACTAACACAGAATTATACCAGAATCAATAAGTAACTAGAAATATGAAACAACACAGCAAATGAGTGACAATACATAATTGTATTAAATACTCAGAAGAAAATACAATAAATAAGATGCCACTTCTTCTTCCACCTCAAAGGCTCACCACACCTCAAGACCTTCTTCCTCTCTCTCTCGATCACAACAATCAACTCAAATATAGAATTGATGTTCACCTCTCCAACCAGTCAGTAACACGCTGCCAGTACACCAAGTACACAACCATACTCCAAGTAGATCTTCTGCTCTCTGATGATACCTGAAAATCACTAGACCTTACTCACCATTGTAGATCTCCAAAAGAAGCCATGCACACCCGCTGACCAAGATCATACAAACATGAATAACCCCTCTGATTCTCCAAACTAGTACCCACACTTGGTACTGTGGCACTAGGAGGAACACACCATTGCTCACCTCTCTCTGAAGGAGCTTATTTTGCTCTCTTACTCTCTAGCACTAATTTACAATACAACCAATGAGTCTCTTAAATAGATCTCATGCAAACAATATTTAGACACCTAATTACAATAATTAGATCTGCAGCTTCTAGTCTAAATTTGGCTCTTGACATGCAAACACTTGGTTCATTAGCTAATTGCCCGTAACATTCGCAGTCCGAACCACATAGGTGACTGACATTGGTCCCTATTTTCCTGGGGGTGCCGACGTCGGTTGACCTCTGACCGACGTCGGTTGCCTTCTGTCTGTACCCTGTCGACGTCAGTTGTTCTGACCGACGCTGATGACTGTAACACTCAGAAAACACTCTGAAACCTCCCTAACTCCTCCTGTTTGCATCTTGGTGAAGCTTTTAGCTCCACAACCTAAAAATCTCCCACTTGGAGATAAATAGCTGCACCTGTACCTATATCTGTACCTCATCTAATCTGTTTCCTAGCTTTTATCCCTCTTCAAGCTCAACCCTGAAGACCAACCATCACACACCCTGTGATGCCTTTCCTGTCATCCAAGTAACCTACCACATCTGAACCTACATATCCATGTAGTGAAGTCCTTGACCCTGCATAACATGTTAACCTACTGCTAGTCCCTCTCAAGTGCTTGAGAATCTACCTTCCCTAAATTAGCTCCAAACTCTCTGACAACTCCCACTGCTTGGGAAAACTCAGGTCTACACTAGACCTCATGTGATTTCGAACATTGTTCTAAGCTCAGCTTGAACTGTCCAGCCCTTGGTGCGCTTACCGATTTTGCATCCTACATCTTGAACCTCACCAACACCTGATTCACATCAGCTCCCACTGGAGACAAGAATCTCCATGTCTCTCATGCCAAAGAATTTTGCTGCTCCAAATTCCCCCTGACATACCTCTGAACTAACCTTACCCTTAGCTCAGCAAAACCCTGTATGTACAAATCTGCTAGCAAACCATCCAAATACAGTAATAGGATAATGTCATGACTCATCATCCACCTGGTAAGAACAAACACAATAGTTACACTGACATTGACTGAAGCCCTGCTTTGTCATCCACCTGTCAAAACCTGTACCACTGTCCAGCAGCTTCCTCAAGACCATATACCTTGGCCTTCTGTCTCACGTATCCATCCACTCTCTTCTTTAACTTGGGAATCCATCCGTCTCTCAGTGCTTTCTTCTAGCTGATAACTCTACCAACAAATACCTGTTTGGTTCTTCTCCAAGGACTCACACTCCTCATCCATGCCAAGCTCCCACTGTATCTGGATTCTACCTGCATTGCCTCTTCACATCTTCCTGGTTCTCGACCATCAGTAAGTAATATAAAGAAGGTGAACAATTAATATGAGGTTCACTTACCCATTCTGACCTCCATATGAGCGTTTGGGACTTGTTGATAGCTTGATGTCCGCCCACTATCCGTTCTAGTGACCGATCTCGGCCATCTCCCAATCTACTCCCGACCAACGTCGATTCCCTACGACTGACCCTGTCTGCCGACGTCGGTCTCATTACCGACGCTGGTGTACTTGTTGCCAACATCGGTCACTATATGACTGATGTCGGTTCTTGCTTTTCGACACCACCGACTCTGTTGATCTACACATGACCAACGTCGGTGCCTGTCTGTTCGACGTCGGTTCCTTCTGACTGACGCCAGTATCTGTGTTCGCCTATGAGTGATGACTTATTACCTGCGAGCTCCTTTTGGGTCAAACCCTTGTCCATATCAACACAACCCTGCTCAAAATAATTCAGTCCTCACCGCTGATCTCTGTCCGTCATCTCCTCCATGAACACCAAGGCTTTTCAATTCTTAAGTTTGTCAAAGATATCTGTCTTCCACTTAAGAACATGCATTCCCCTCCTACATATGTAACCAAGCCTACAAAGCCACATCTCTGTAACAGAAGGTGAATCTATAATATAAGTAGATAGATAAAGGATACCTACTTTCTTACCACCATCTAATTCAAGTGCATCCGCTGTGAGAGTTACTATGCATCTCTCATCACCTAACTTTTTTGAAGAAATTAGACTCATCTCCAAGACTGGTACTTGCATAACCTCATTCAACACCTGTGTGTTATCCATCTGCAATTTTAGCTTCACTTCCCCTTTACCAATCATTTGACAAGGCTCTCCAGCTCCTAAATAAATCTCTCTAAAGTCTCCAAAGACATACCCATGAAAAGATGCTCTATTTTGAGCTGCATGGAAAGAGGCAAAAGAATCTGTAAACCAAGATTCTACTTTATCCAGAACATCCCCTGCAACATCCCCTGCAACATCTGCTCCTCCCTGCTGATCTGCTACCAACCAACAATCTTTATTTCCCTAATCTTTTTTTCCATCAATCAGACCATTCGTGTTATTCAGTTTCTCCATTCATAACTTACTTTGTTCTACCATTGCTATACTCCCACTCAATCAAAAACCCCTGTGAGTAACCTGTAATCAACAAACACTAACCAGATCTGAACCACCGGTTAGTAACCCAACCAAAAGCTATGATACCAACTTGTCAGGATCTTGCTCCTCAATTAGAGCACATATGATTACTTCTTGTATTAGCAACTAAACACGAAATTATACCAGAATCAATAAGTAACTAGAAATATGAAACAACACAGGAAATAAGAGACAATACACAATTGTATTAAATACTCAGAAGAAATACAATAAAGAAGATGCCACTTCTTCTTCCACCTCAAAGGCTCGCCACACCTCAAGACCTTCTTCCTCTCTCTCTCTCAGTCACAATAATCAACTCAAATATAGAATTGATGTTCACCTCTTCAACTAGTCAGTAACATGCTGCCAGTACACCAAGTACACAACCGTACTCCAAGTAGATCTCCTGCTCTTTGCTGATACCTGTAAATCACTAGACCTTACTCACCATTATAGATCTCCAAAAGAAGCCATGCACACCCGCTAACCAAGATCATACAAATATGAAGAACCCCTCTGATTCTCCAAACCAGTACCCACACTTGGTACTGTGGCACTAGGAGGAACACACCATTGCTCACCTCTCTCTGAAGGAGCTTATTTTGCTCTCTTACTCTCTAGCACTAATTTACAATACAACCAATGAGTCTCTTAAATAGATCTCATGCAAACAATAATTAGACACCTAATTACAATAATTAGATCCACAACTTCTAGTCTAAATTTGGCTCTTGACATGCAAACACTTGGTTTGTTAGCTAACTGCCCGTAACATTCACAGTCCAAACCACACATGTGACCGACATCGGTCCCTGTTTGCCTCAGGGTGCCGACGCTGGCCGATCTCTGACCGACGTCAGTTGCCTTCTGTCTGTACCCTGTCGACGTCGATTGTTCTGACCGACGCCGGTGACTGTAACACTCAACAAACACTCTGCAACCTCCCTAACTCCTCCTGTTTGCATCCTGGTGAAGCTTTTAGCTCCACAACCTAACATTGAAATCATGTCTACATACATCAAGTATAAAAAGGAGAGATTGAACTGGTAGATGGTTCAGATAATATGTGACTTGATTGGAGCTTCCCTTCTTATTCTTGATGTTAAGATATAAACTCTAAAGATAAGGAGACCATTTTTTATGCCACTATTGATACAAATTGTTTTGACTATGTAAGAACTGAAGTGGCTTGTGAACTATGTGGATTACAGTCTCCTTTCCCAAGATATAATGCTTACATGCTTGAATAATAACATAAAGTTCATAGTCATAGGTTGGGTAGTTTATTACCGATGTAGTAAATTTTTCATTATGGTAATCAGTTGAGTGATCATATTAAGTGATGATTTATCCAAGCTTGAGTTCATAGGCATCTATCTCAATCTCAAATGGTTGTTGAAGGTTTGGTAATGTAAGTACTGGTGTGTAATAGAGACTGCATTTTAATTTTTCAAATGTTTTCTATTGTGTGGATTCCTAGATGAAATTTTATTTAGTCCCAACTTTGGTAACTTGTTTTATAGGCCAAGTCACATGATAAAAACCAATTATAATTATCTTATAATAATTTTACAATCCCAAGAAAATATAGATCTATATGAGATTATTTGGTTGTGGTCATTACTAGATTACATAAATATTAGCTTAATCCACATGCACTTCTTGTGCATCTACTACGTATCCCAGAGATTATGTCTTCTACATATAAAATTAACACTTACCATGTTTACATATAGCTCGTGTTTTCTCAAAGTGTCAATAACATGCTCTATATAGTGTAGATGTTCATCCCATGTTTTGTTTAATATTAAGATGTCGTCAAGGTAGACTACATAAAATGAAGTAGTGAATGGCTTGAAAATATCATTCATCATCTGAATGAATGTAGCTAATGCATTTTTAAAACCAAATGGCATGACTAGCCATTCAAACAAACCTTATTAGGCCTTGAAGTTTATCTTCCATACATTTGTAGGTTCAATAGGAATTTAATGATACCCTAATTTAAGATCAATTTTGGCAAAGAATTTTGCATTGTAATTCTAGTCCAACAAGCCCTCAATCCTTGAAAAAGGATAGATTTCCATCACTATGATATTATTGAGAGCTATGTAATTGATTCATAGCCTCCATGTGTTAAATTTATTTGGCATAAACACAATTGGACTACCAAAAGGTGATGAGATGGGCCAGATATGTCCTTTATGCATAAGTTCATGGATCTATCTCTTGATTTATTAATTCTCTAGAAATGATCTATGGTATAAATAATCATTAGGTAAAAGTAGTTCAAGGATCAAATAATTACTATGATTCACTGCATAGTGTGTAGGCATTTCTATTGGTGACTAAAAGACATCTTTGTATTCTTCCAACTTGTGGTTCAACTTTAAGGTTTCTATTATTACCATTGGAGGAACTATGATATGGATTGATACCGCAAGGATGTTATTACATTCATATCTTACCATCAAAAGCATAAACTTCTTACTATATGTGATTGTATTCTTATACTACTTGGCATTAATGAGTGATAAATTAGGGACTACTTATGATATATGATATCTCTTATCACAAACATCTATGATAACATTTATGGGATTTGACTCATAGACTACATGTCAATGGTAAATATATGGTTGACCAAGTAAAATATCACATACCTCTAATGGAGTGATGTCACAAAGGATTTATCATGAAAAGGTTGATGTTTTACACCATTTGACACTACTGAGTGACATGTTTATAACATCCCATATTGAACCATCCAATAGAGTATGGTTGTGGGTAAGGTGTTAGTGGCAAGCTTAATCTGTGAATTATTTTAGGGGAAATTAGGTTATTATAACTTACATTGTCAACAATGAAGTGTATTGGTTGAGCATTGATCCACATTTATTAATGGAACAATCTTTATAATTTATTTATTTCTATAGGGGTAGAAGAGATTTTGCAGTACCCACCACAGTGCCAAGTTCAAATTACATGATCTTCTTACCTCTTTCCAATGATATAGTGTTTGTAAAAATTGCTTCTAGGTGTGCAAGTAAAATATTCCTATCGTGAAACTCTTCATTGGAATGACTATTGGATTTATGAAATGATCACCACTTTCTAGTCTTAAACTACTTTTTCTAGTCATTTGATAATTGTTGCTTCTTCTATTAAGGACACTTCTAGTTATTCCCTAGTTTGGAATTCTGCTTGGAAGACTTAAACTATTGTTATGTCTAAGACTTATAATATTCTATATTAGTCTTGGTATTATCATTCAATTCAAAATTTAAATCAAATTTTTAGGCTTTTCAAATTAAAGATATTTATAATAAATCAATATCTAATGCGATATGCAACCTCAAGCCCAACCTATATTTAAAAACAAGGTTTATTCTAAATATTGAATCCCAGGTTGGGACACTAAAGTATGAAAAGTATTTGTGTATCATTGCATAGATTATTATTTGCCTTGGCATAATTGAGATAACTTGATGTACTAGTCATCATAGTTTCCAACAATTTAATAGGTTTATTTGAGTGCTTCTTCAAAACTATTCCATGTGTCTACAGATGTGTCTAACTTAACTTAATCTTCACATTTTTTTGTGAAGTGGTGTAGTTTCCCCATCATTTATTAATTGATTAGTAAACTTTTATAAGAGTTAATGTGATCTTTTCTTGGTTATATAATTTAATAACTATGTAATATGAACATATTAGGTTAATAAATTTATCTACTACGTCTACATCTTTTTTTCCTTAAAACATCAGGATGTCTAGATTAACTTTTATCTTGTATGGATTTAGACCACAAAATGGCCAATGAGAATGAGAGGTGTTGGAAGAATTCTATTGATTGATAAGTAGTGAGAAGTGATAAATTATACTTGTTCATTCATTGATCAATGATACTTGTTCACATGCATGACATTCTTCCAAATATTCTCATTGTATTTTTAATGCATCTTATATTGTCCTCTAGAACTTTTTTGAAGTTGGCATCATTGAATATTTGTCTCCCATTTTATGACATGAAGGAAGGTATGATGAAGGGTTAATATTTTAGATCCATAACTTATTGTATGCATACCTTGTATGAATGGTCATATAATAGAGATGAAGTGTAGATACACCATGATATCATTATGAAATGATATGAAGTGTTTATCTCTGATACCACTAATATGGAACCCAAAAGGAAACTTGATGGTCAACCTACATAAACATATTTAAGATGGTTATGAAGAAAAAAGAATTTTTGAATGATAGATGATATAAATTTAAGTGAATAAGAGAAAAAGGAAAGCATATAAGAGAATGAAAACCAACGTAGAACTATAATAGCAAAGTTTTATTATTCTAAATTCTATAATATCTAATCGATCGTATGTTTGGTGTCTATGTACTCCCTAAATTAATTATTCCACATAACCAACAATAAATAATGGAAGTGTAAATTAATATATGATTGAGGAATTTGAAGCATCATGTGAACTATTTTAGGACTTAGTATTAACTGATGAATGTTGTGATGTCACTAATTGTTGATACTGATAAATTAATTTCTATAGTACTGACACTATATAAGTTGTGTGGTAACGTAGAAGTGGAATTCAATCTTAAAAATTAACACATAAGTGAGGAACCTAATGTTGATGTTACTAGTGTTAGCACAAGGCTAGTTATGTAACAATGGTGAACTTTAGTAAGATCTATGGATCAAGATTCTCCTAGATCACATCCATAGGATTTATCTTTTTTAAAAGCATAGTTTTTTAATAAAGTGCATAGTCATTAATGGGCTCATTATGTCCCCATTTTAATTTTATAATTAAAGCAAATGATATTTGAAATCTAATCTTCATAGATAAATGAGCTAAGAATTGGTTAGCTAAAGGATTGAAAGCATGTACTAATCCAAGGGAAAGGACATAAAACCATCTCAAAATATAATCCTTAAGGTTCCTAGGAAAAATATCTGATACTAAACTATCATTAGCCATATAATCTAAACATGTTTCATGGAAGTATCTAAGATGTTGTTTTGAATCACCTTTACCATTGAACGATGTAAGCTTTAGTGAAATGAACCCTGTAGGTAGGGGATAGTTGGAAATTTTTGGAGAAAAATGGTTTTTTAATAATTTTTTATATTTTATTGCATGACTTGCTCTATTATATATTTGTTTCATTTTAGTAGCCTTATCTTGAAGACATATAAAATTTTGCATAAATATATAGTAACTAGGATTGGTAGCCACATTAGATAGATTAGAAATATACGGTGCCCCATAAGTTGCAAACAAAGAAATTAGAAAATAGGCAATATGTTGTATATGGATACTCATATATATTTGGTGAGTAAACAATAGTGCCCCCATAACAGGTATACTATGTGTAGACATCACTTGTATGATCACATGTGTAAACAAATGAGTAGAAACAACTATTGTAGGACGTGATCCTCTTGAAAGTGGTTGAGTATCATCCAAAGGTTCATCATGTGGTTCCTTAGATATGATTTCCTTAATATTATTTTTATTTTTATCTCTAGTTATATCCTACAATGTTTCAACCACATCAAGATTTATCTTTATTTAAGCTTAACCCAATATATGTCATCAAAGTAGTTATTTTTTCATCAAGATCATTATTATTATTTGTTTCCATGTTTTTATCTCTATGTATATCATAATAATAAGTATTGACATCATTGATATCTTCCATTGTAGCCATGTTAGGGTTTTTAAGGGTTATATAAGCCAAATAAATTAAAACCCTGATGTAGAATGAAACCTAGGGTTTTTGTGTTCAAATAAATAATTAAGTTCATCAAAATATTTTGAATATTTTAAACCGAAGATATAAAATAATTGAGAATATGCACTAATTTAGATTTTATAAATAATATAAATAAATATAATAATCTTAGTTAAAAATGGCTAGTAGATATTACAACCTATTGATTTAGAATTGAATAGACAAGCTAAAGATGATGTACTTAGCTATTTTTATTGTCTACCGTTCACAAAAGATGCCACAAATTTTGGAAATGATTAAGATGTGATTTTTTAGGTGATTAGATATGAAATACAGGTTGATAGTATATTTATACACTTTTAGTAAGGTTAGACACCTTTGATAGTCAGAATTGTTTGGGTTTATTGGCAGTGCCTCTATGTATAGTTGGTGTGAATTTTGATATCCTTGTGTTTGTGCCTGTAATTTGATTTTATATGCATGAAATCTTTGATCATGTGTGATGATCCCTATTTTTTCTCTTTTGTCTAGTCCTAATTGTGATTGGTTTATCAAAATAACTTTAAAATGTGTTAGTAATTTAGGTTGGATAGATGCAAATCACTCCTTGTTGAGTGTTTGAGTGATTCCTAAATAGGGATCAAACCGTAGATATATTTACCATTTAGATGATTGTGATAAAAATCATGAACAATCTAAAATATAGCCCCATATTTGATCTTTGACATTTGCCACCATGAAACTTTGACGTATTTGTATTCATATTTGGCTCTACAGACTGCTTCAAGCTTACTCCTTAAATATTTGAGATATGTATATACCTTTTGGATAATTTTCCAAGAAAAGTCTTGTTAGGTGATTCCAAGATGATTTCTAGATATCTAATAACCTTGGGGATAATTAGTATTTATAGATGACTCTTTGTTAATTTCCTACTACCACTAACCCATGAAATGTGTCTAGGCTGACCTAATGGATATTTCTCAATTTTAAAAGTATTCATTGAAATTCCATAGATACTAATGACAAAGGGAGACAATTATTTTAGTTGGCATTGTCTAGGTTTACCACTAGTGTCCTTTAAGTGAAATTAAGGATTTGAGGTACGAAGAACATTTGTCTATGATTTTGAAGATGTTCTTATATAGACCAAATTTATCTTGAATAAATATGTTTGGTGGATAAAAGTGGCTAAGATAGTGGATGGGTATAATGATAGAGGGAAAGTGTGCTCAAGAGCCAAATATATGTACATAGTCTAATTATGTCAAAGTATGTCAAACCAATGTGTCCAAAGTGTTAAATCCTAGATTTAGGTGTTTTTATATAGCTACATATATAAAAATACCTACATTCTATATAGTTCATATTCTATAAAAATACCACTATAGTTTTGATAGAAAAATCAAAACATATATTTCCATAAAAAACATTAATATATTTTTCCTTTTCTATTTAAAACACAAACATAAGAAGACATCTAGATCTGAAAGTGCATTTATATTAATGTGATGATGCACACCAATGTGCATACTTTCTTAAAATATTTATTCAATAAAAAAATGTGTATGCATCTCTAAAATGGAGAATAGAATAAGTATGCACCCTTGCCTAAATGAGATGAATGTAGATGCCCATGACTGAAGATAAATTCATAGGGTTCTGATCATGCGTACACTATGTTTGCCTTGCCCTTCTTCGTCTCCCCTTTCTCTCTGTGGGTCTTCTTCCTAAAAAATGACTTTATTATTTTCCTCAAGTTAGAAATGGCTAAAAATATATAAACTTTTCCAAGCCTTTTGGCTAATTTTACAATATTTTTGTAAAAAAAAAATATTAAATGAATAAAAAGGGATTAGGGAACTCACAACCCTATTTTAATGATTAAAAAAATATAAAAATAAAAATAATAGCTTGACCATGATAGAAATGGAAATAATAGCCTCAAATAGTTGTGTGGTTGTGTTGAAACACAAGATAATTAATTTTTTTATTGAAATTATTATAATTTCAACTGAATGATTCAATGCAACCAATCAATCTTTACTTGAAATAATCCATGTAACTTCTCATAATCTCCATACAATACTCCATGAAATGGATTTTTCAAGGCTTCGTCAAAGTGACAACCATTCATCTTCATGATAAAAATGGAGAATTTAAATTGGCAATCATTCCAAACCCTAATGAAAGGATTGGAATTTAAACTTATAATATTTCCTAATTGATAGGTTTGACCTAAGCCATGGTCATTTAAAATCACATAAAACTCTATTTCAAAGGTTGTCAGGTACGTGACCCTTACTAATATGTCATTGTTAGTTAATATAAATTAAAATGTGATTTTAAATATCTAAGTATAACATAGCTTAGGAATCATAGTAGTTTTTATTATAAGATTCTTATCATAGTCATTAATAACAACAATAGTACAAGCTATAGTTTTTCATAGTTTTAAGAAACATTTTCATAATTCATAATATTTAAAATGACCATGTTCAGTTAGCATAGTTTCTAAGTCCTAATAAAATGTTTATAAAATAGGTTTTGATAAAGCTCTTTACCCTAATGGGTATTTTGATTAATTTTCATAGTGTATAGGTTAATTTATAGTGCCCAATTTATGCCAATATGTCTACAGGGAGAGTGAATTCAAATTATGACTTCTAATGCAAAAGTAGATGACATGGTCTAAGTAAACATGGATCAAAGTTTAAGAGAACTAGAGTTATAATGATGATAAGTGATATCCAATGAAAGTCATTGTTATAAAAATAATAGGCCAATGAATTCATGGTTTAAGGATAATGCTTAATGGTAATCCAAAGTCAATATCAAGTCTTATAATTTATATTATCAATTCAGTAACTTAAAGTTAATTAATGTCAAACAAGATAGTTATATAAATACAACTCAAACCTCAAATATCAAAATAGATTCATAATAGAAATGTGTAATATTAATAAATTTGTTATATCATATCAACACTAAGTCAACAAGTTGATGGGTGTTGACTAATCACAAGCTAAACTTGTAAACCCAGTTTAGTCACATGGAGATATAGGTATTTTTGTGATAGTTTTTGGTTATCCACACTAATACCTTAGTTGTCCAAAATAATTTCATACTCATAGGCTTGTCTAACCCATTGTGATATAAATACCATAAAATCAACCAAAGTAGATGTGTTAGAGTTCATCCAAATGTAAGCATACAACCAATCAATCAAAGTTATAAAATAAAATAGATCAAAGCACATAACATGATCTATGTACTAAAATTTTAACAAAAAACATGTTTTCTAAACATTCTATCTATACTTCCAAACTAACATATGAGTGCTCATTCTCTTCAAATTGCACTCTCATTATTCTCTCATGTGCCATCGATAGAGAATTTACCTAACTCTCCTTGATGATTCCCTCCCTTGGCTTATGGGAAGAACCTGAGTTGTAATCACACACTCAGCATAACAAGAAAAGTGGTTAGACCAAGTGAATATATCAAAACCATATGATAATCATAACAATATAAACAACAAATCCATATGACATACTCAATTCAATTTTCAAATTAGTAAGCAAGAATTATAAAAGTAACTCACATCAATCAATATCAGACATCAATCAATCTAATCACACATTTGACATTACTCAATACAAGCAAGTAAATCTTATTTAATGTTAAATAAAAATAATAAATTCACTAACATTTATCAATATTTAATTGTATAAAACAACTAATCACTAAACCTAACAAATCTATTTTTTAGTCCATAACCTGAAATACACATTTAGTTAACTTAGCACAAGTACTTCCATTTCTGATGCTTAGGAAAATGGGAAGGGATAGTGTACTTCTAAAACTATTACATTTGCATATGATGTGTTATTAACAAACTACCTAATCAATGTTTGCATCATTTACTGTATATCTCTAGGGTGTAAAAATGCCAAAATGTTGAGTGTAACACACCTACAAATTATACTTTGTGTATCCTTATTTTAGTTTCCTTTACCTCTAGGGGCACTCAACTATCATTGGATCCACATGCAAAATGACTACAAGATAGAAAATGTGACATGCAAGTTGACATTACACTTTCACTCTAGTGTATTTAGATAAATAAATCACTCTGATCATAAATCATGTAATTCACATATCATAAAAGTAGACACATTAATATTCTTAGCTCAAGTGATGGCAATATTTTTTTATCTTGATCCACTTGAGTTCACCTACAAAGTATAGTTATTCCATATCCAACTATGTAGATATAATTGATATTATTTCACTCATATTATAATCATATTTAATATACTAGTTGAGTTCACCTAGTGAATGTGATGACTACAATAATATAAATTATGATTAATAGATAGGATATGTGAAGTACATGATATATTTTCATGTGAATTGAAGATTATTAAATCATATTCATCAGAAGATGTGTATTTTGACATACTCAAGTGCAACTAAAAATTCATGTACTTCATGTATCCTAAATACGACCACATTGATATTTTTGAAGTAATCACATGCACTAGATGAACTCAACTAATGGATTGATTGAGACCAGAAGGTGACTATGAGAATCAAAATTATCTTAGCATATCCAGATATGGAAGTATTATAATTTTCAAGTGTATTCAAATGTACCAGTATGGACAAATCATACCATCACTTCAACATAAAAAGAGATTTATGAGGGAATAAATGAACTTTCAATCTCAACCACCTTAATTTCACCTACAAATCATAATTCACTTATCTTAATTGTAGTTAAGCTAATTAGATTCTAGTAGTCATCTATATCCCAAAAAAGGATGGTAATGATGTGATAATATCTAACATGAAACCATATGATCATTCTTTAACATCTCCACACACACACACAGATATATATATATATATATATATATATATATATATATATATATATATATATATATATATATGAGGGATGCGATATGTAAGTCAATAAAACCAATACATAAATATCCTCTATTTATAGGATTTGGTATAAGAGAAATGTGAATTTTAATTACGAGATCATTATTAGTATCGTTAAGGTTTAAATCAATTAATTTTCTAGGTCCATGTGTTAATGCTTAATTGTTCAAGTTACAAGGTTTGTTGTACTTGTTCCATTGTTCAAGTAGTCTATTTGAGGGATTTTCATGAGCTTTTATGGTGTATTTATAATTTTTAAGGGCTTGAGATAAATTCATAGGGGATTGGAAATGTTTTAAGAGATTTTAAGAGTTATTTAATTTTTATAAAAAACACATTAAATTCTAAAAATTATCTTTGATTATGAAAAAAATATCTTTTTTCATTTCCACATAGTATCAATGATTTAAATATGTTTTTTTAGGTTTGATTAACATAGATAGCATGTCATCAGGAGTTTGGACTACATATATCAATGGAATTTAAGATAAAAATTCAAAATAGGTTGTAATTGGTTATGAATTGTACCATGGTGAAACAACCCACAAATGTTTTGTAGGCATGATAACCAGGAAATGCTCCATTATTACACATAACTAGGCCAAATTCCATGTGTTTTTAGAAGTAATGGAGGTTACCATGGGTTATGACATTAAAAGAGTGCATATTTTTTCACACAGCTAATTAATAGTGGAGTAAATGTGTGAATATGAGGGATTTGAGTGCAAGGCTCCAATTCAGGTACCCCTTTACACCTAACCCATGACATTGCAAAGTGATTTCAAATGTGTGATATTTTTCACATAAAGGAGGAAAACACTAAGTGAAAATTCCACAAACTAACATGTTGTGTAGTAGTCGACATGTTAATTAAAGAGGTAGAGAAAGGATTTGTAAAATTCAATCTTGGGGAAAGCTCAAATAGTTAATACATTGTTGTAATTTTAGATACATAGTATTCAATATAGATATTGGAATTAAGGTCGTAAGTGCCATAATGTTGAGTGTAGCATACATATAAATTATACTTCACCTATCCTTATTTTAGTTTGCTTCACTTCTAGGCACATTCGACAATTAGTGAATCCACCTACAATATGACTACAAAATAGGATACATGATGTACATGATGACTTTGCCTGTGAACTCTAGTAGATTGAGACAAATACTTCACTTTGATCACAAATCATGTACTTCACATATCATAAATGTAGTCATGTTAATATATGTCTATCTTGATCCAATTGAGTACACCTACAAAGTACAATTATTCCATATCCAACTATCTAGATATAATTGAGATTATTGCACTCACCTTAAAATCCTATTTGGTCCACTAGTTTAGTGCACCTGGTACATGTGATGACTACAAAAATCTCAACTATGACTAATATATAAGATACAAGAAGAACATGATGAGTTTTTAGGTGAATTTAGGATTATTAAATTGTGTTCATCAGAAGACATGTAATTTGACCTACTCAAGTGCACCTAATAATTCATGTACTTTGCATATCTTAAATGATCACATTAATATTATTGAAGTAATTACATGCACTAGGTGTAGTAAACTAGTGGATCAACTGAGACTATAAAGTGACTGTGTAAATCAAAATTATCTCAAAATACCCAAATATGAAATTATTGTACTTTACAATTGTATTCAAAAGGATCACAATAGAAAAATACTACCATCACTTCAACATATATGGAGATTTGTGAGAGAGTAAATGAACTTTTAGTCTCAACTAGCTTAATTTCACCTACAATTAATACTATGCTTATCCTAAGTATAGTCATACAAATAAGATTTTTTTAGTCATCCATATCCACAACATTTATGGAAAATATGTGACAATATCTTACATGAAACTAAATGATCCTTCTTTGACATCTCCATATAGATATTTGTGACAGGTGTGATATGTACGTTAATAAAACTAATGCATGAATCTCCTCTATTTAAAGGTGTTTGTAGAATATAAACATGAACTACATTTAATCATCTCTATTAGTATTGTTAAGGTTTCAATCAGTTCATTGTTTAGTTTCTTATGCCAATGCTCAATTTTTCAAGTCGCAAGGTTAGTTGTACATGTTTCATTATTTAAGGAATTGATTTGAGAGGCTTTAAAGAGATTTTAATGTGTATTTTAATTTTTTTAGGGGTTGAGAGTAATTCATAGGGGATTGAAAAAAAATTTAGAAGATTTTTAAAAAAACCAAGTTTTCCAAAAAACCATTTGAAGTTCTTAAAAATCTCTTTGATTTTTAAAAAAATATTTATTTTCATTTCAACATGGTATAAATAATGTAAATATGTGTTTTTAGGTTTGATTAACATACTAACATGTCATCAGGAGTTTGGATTACATACATCAATTCAATTCAAGATACAAATTCATGATGGGCCATAATTTCTTATGAATTGTAGGATACTGAAACAACCTACAAATGTTGTGTAGGCATGATAACCAGGTAGCACTCCAGCACTACACATAATCAAGATGAATACCATATCCTTTTATAACTAATGGAGGTTTCCATGGGTTATGACATTAAAATACTACATATTTTTTCACACAACCAATTGGTAGTGGATTCAATGTGTGATTATGATGGATTTGAGTGCAAGGACACAAATCAAGTAACCCTTTACACCCAAGCCAAGACATTACGAATTAATTTTCAAATATGTGATATTTTTCACATAAAGGTGGAAAATGCTAGGTAAAAAGTTCCATAAACTATCTTATCGTGTAGTAGTTGACAAGTTAATTGAAGAGGTAGAGCAAGGATTTAGAAATTTTAATCTTGGGTTAAGCTCTGATAGTTAATGTGTTGGATATCATGGTTTAATTTTAAATATAGAGTAATCAATGTAGATGAGATTAAAATTAACAGTGTTTAATTTCAAATAGAATAGGAATTTAATAATCGATTGAATAATTTATCGATATCTTAAATTTATGTATGTTTAATCTCAAATATTCAAACTTATAGTTAGTTAGAATTGAGATAGAAAATCATATGACACACCATTTAATTTCAAATACAATCAATTACAATGAAATTGCGCTTTCTTAACTTAACTTTAGATAGAATACTATATGCATTATAAAAATTGATGTGTTATTGACATATTAAAAAAATTGATGTATTATTTCAAGCTTCTATTCAATCATTTGAGTGTTTTTTTAAGTTGTTAATAGAAATAAATTATTATTTTTAACATATATAAATCATGTTTCTTTATTGAATTATTTATGTATGATAATTGAAATTGTCCATTCATAATAGTGTTTAGGGTTTATTTTTTATAGTGATATACTTTCAGGTTTAGGCCTTTAGAGACATAAAATCAATTTTAGGCACATTTAATTTTAGAAACCACAGTAACTAATAAAATTCGTGAATGTGAATCAAAGGTTTTAACTCAAAAAAAACATTTTCTTGCACTCTTACACACATTATGATGCAACTTACAACAAAACATGCACACACATGTCCTATTATGGCATGTCTTACACAAAGAGCAACATAAAAGGTGTTTCTAATGCAACTTATTGCATAATTAAGTTGACACAAATTACATCAAACCATCAGGTTTCCGCCAAAAAAAGTGACATGAATGGCTAAAATCTTTTAGTGATAGATAGTAAAACATACACTTGATCTTTTTTATGTTAATTTTGTTTATATAGAAAATATGAAGTGATAATGTTTAAAGGTAGTTGTAACAACTCTATGATCATCTAAACAATATCTATATCAAAACAAAGATATACAATGAATACAAGAGATATTTCAACTAAATATAAATTTTATCTAAACTAAGTACAACCTAAATATGTAATTATATGTTAATAATGTCATATTGTATTTTAAAAAGTGAGATCTAAATGAAAATAGGGTTTCCTACAATGTACATGAACATCATAAAATTGATTCAAGCATATCCAAAAAGGTTGAAAACGTGAAAATAAGAAACTAAGATTGATGATGGTACATAAATTCACTCAATAAAACCTCAAAATGTCAATAAGAGTGATAGAAACACTTCGAATAAACATAAAATCAATGAAAATCCCAAAAATAGTATGGGATTGTACACAAGGAACTTCAAAACAAGATAAGACAACCTTTAATAGCAAAGAAACATGTTGGAATCATTTAAAAAAAGATGAAATTAGGAAGCAAATAAAGTTGTTAAAGTGAGTTGTTAATTTTTCTAGAATATAAGGAAAGAACAACAATAGTAGAAAGCTAAAAAGGGATGGGTATGGTTTGCAAAAATCAGTAAAAACTATAATTACAACTAGAAATTAACAATAAAAAAGGTAGATGGAATCAACTAAGATATGAAAGATTTGTATCTTTAGATGATGCGATAAAGGAAATAGATAATTGGAAAGAAGCTTTAGGTTTTATATCCTCCCTCTCAGGGTTAGGAAAGGTAGCAAATGGTGAAGTAAGAAAAGGCTGAAATTTCTAAAATTTTCAAGTTTATAAGATCCTAGATAATTTAATAAGACTTATCGGAGTGGTTTTTGTAGTTTTGTTTGCATGTAGACCATGATTATATCCTAATACATATGTAAATTATGTTTCATATTTTTAAAATAACCCAACAGGATTGGAATAGTTTATGTTAGTTATGGCTTTGAGTATTTGATAGTTTTATCTCCATGAAGACAATTTATCTTAGATCATTCTTGTAACTTCACTTTTTTTAAAATATATATAATTTTATCAAAAAAATGCAAAAGTTATCAAAATTTTAGGACAACGAGAAATGAAATGCGAGAAGTGTGTAGAATGATTTAAATCAACAAGAGAAAGATGGGGAATCAAAATAGAAATCAAACCAACAAAGTGTTCGAGTGAAAAGATGCACTGAAAAAAATAGAGGATGAATGTAAATTTTTTTTGCAAGAAACAAACAAAACAAACATATATGGAAATGAAATATAGACACAAGAAATTACCCTAGAGAAACCCAATATAGAAAAACCCTAGAAGAGTGAAGAGTGAAGCCATGTTTCCTCATCTCCACTATATTTTTTACATCTTTACAAGTTTTCTACCTTCATTGATTTGTACCGTGGGGACCAGGACTAGGTGTGCAAGGGAAATGCTATGTACCTAGGGATATGATATATTGATGTATATGGGTTGATGGAGATGCCAACATGTGGCACACATCCCCTTAGTTAGTTATATGGGTACAATATATTAGGATAATAGAGTAACTTGTGGAAGTAGTACATTGGGTAATGGTCAGCCTACATTGGGATTAGGAGGTTATTCATCCATGGGTTAGATAGATGTATACATATAGGAGATGATTATTATGGTAAAGATATCAAGTAAGCATTGAGTCTTCTATTGTAAGAGGATATTGGAGGTTGTCCCCTCGAAGAGACATTGTGGAGTTATTCCTTCCTAAAGGAGTATTATATGGTGTTTCCCTACCTTAAGGATATTTCTGCATATATTGAATATCAAGATCATATCAAGTGGTATCAGAGCTTCAATTTGGGCAATTTGTCGAATGAAACCCTAGTTTTATTGTAATCATCAATAACTTATTGGTTTCTTCCTATGTTTCAGGGATGAAACATGTCAAGGAGGGAAGTAATGCTATGTACCTAGGGATATGATAAATTAATATATATGGGTTGATGGAGATGCTGACATGTGTTACACATCCCCTTAGTTAGTTATATGGGTACAATATATTAGAATAATAAAGTAACTTATAGAATTAGTACATTGGGTAATGGTCAGCCTGGAGTGGGATTAGGAGGTTACCCATCCATGGGTTAGATAGATGTCTATATATAGGAGATGATTATCATGGTAAAGATATGAAGTAAGCATTGAGTCTTATATTGTAAGAGTATATTGGAGGTTGTCTCCTCTACATTATGGAGTTATTCCTTCCTAAAGGAGTATAATATGGTGTTTCCCTACCTTAAGGGTATTTCTAAATATATTGAATATTTGAATCCTATCAAGATCATATCAAGTGGTATCAGAGCTTCGATTTGGGCAATTTGTGGAGCGAAACCCTAGTTTTTTTTGAATCATCAATAAATTTTGATTGGTTCCAAATTTTTCCACAAATTTTTTACTGGATATGGATGATATTTCAAATAAGTAACAGTAAAAAAATAGAGTTTTTTTAATTCGTTTTGAGGGAGTTATTGTTATTTTAGGGTTTATAATAATTTTGCTATATCTTTCGAAATATAGGGAATTTTTATTCAAAATTTTTACTGGAGATGTAAGCAGATATAAGAGAAGCACAGTAAAAATTTTAGAATTTTTTGAGTTGTTTGAAGTGATTTATTGTGATTTTATGGATCAATTTTGACATTTTAGGGTTTCATGAACCTTAATTTTTGTGGATCATGGAGTTGCAAACATTTTCAAGGGAAGATGATATTGATGCTAGAGAATGGTGGCTCCTTTTGGAGAATCATTTTACAAAAACTTTTGGGCAAAGATGATTACTTCTTTTTTTGTCTGGGCCTGCACTACATTGGTTTGATCAATTGAGCTATACAGAAAGGTTTTCTTCATGGAAAGAAATGGAACATATCTTTTTAGATCGTTGGGATATAAAACAAGAAAAAGAAGAAATAGAAAAATCAGTAGAAGAAGAAGAAGAAGAAGAAGAAGTAGAAGAAGCAATATAAGAAGGAACAGAAGAAGAAGAAGAAGAAGAAGAAGAATTGGATGATAAAGGTTCAAATTATTTGGCTCCAAAGAAATCAGAGTCAATTTTTCAATTTCATGGATGCATTCAAAATAAAAGGATTATTGTGTCCATAAACCCTACCAGTAAGTATAACTTCATCAACATGAATGTGTCCAAGCATCTACATGTTCAAACAAAGAATATCAAAGAGGTTCAAGTAGATGGTAAGAATATTTCAATGTTTGAAGATCTGAAGCTCATTATGGAAAAATATGTTTTGCATTCAGATTTTTATGCTTTGGATATGGATGATGCAGATATAGTTCTTGGATATCCATGGTTAGAGACTTTGGGAACAATGAATATTAATATTCAAAAAAAATTCATGAAGGTTTGGTATAAGAAAAAGATCACTTTATAAGATATCATAGTGAAAAAGGCACCAATAACAATCCAGGTAGATAGTGAGGATGAGATGGAAATAAGTGATGAAGAACATGATGAAGATTCCCTACCTTAAGATTTGTCATGGAATTAGGTGAGGAAGTGTCATAATAACAATCATTTTGTGTATTATATGGTGTTTCCCTACCTTAAGGTTATTTTTGCATATATTGAATATCAAGATCATATCAGGAAAATTTAGTTTGGCTATGTAGAGTGAATGTGTGAAGATGTATTCAAATAGAAAAATCAAACATACATTCAATGGAGCAAAAGTCTTACTTGTGGGAAATGTAACTTATATTCATAAATGAAAGATTAAGGAAACTGAGTAGAATGTCTACAATGTGTGTAAGTAGAGTAGATGCATAGAGTAAGCTATATGTGTCATGATTACATAATGACATCAACCTGACTAACCATCTGTGTTGTCATTAGCCAAATGCATATATTACATATTTAATATGTATAATACATTAGTATTAATTTTTGTACAACTACTAATGATAGTGTTTGAATATTCCTATCATGTGTGGTAGTGGGCAACAATATAAATAGTTAACGCCCAAGCTATCTTAAACAACTTCTAATCCTGAGATCCTCTATTAGTGACTAACAACTATTTAGGCCACTTGTTGTGTCATCCAATCGGGGTAGGCTAATACATGGTTGTGCTGAAGTGGGGCCCAAAAGAGTTTGAAATTCTGTGAGTAGATGACAATAAAGTGCATGGGTTTTTAAGGTGAAGGGTGTGGATTTTAAATCATAGGTTGTGATATGAGGTGATCATTACATGAAATTATAAAAGTAGGCATGTGACTTGTGTGTAAGGTTGTGATCAAGATTCAAGAAAAGGAGTGTGTAGGGTTGTGTGAGAGGTGTGATCTCTACACAAAAGAATAAATGAGGAGTGTGTTCAGTTGTACATAGGATACACACAAATCATTCACTATTTTTTGAAGAGCATTGGTCTACATTATATCAGTGTGCAGCTAAGGAAACTATACTTGAAGTTGCTAAAAAGTGTACCACTTAGCTTGATCAGCATATTGTCCAACCTTGACCACTCAGAAAAGTTGATGTGTGTCATGGTAGGTGAATGTGTCTATCACTTCAATGACCTGGTGCTTATTTATGGGGTGTAAGTGTTTGGGATCTAAATCAAAAGGATGTTATGTTATTGTTGTCTTAAGAAGCGAAGGGGTATAAGGATTGTGAAGTTCCATGTTGAATATTGGGTGTGTTAAGTTGTGGAGCTAAAAGCTTCACTGATGCAAATGGTGGAGGTTGTTGAGCGTGAAAGCAACCGACGTCGATCAGGAAAACTAATGTCGTTCATATTTAGTTACACAGTACCTGACATCAGTTAGTAGTCAACCGGCATCGGTCAAACAGGAACCGACGTCAGTCACCTGTATGTTTCCAAATTTGGTCTAATTTTAGACGGATAGTTAGTTTATATGTAAAGACTAATTTTAGTCTTGAGTCTGTGTTTCTAATTATTATTTATTTGGGATCTATTTAAGAGACCCATGGGGTTGTATTATAGAGGACTAAGGACAAAGAAGGATTAGATCCCCAACTTAAAGGCAAGAATAATAATTGGGTTGGTTATCTCAAAGAGTGTAAGATCAGTTGATCTGTAGGGTGTGCAAGATCAGGGAGATCTACATGGTAAGTAAGATCAGTTAGATCTGCAAGGGTGCAAGATCAAGGAGATCTACTTGGTGGACTGGCAGTAGGCAACAACAACCATTGGGTTGATTGTCACTTACTGGTGGAGGGAACAACAACTCGGTATTGAGTTGATTGTTGATTGTAATTGAGAGAGAGAACTCTTGAGGGAGAATTACTGGACACCCAAGAGGTGTGGGAAGAGTGAGATTTCTTCATTGTATTTACTTCTGGAAGAGTGTTAATACATATTGTATTATTTTTCATATCATCTATTCTTTGTTATTTCTGAATTCTAGTTACTTATTACTTCTGGTTTAATTTCATGTTTAGTTACTTATACAAAGGTAATCAAGTGTGCTCTTAGGAGTGGATCCTAACAATTGGTATCAGAGCCTAGTTTAGAGCAGGTTAGTGTTTGTTGATTACAGGTCACTCACAAGGGTTTTTGTTTGAGTGGGAGTAAAGCAATGGCAGAAGAAAGTACACTAAGAATGAATAAATTCAATGGCAAGAATTATCAATTATGGAGGATGCAAATAGAAGATTATCTGTATCAGAAAGATATGTACTTACCGTTGGATGGGGTTTCAAGTAAGCCCATAGATATGAAAGATGAAGAATGGAATGTTCTTGATCGAAAGGCTCTGGGATCTATAAGGCTGAGCCTGGCATCATTTGTGATTTCCAACTTATCACAGGCAAAGACAATGGTAGAGTTAATAGAATATTTGGAAAATTTATATGAAAAACTCTCAGCTTCGAATAAGGTATTTCTTATGAAGCAATTATTTAATTTGCAAATGCAGGAAGGTGGATCGATATATAGTCATCTTACTGATTTCTATGGATTAGTAAATCAGTTAAATTTAGTTAAAATAGTTTTTGATGATGAAATTAAGGCTCTCTTAATCTTATGCTCTTTACCTGAAAGTTGGGATAGCTTGGTAATGGCAATAAGTAATACTGCGTCTGCTTCAAATATCTTGAAAGTTGATGATGTTGTTAGTGTAATCTTGAATGAAGAAATTTGCAGGAAAAACACAGGGGAGACATCAGGTAATGCTTTAAGTGTTGAAAGTAGGGGATGGTAAAGAGAGAAGAGCAAGTAAGGAAAATCAAGGTCAAAGATAGACAGGAGATCCAAATCCAGAAATGGAGGTATAACATGCTAGAATTATGGAAAGAAAGGGCATGTAAAGAAAGATTGTTGGTTGGTAGAAGATCAACATGAAGAAAATAAAGAAGCAAATGATGCAAATATTGTTGCATGGGATGCTCTTATATGTTCCTTAGATAAAGTAGAATCTTGGGTTTTAGATTCTGGTGCCTCTTTCCATGCAACCCCAAATAGAGAACTTTTCCATGATTATATCCATGGAGAATTTGGAAAGATTTATTTAGGGGATGGTGAGCCTTGTCAAATGGTTGGCAAAGGGGAAGTGCAGCTGAAATTGTAGAATGATAACACATGGGTGTTGAAGGATGTCATGCATGTCCCAGTCCTAAAGTGGAATTTGATTTCTGTAGAAAAGTTGGGTGATGAGGGTTGCACAGTAACTCTCATAGTGGAATCTTGGAAAGTTTTCAAGGGTGCACTTGTTTTAGCAAGAGGTAAGAAAGTAGCTACACTTTATCTATCTACTTTTATTACTAATTCTCCTTCTATTTTATCTACTTCAGATGTAGATGTAAAGATGTAGCTTTGTAAGCTTGGTCACATGAGTGAGAAGGGAATGCATGTTCTTAAGTCAAATGTTAAGAACTGAAAAGCCTTGGTTTTCAAGGAGAAGGTGATGGATAGAGATTAGCACAAGAGGCTGAATAATTTTGATTAGGGCAATGTTGATTTGGACAAGGTTATGATCCAAAATGAGCTTGCGGGTAAAAATCATCACTCATAGGAAAACATAAATACCGACATTGGTCAGGTGAGAATTGATGTCGATCAGGTAGGAACCGACATCAGTCTAGTGCAGATCAAAGTCAGTGATGTCAGGTAGGTTGAAATCGACATCAATCAGGTAAGAACTGACATCGATCAGATCGATCACATGGAACCGACATCGGTCAGATGCAGATTGAAAGATGACTAACATCGGTCATTATTAGAACAAAATTTGGGTGGACAACAAGTTGTCAAAGAGTCTCAAATGCCCATAAGGAGGACTGAAAGGGTAAGTAAGCCTCAAATTCATTATTCCCCTTCTTTATACTACTTATTGCTCACTGATGGTGGAAAATTAGAAAGTATTAAAGAGGCAATGCAGGTGAAATCCAAAAAATAGTGGGAGCATGGCATGAATGAGGAAATTGATTCCTTGGAAAAGAACCAAATGGGAGATTTGGTTGAGTTTCCAGCCAGAAAAAAAGCAATTAAAGACGAATGGATTCACAGGTTAAAAAAAAGAGAGAATGGACAGGGGAGATAGAAGGCCAGATTATATGGTCTTGAGCAAGCTCCAAGACTGTGGTATAGGTTTGATAGGTTTATGACAAAGCATGGCTTTAGTCAATATCAATGTAAACATTGTGTTTATTTTACCAAGTTGGATAATGGTTGGTACATTATTCTGTTACTGTATGTAGTGTATATGCTTGTTGTAGGGTCACACATGCAGGGAATTGCTGAGCTAAAGGTAAAAGTAGCTCAGACATGTGCCAGGAAGGATTCAGGAGCATAAATCTTTTGCATGAGTATTTTTAGAGACAGAGAAAATCACAAGTTGATTTTATCTCTAGAGGATTATGTGAATAAGGTAGTGGAGAGGTTTAATTTGCAAGATGCAAAACTGGTTAGCACACTTATGGTTGGACAGTTCAAGTTGAGCTATGAACAGTGTCCTGAATCACATGATGAGGTTGAGTACATGGTATGTACTAGACCTGATATTACCCAAACAGTGGGAGTTGTTAGCAGGTATTTATGCTATGCAGGGTCAAGCACTTCTCTACATGGGTATGTAGATTCAAAAATGGCAGGTGACTTGGATGATAGGAGTAGCGCCATAGGATATGTGTTCACTGTTGATGGAAAGACGGTTAGCTAGATTTTAGAGATGCAGAAGGTTGTTGCAGTCATAGTGAATAGCAAGGATATGAACCCTGTAGGTATGTTAACAAAGCCAAAAACAAAGGAGAAGTTGAATCTTCATTCAAATTTTGTTGGTATCAAGACTAAACTTGAAGATGGGGATACAAGCCATAAACAAATTAGAGGATGTACAGGTACGGATGCAACTGTTTATCTCTAAGTGGGAGATTGTTAAGTTATGGAGCTAAAAGCTTCATTGATGCAAATGGTGGAGGTTGCTAAGTGTCAAAGCAACTGGCATCGGTCAGGCAAACTGATGTTAATCATATTTAGTTACACAGTAACTGACATCGGTTAGTAGTCGTCTGACAGTGATCAGACAGGAACCGACGTCGGTCACCTATGTGTTTCCAGATCTGGTCTAATTTTAGACGGACAATTAGTTTGCATGTAAAGACTAATTTTAGTCTTGAGTCTACATTTCTAATTATTTTTTGTTTGGGATCTATTTAAGAGACTCATGGGGCTGTATTATAAAGGACTAAGGACTAAGAATGAACAAAGATTAGATCATCAACTTGAAGGCAAGAACAATAATTAGGTTGGTTGTCTCAAGGAGTGTAAGATCAGTTGATCTGTAGGGTGTGTAAGATCAGGGAGATCTACATGGTAAGTAAGATTAGTTAGATCTGCAAGGGTGCAAGATCAAGGAGATCTACTTGGTGGACTGGCAGTAGGCAACAACAACCATTAGGTTGATTGTCACTGACTGGTGGAGGGAACAACTCAGTATTGAGTTGATTGTTAATTGTAATTGAGAGAGAGAGAACTCTTGAGGGAGAATTATTGGACACCCAAGAGGTGTGGAAAGAGTGAGATTTCTTCATTGTATTTCTTTTTGAAAGAGTGTTAATATAGATTGTATTATTTCTCGTATCATCTATTCTTTTTTATTTCTGAATTCTAGTTACTTATTACTTCTAGTTTAATTATGTGTTTAGTTGTTTATACAAAGGTAATCAAGTGTGCTCTTAGGAGTGGATCCTAACAATTGGTATCAGAGCTTGGTTCGGAGCAGGTAGTGTTTGTTGATTACAGATCACTCATAGAGGTTTCTGTTTGAGTGGGAGTAAAGCAATGACAGAAGAAAGTACACTAAAAATGAATAAATTCAATGGCAAGAATTATCAATTATGGAGGATGCAGATAGAAAATTATCTGTATTAGAAAGATCTGTACTTACCGTTGGGTGGGGTTTCAAGTAAGCCCATAGATATGAAAGATGAAGAATGGAATGTTCTTAATCGAAAGGCTCTGGGATCTATAAGGTTGAGCCCGGCATCGTCTGTGATTTCCAACTTATCACAGGCAAAGACAACGACAGAGTTAATGGAATCTTTGGAAAATTTATATGAAAAACCCTCAGCTTTGAATAAGGTATTTCTTATGAATTAATTATTTAATTTGCAAATACAAGAAGGTGGATCGGTATATAGTCATCTTAGTGATTTCTATGGATTAATAAATCAGTTAAATTCAGTCAAAATAGTTTTTGACGATGAAATTAAAGCTCTCTTAATCTTATGCTCTTTACTTGAAAGTTGAGATAGCTTGGTAATGGCAGTAAGTAATACTGCGTCTGCTTCAAATATCTTGAAAGCTGATGATGTTGTTAATGTAATTTTGAATGAATAAATTTGAAGGAAAAGCACATGGAAGACATCAGGTAATGCTTTAAGTGTTGAAATAAGGGGATGGCAAAGAGAGAAGAGCAAGCAAGGGAAATCAAGGTCAAAGATAGACAGGAGATCCAAATCCAAAAATAGAGGTATAACCTGTTGAAATTGTGGAAAGAAAGGGCATGTAAAGAAAGATTGTTGGTTGGTAGAAAATCAACATGAAGGAAATAAAGAAGCAAATGATGCAGGTAATGTTGCATGAGATGCTCTTATATATTCCTTGGATAAAGTATAATCTTGAGTTTTAGATTCTGGTGCCTCTTTCCATGCAACCCCAAATAGGGATTTTTTTCATGATTATGTCCATGGAGACTTTGGAAAAATTTATTTAGGGGATGGTGAGCCTTGTCAAATGGTTGGCAAAGAGGAAGTGCAGCTGAAATTGCAGAATGGCAACACATGGGTGTTGAAGGATGTCATGCATGTCCCAGTCCTGAAGCAGAATTTGATTTCTATAGAAAAGTTGGGTGATGAGGGTTGCACAGTAACTATCACAGCAGAATCTTGGAAGGTTTTCAAAGGTGCACTTGTTTTAGCAAGAGGTAAGAAAGTAGCTACACTTTATCTATTTACTTGTATTACTGATTCTCCTTCTGTTTTATCTCCTTCAGATGTAGATGCAAAGATGTGGCTCTGTAGGCTTGGTCACATGAGTGAGAAGGGAATGCATGTTCTTAAGTCAAATGTTAACAACTAGAAATCCTTGGTTTTCAAGGAGAAGGTGATGGACAGAGATCAACACAAGAGGCTGAATAATTCTAAGCAGGGAAATGTTGATTTGGATAAAGTTATGATCCAAAATGAGCTCACAGGTAAAAATCATCACTCACAGAAAAACACATATACCGACATCAGTCAGGTGAGAACCGACGTCGATCAGGCAGAAATCGACATCGGTCAGGTGCAGACCAAAGTCAGTGATGTTGGGCAGGTTAAAACTGATGTCGATCAGGTAAGAACTGATGTCAATCAGATCAGTTACATGAAACCAAAGTCAGTCAGATGCAGACTAAGAGATGACCGACATCGGTCATTGTTAGAATGAAATTTGGGTAGACAACAAGCTATCAAGGAGTCTCAAACATCCATAAGGAGGACTAAAAGGGTAAGTAAGCCTCAAATTCATTATTCCCCTTCTTTATACTACTTGTCACTCACTGATGGTGGAAAACCAGGAAGTTTTGAAGAGGCAATGCACGTAGAATCTAGGAAACAGTGGGAGCATGGCATGAGTGAGAAAATTGATTCCTTGGAAAAGAATCGAACGAGAGATTTGGTTGAGTTCCCAGTCAGAAAGAAAGCACTGAAAGATGATGGATTCACAGGTTAAAAAAAGGAGAGAATAGACAGGTGAGACAGAAGGCTAGGTTATATGGTCTTGAGTAAGCTCCAGGATAGTGGTATAGGTTTGACAGGTTTATGACAAAGCATGGCTTTAGTCAATGTCAATGTAACCATTATGTTTATTTTACCAGGTTGGATAATGGTCGCTACATTATCCTGTTACTGTATGTAGTGTATATGCTTGTTTTAAGGTCACACATGCAGGGAATTGCTGAGCTAAAAGTAAAAGTAGCTCAGACATGTGCCAAGAAGGATTCAGAAGCAGAAATCCTTGGCATGAGTATTTCTAGAGATAGAAAAAATCACAGGTTGATTTTGTCTCCAAAGGATTATGTGAATAAGGTAGTGGAGAGGTTCAATTTGCAGGATGCAAAACTAGTTAGCACACCTATGGTTGGACAGTTCAAGTTGAGCTATGAACAGTGTCCTGAATCACATGATGAGGTTGAGTACATGGTATGTACTAGACCTGATATTACCCAAGTAGTGGGAGTTGTCACTAGGTATTTATGCTATGTAGGGTCAAGCACTTCTCTACATGGGTATGTAGATTTAGAAATGGCAGGTGACTTGGATGATAGGAGTAACACCACAGGATATGTGTTCACTGTTGGTGGAACAGTGATTAGCTGGATTTCAGAGATACATAAGGTTGTTGCAGTCATAGTGACTATCAAGGATATGAACCCTGCAGGTATGTTAATAAAATCGAGAAGAAAGGAGAAGTTGAATCTTCATTCAACTTTTGTTGGTCTTCAAGACTGAACTTGAAGATGGGGATACAAGCCATAAATAAATTAGAGGATGTACAGGTACAGATAGAGATGCAGTTGTTTATCTCCAAGTGGGAGATTGTTAAGTTGTGGAGCTAAAAGCTTCACTGATGCAAATAGTGAAGGTTGTTGAGTGTCAAAGCAACCGATGTCGGTCAGGTAAATCGATGTTAGTCATATTCAGTTACACAGTAACCAACAATGATTAGTATTCAGTCGGTGTCAGTCAAACAAGAACCAACGTCGGTCACCTGTGTGTTTTCAAATTTGGTCTAATTTTAAACAGACAGTTAGTTTGCATGTAAAGACTAATTTTAGTCTTGAGTCTGCATTTTTAATTATTGTTTGTTTGGAATCTATTTAAGAGACCCATGGAGCTGTATTGTAGAGAACTAAGGACTAAGGATGAAGAAGGATTAGATCCTCAACTTGAAGGCAAGAACAACAATTGGGTTGATTGTCTCAAGGAGTGTAAGATCAGTTGATCTGCAGGGTGTGCAAGATCAAAGAGATCTACATGGTAAGTAAGATCAGTTAGATCTGCAAGGGTGCAAGATCAAGGAGATCTACTTGGTGGACTGGCAGTAGGCAACAACAACCATTGGGTTGATTGTCACTGACTGGTGGAGGGAATAACAACTCGGTATTGAGTTGATTGTTGATTGTAATTGAGAGAAAGAGAACTCTTGAGGGAGAATTATTGGACACCCAAGAGGTGTGGGAAGAGTGAGATTTCTTCATTGTATTTCCTTTTGGAAGAGTGTTAATAGAGATTGTATTATTTCTCGTATCATCTATTCTTTGCTATTTCTGAATTCTAGTTACTTCTTACTTTTAGTTTAATTCCGTGTTTAGTTGTTTATACAAAGGTAATCAAGTGTGCTCTTAGGAGTGGATCCTAACAATTGGTATCAGACCCTAGTTCGGAGCAGGTTAGTGTTTGTTGATTACAGGTCACTCATAGGGGTTTATATTTGAGTGGGAGTAAAGCAATGGCAGAAGAAAGTACACTAAGAATGGAGAAATTCAATGGCAAGAATTATCAATTATAGAGGATGCAGATAGAAGATTATCTATATTAGAAAGATCTATACTTACCATTGGGTGGGGTTTCAAGTAAGCCCACACATATGAAAGATGAAGAATAGAATGTTCTTGATCGAAAGGCTCTAGGATCTATAAGGTTGAGCCTGGCATTGTCTATGATTTCCAATTTATCACAAGCAAAGACAATGATAGAGTTAATGGAATCTTTGATAAATTTATATGAAAAACCCTCAGCTTTGAATAAGGTATTTCTTATGAAGCACTTATTTAATTTGTAAATGCAGGAAGGTGGATCGGTATATAGTCATCTTAGTGATTTCTATGGATTAGTAAATCAGTTAAATTCAGTCAAAATAGTTTTTGATGATGAAATTAAGGCTCTCTTAATCTTATGCTCTTTACCTGAAAGTTGGGATAGCTTGGTAATAGAAGTAAGTAATACTGCGTCTACTTCAAATATCTTGAAAGTTGTTGATGTTGTTAGTGTAATCTTGAATAAATAAATTCGCAGAAAAAGCACAAGAAAGACATCAAGTAATGCTTTAAGTGTTGAAAGAAGGAGATGGCAAAGAGAGAAGAGCAAGCAAGGGAAATCAAGGTCAAAGATAGATAGGAGATCCAAATCCAAAAATGAAGGTATAACCTGCTGGAATTGTGGAAAGAAAGGGCATGTAAAGAAAGATTGTTGGTTGGTAGAAGATCAGTATGAAAGAAATAAAGAAACAAATGATGTAGGTATTGTTGCAAGGGATGCTCTTATATGTTCCTTGGATAAAGTAGAATCTTGGGTTTTAGATTCTGGTGCCTCTTTCCATGCAACCCCAAATAGAGAATTTTTCCATGATTATGTCCATAGAGACTTTGGAAAGATTTATTTAGGGGATGGTGAGCCTTTTCAAATGGTTGGTAAAGGAGAAGTGCAGCTGAAATTGCAGAATGGCAACACATGGGTGTTGAAGGATGTCATGCATGTCCCAGTCTTGAAGCGGAATTTGATTTTTGTAGGAAAGTTGGGTGATGAGTGTTGCACAGTAACTCTCACAGCGGAATCTTGGAAAGTTTCCAAGGGTGCACTTGTTTTAGCAAGAGGTAAGAAAGTAGGTACACTTTATCTATCTACTTGTATTATTGATTCTCCTTCTATTTTATCTACTTCAGATGTAGGTGCAAAGATGTGGCTCTGTAAGCTTGGTCACATGAGTGAGAAGGGAATGCATGTTCTTAAGTCAAATGTTAATAACTGGAAAGCCTTGGTTTTCAAGGAGAAGGTGATGGACAGAGATCAACAAAGAGGCTGAATAATTTTGAGCAAGGCAATGTTGATTTGGACAAGGTTATGATCCAAAATGAGCTCACGGGTAAAAATCATCACTCATAAGAAAACACAGATACCGACGTTGGTCAGGTGAGAACCGACGTCGATCAGGCAGGAACTGACGTCGGTCAGGTGCAGACCGAAGTTGATGATGTCAGGCAAGTTGAAACCGACGTCAGTCAGGTAAGAACCAATGTCAATCAAATTAGTCACATGGAACTAATGTCGATCGGATGTAGACTGAGAGATGACCGATATCAGTCACTATTAGAACAAAATTTGTGTGGACAGCAAGCTGTCAAGGAGTCTCAAATGCCCATAAAGAGGACTGAAAGGGTAAGTAAGCCTCAAATTTGTTATTCCCTTTCTTTATACTACTTGTTGCTCACTGATGGTGGAAAACTAAGAAGTTTTGAAGAGGCAATGCAGGTAAAATCTAGGAAATAGTGGGAGCATGGCATGAATGAGGAAATTGATTCCTTAGAAAAGAACCGAATGGGGGATTTGGTTGAGTTGCCAGCTGGAAAGAAAGCACCGAAAGATGAATGGATTCACAAGTTAAATAAAGGAGAGAATGGACAGGTGAGACAGAAGGCCAGGTTATATGGTCTTGAGCAAGCTCCAAGACAGTGGTATAGGTTTGATAGGTTTATGACAAAGCATGGCTTTAGTCAATGTCAATGTAACCATTGTGTTTATTTTACCAGGTTGGATAATGGTCGTTACATTATCTTGTTACTGTATGTAGTGTATATGCTTGTTGCAAGGTCACACATGTAGGGAATTGTTGAGCTAAAGGTAAAAGTAGCTCAGACATGTGCCAGGAAGGATTCAAGAGCAAAAATCCTTGGCATGAGTATTTCTAGAGACAGGAAAAATCACAGGTTGATTTTGTCTCTAGAGGATTATGTGAAGAAGGTAGTGGAGAGGTTCAATTTGTAGGATGAAAAACTGGTTAGCACACCTATGGTTGGACAGTTCAAGTTGAGCTATGAACAGTGTCCTCAATCACATGATGAGGTTGAGTACATGGTATGTACTAGACCTGATATTACCCAAGTAGTTGGAGTTGTCAGCAGATATTTATGCTATGCAGGGTCAAACACTTCTCTACATGGGTATGTAGATTCCAAAATGGCAAGTGACTTGGATGACAGGAGTAGCACCACAGGATATGTGTTCACTATTGGTGGAACGACAGTTAGCTGGATTTCAGAGATGCAGAAGGTTGTTGCAGTCATAGTGACTAGCAAGGATATGAACCCTGTAGGTATGTTAACAAAGCCAAGAAAAAAAGAGAAGTTGAATCTTCATTCAAATTTTGTTGGTCTTCAAGACTAAACTTGAAGATGAGGATACAAGCCAGAAATAAATTAGAGGATGTACAGGTACAGGTACAGATGCATTTGTTTATCTCTAAGTGGGAGATTGTTAAGTTATGGAGCTAAAAGCTTCACTAATGCAAATGGTGGAGGTTTTCGAGTGTCAAAGAAATTGACGTCAGTTAGGAAAACCGATGTCAGTCATATTCAGTTACACAGTAATCGACATCAATTAGTAGTCGGCCGGCATCGATCAGATAGGAATTGACGTCGGTCACCTGTGTGTTTTCAGATCTGGTCTAATTTTAGACAGACAATTAATTTGCATGTAAATACTAATTTTAGTCTTGAGTCTGCATTTCTAATTATTATTTGTTTGGGATCTATTTAAGAGACCAATGGGGTTGTATTGTAGAGGACTAAGGACTAAGGATGAAGAAGGATTAGATCCTCAACTTGAAGGCAAGAACAACAATTGGGTTGGTTGTCTCAAGGAGTGTAAGATCAATTGATCTGTAGGGTGTGCAAGATCAGGGAGATCTACATGGTAAGTAAGATCAGTTAGATCTGCAAGGGTGCAAGATCAAGGAGATCTATTCGATGGACTGGCAGTAGGCAACAACCATTGGGTTGATTGTCACTGACTGGTGGAGGGAACAACAACTCGATATTGAGTTGATTGTTGATTGTAATTGAGAGAGAGAGAACTCTTGAGGGAGAATTACTGGACACCCAAGAGGTGTGGGAAGAGTGAGATTTCATCATTGTATTTCCTTCTAGAAGAGTGTTAATATAGATTGTATTATTTCTCGTATCATCTATTATTTGCTATTTTTGAATTCTAGTTACTTATTACTTCTGGTTTAATTATGTGTTTAGTTGCTTATACAAAGGTAATCAAGTGTGCTCTTAGGAGTGGATCCTAACAGGGTGCATGCCCAAGTATGGAGGCATATAAAGAACAAAGTTTTTATCTCTAGTTGTATATATAATGGTGTAAGGGCCATAATGTAGAGGCTTGATCTTCTAGTGTGGATATTTTAAGCATTCTTTCTAAAGGTGAAACCAAACTTTATCACCAAATCAGAATGCATGTGGTGTGGTGCTAAATGGTTATCTTTGTATTTTACTTGCATGTAAGATATGATCTATTGAACCTACTTATAAATAGACTGGATGCATCAGAGATAAAATTCTTAGCTTTATCCACTTCTTATTCTTGTGTGTGCAATAAAGTGCTAATTAGTCTATAGTAGGAGATGTTTAGAGGTGCCAAAGGTTGAAACCCAAGACATGTTTGGAATGGACTATGACCCATAGATTTGTGCAACATTCTATTTTAGGTGTGTTGAATGTACAAGAGATTGTCATCCCATGTGTGAGCATGTGTGCAGTTGTACGTTTGTAGAAGATGAACAAGTTTGTAATTAACCACTTCATTTTTCCCATCTGTCTGTGGATGAAAATCTATCATTTGATCTAGTTAAATACCCATCAAGTCCCACAATGCTTGAAAAAATTAACCTAAATAATTTGGATCTCGGTCAAATATGATGGATGTTGGAAGCCCAAAATGAACCCAAATGTGGTTGAAGAAAACTTGCACAATGCCAACTATGTCAATGTATTTCTTTCAAGTGACCATGATAGCCATCTTATAAAACCTATCCACAACAATGAAAAAAGTGTCATGTTAGCATCTCATCATAGGTATCCCAATCATGAAATCCATTTTGATAGATTACCATGGTCTAGATGGAATCAGTATAGGTGTTTACAGTCCTAGCTTCCTATTCATGGGCTTGGAAATGCAACAAAGAATGCAAGACTTGATGTGGCATTCCATGTCTGTGTGTATGCATAACCAATAGAAGTATGACTAAAATATAGTTGTAGTTTTTGTCATACCAAAGTGTCCTAAGGTCTTAGCATAGTGTGCCTCCTAGATGAGTCATTGGCAAGGTGCAGCATTAGGAGCATAGATATATCTGAGCTTGTAGAAAAGCTAGTCAAACATGTATAACTCTTAACTTATTTACCTTTTGCTAGGCTAGTATAAGACATTATGAAGTCCTAATTAGCTGAGTAGAGGGATACTTAGTCTAAAAAGTTGTGGCCACACATGTCCAACATCATGATGAGTGTGTGAACCAACAATCGACTAAGAAAATTTGAGGCTTTGTTGTCCTTCCCTTTCTTGTGTTTGATCACGAGATGGAATTACTATAGGTAAGTCATCCATTTTATGTGTCATGCATTCTCCATCTTGTTATGCATCTATAGGAATTAAAGTGGCTTGTGATATGAATGAATAATTGTCTCCTTCCCTAGAATGTAGTGGCATCATTATTTGATTATTTACATAAAAAAATATAGTTTTTTTCTCATAGGTATACTTTTACACTGTGTCACTAAACGTCTCCAAGTGGTATGCGATCGAATGTCTATGTTACATGAGTACCACACTGAGGGCTTAGTCAGATGCATCAATGTGAATTTTAAAGGACTACAAAATGTCAAGCATTGTGAGAATAGATATTGCATAGAGGTATTTATTAAGTTCCTAAAAAGTACATTGTTATGCATGAGTCCAATCAAACTTGGCTTTTACACATGTTATCTAGTTAAGAGCCCCAGATGTGTGCGAGAAACCAAGGATGAACCTGTGATCGAGTTTATCAAGTCCAATAAAATTCCTCAATTTTTTGAGATTGTGTGGAGTAGGCCAATCTTGGATCACTTTGATCTTCTCTAGATCTACATGGATTCTTGTGTGATCAATCATGTAGCTCACGTACTGGATCTGCACAATGTCAAATGTACACTTTACTAAGTTGGCTTGCAACTTGTGTTGATGCAATGTGTCTAAGACACACGAGATGTGATCCAGATGCTCTTCCCAAGTCTTGATAAAGATGATAATATCATCCAAGTATATGATCATGAAGGAGTTGATAAAATGCCTGATTAGATCATCCATCTAGTGCATAAAAGTGGTTGGTGCATAATTTAGGCCAAAGAGCATGACCAACCATTTGTACAATCCTCCCCATATCTTTAATGTTATCTTCTATAAATATTGGGATGTACTAGAACCTAATGGTAACTTAACTTCAAGTTGATCTTGGTGAAGTATTAAGCACCTTAAAGCTAGTCCAAAAGGTCATCAATACATGGCAGTGGATATTGATTCTTTAACATTATTTTGTTGAGTGCATAAAAGGTCTTTAATATGTGGCATTGGGTATTTATTCTTCACCATTATCTTGTTGAGTGTGTGATAGTATATGTAGAGTCACCAAAACCCATCCTTCTTAGGTGCAAGGACTATCAAACTCCTGCAAGGACTATCTTAGCTTGATCAAGGAGCTCTTGTATCTGGCACCAAATTTTATCATTCTCTCAAACTAATATGTGGTATAGGGGGATATTCAAAAGAGGAGATCCGAAGACCAAATTGATGTGGTATTTTACTACATAGTGAATTAGAATGCCTTCAAGCTCTATGAATATTTCACTACACTACTCCAGTAACTTGTTGAGTTGTTGTTATGATGTTATGCAATGGTGTGTATTGCCAGAGTGGGATTTGTCATCTATGTAGGTGTGTCATGGTGAACCATGAGTAACATGAAATTTTTCATGAGACAAATTTATGACATTATTTCAAAGAGACCAATGTGACTTTGGTTGTGGGTGTTGACTCAAAGAGGTGGTAGGAATAATTTTGTGCATGAGTAGTCCAACAGTGTGGCTTGGATTGATATGTAGATTTTTGATCATACAGATACAGTCTCCATAAAAAGATGTCATAAACCTATAGAGGTGAAACATTACAAGTGATGTTATCCTCCCTAGGCTTGACTTTATACTAGAAGGTGCACTGTCATCAGACCTGCACCAGACTTGTATATCTTTCCCCTATTGCAACCATCCTAGAGAATGTGGTTTGGGATGTTTAGTAATGGTAAGACCAAGGAATTGGGTTGTGGATTGAATAATGATGTTCTTCTAACTACCACTATTGATGATGACATGGAGAGGCTAACCTTTCACCTAAAACTTGGTGTGGAAGAGGCATTCACACTCTTAAGAGATGTCGTTCATAGTGGTGTTAGTGCTTAGACAAGAGGCATATAGATTAGTGTTATCCATCGGTGTGGGTCTTAATGCAAACTATGCAAGAAAGGACTATCATGCATGACATTCAAAGTCATTTTGGGTGGATAAGCGATGGTGATGGAACCATTTATCACCTAAGTTCTTATTACCTTTATCTAAATCAAAAGACATAGGAGCCTTCAAATTTTGAGCAGTCTTCTAAGGTTGCTCACATTTTTGATAAGTTTAATGCTTTTATACAAGTGGCTATGATGTGGAGTTATGTGAGGGTTGGTCCTTGCACACTGCATTAAATGAAGAGGTGGGATGTTACTTCATCTTTGCTTCCATTTTGGTGGCATTGTAATATGCTTGTCCCAAAGTGTTATAATTCAAGAACTCCAACTTTGCATAGATATAAGGTGAGAGTTTATTGATGTACTTCAACACCCTATGTTGTTCACTCAAGTTCTATTGTAGGCATGCAAAGTAGTCATGGAATATGTTGGTGTAGTCTTCCACTAACTAATTCTTGAGTTGGCACAATTGTTGGAACTTGATGTATTCATATTCAAAGTGTTAGAGAGGTTAGTATTCCTCCTTTATCACATAAAAAAATATTCCATGATTCGATTGGAATGTACTCTTGCACATGTTACACAATGAAGGTCTCCCATCAATGAACAATTAGGATAGACATCTTTAGTAATGCAAAAGTGATCTCAGCATTTGTGAAGCAATTGACTGAGAATTATGCCTCAAGTTATCGAATCTAGGCATCCAACTTTGGCATCGATCGTGCCATTGAATAGAGGGATGTCGATTCACTTGTATTTTAAAGGGGTTTATTGTTGAAATCATTATGGAGCATACTATTCAGATGAGTGGGAAGGCATCAAGTTAAATTACATCATTAACTCACATAACTAACCAAATATTTTGGTGTGATGTGCCTCTAATGCATCGATGATGAGTCTTAAAAATTATGGGGTTGCCTTAGGTTACTTCTGGGCATCAACCATATTGATTTTACTATGACGTTCTTTTGGAATCTATGAAATAGAACAAAATGTCAGACCTTTTCTCTCTCGTTGTGTTCATGTGGTTACAATCTTAGAAAGGATAGAGTTATAGCTCTGATACTAATGATATGCACCATAGGGCCCAAGACCAGGTGTACAAGGGATAATTGAGTTCGATTTTGTGTAGTGAATACACAAAGATGTATTCAAATAGAATAATTAAAAAAACATTCAATGGAGTGAAAGTCTTACTTTTGGGAAATCCAATTCATAAATGAAATAATAGGTAAATATAGTATAATGCCTACATCATGTGTATACAGAGTAGATGTGTAGAGCAATATATTTGTGTCATGACTATGTAATGTCATCATCCTAAATAATTATTTATGTTGTCATTGGCCAGATGTGTATATTACATATTTAATATGTATAATACACAATCAATATTAATTATTATACATCTACGAAGGAGGGTGTTTGAATCTTCATGTCAGTTGTGGTAGTTAGCAATGATCCAAACAGTTAATAGTAATGTTATCTTCAACAACTTCCAATCTTGAGATCCTATGTTGTTAGCTAACAACTAGTTGGGCCACTTGTTATGTTGTGCAGTCAGGGTAGGTCGACACATGGTTGTGTTAAAAGTGGGGCCTGAAGGATTCATTGAGTTTGTGAGTAGATGCCAATGAATTAATTAAAGCTATGAGGTGAAGAGTGTGCAATGTGATGCATAGGATATGATTAGAGGTAATCATTACATGAAAGTATATGAGTAGGCACAAGATTTTTGCGTAAGGTTATGAGTAAGATTTGACAAAGGAGAGCATAGCATTGTGTGAGAGGTGTGATCTCTACATAGAAAAACAAATGAGGAGTGTGTTTAGCTACATAGAGGTTATGCACATATCATTCATGAGGCCTTCAAGGACACCAATATCAATCAATACACTACACTTGAAAATTCAATCTATACTATTTAATGAATCACTTGTTTCCTAATCAAACTCAACTATTGTCCTCAACCATCTCAATTGTGTAGTCTTATCCTATCTCATAATCACACTTAACATTGATTCCATCCATTATACATGAATTGGATTGATTTATTCAACCTCCATGGGTTCATTTATATAATTTTAAGAAGCCTTAGGCTCAAACATAATTAACATGTATGTTGACCAATTTTTGGTCCTACAGGCCAAAATTGGACACCCCCTCCTTTGTCTTGGCAAGAGTCTTCAATCCATGTTTTGGATAAAATCATTCATCAAGGTTCCATGTTAGACCTGTTCCATGAAAAATCCAAGTGTTTACCTCATTTCGTTTAACCAAGTGTATTTCGGGTTTGTCAATAAGCCTTACTTAAGGAACTTTATGAGTAAGTTCTTTCCAAGGACCTAATTTAGTCTAAGAGGCTCACAAAAGCAAGGAATTTCCTCAGAGGGCACTTCGACTGCGTGTAGGGCATTTGTAAAAGTTCTGAAGGGTAAGTGTCTTTATGGAGGGCACTTGGTTGAAGAAGTGGACCATTTCCATTTTTTTGAAGGGTACTTTCAAGCTCAAATGGCCCTTGTGGAGGGCACTTTGAGAAAGATAAGGACCATTTTCATAAGCTCGAAGGGTATTTTTGGATGGGAGAAGCCTTTATGGAGGGCACTTTAAGAAATCAAGAGATGAAGACAAAAGCCTGAAGGGCACTTTGCCTTTAGGAAAAGCCAACACCAAAAGAAAGAATTCCTTCAAAAAATTTATCCAAAGGAAAGTTTGGGAAAAAAGGGCTAAAATAAAAGAGAGATCAATGGTGAATTCCTTCAGACAAAATGTTCGAAGATAATTCCTTTAGACATTTTATCTGAAGGAATTTGGAAACAAAAGCTTGAAAGCCTAAAGAACAAATGAATGATCAAGCAAGAAAAGGAACCCGAGAGAAAATAAAATCCAAGCTCGAAGGAAAATTAGCCCAGGAAAAGACAAAGCAAAAAAGACAAAACTTGAAATTGTTCCAGCTGCTGACAAAGACAAAGGGTAGAATTAAGGACCAATCAGAACAAGACAAGTGGCATGAACAACTCAGCAAAGGGATTTAATACATATGGGTGGAAAAAATCTATCAAAAACCAATAAATATATTAGTTTTTAAACTATAGAAGAGAGTAGCTCATGTTTTCATGCTTCACCATTAATACACAACCAGTTACGCCCAACATTGAAGAGAGCATGGCCCAGCCACAACAACTTAGGGATGGCTTTGTCAATTGCTAGAAGGAGTATCCCATGCTTTTGAAGGCCCATGATAGCAAGGGTGGTGGCTTGGACATATACAACATGTCTCTCCCATACGTAGTTTGAAGAATATGGCAGTAGCATGGTCTCTTGTCTCAGAAGTGTTTGACTCCTGCATGGGTCTCCTTTCCTTGTTCTATCAACATCTTGATCTATATAATTGTAACTTCTCATTTTGAGAGGATATCTCTTAGTTTGTATGGCAAAGCCCTGAAGGAATTCACCTTGAATTAAAAAAAAACATTTTTACCTCCATTTGAGCGCACTTTTGTATGTCTATGGTTTTATCTTGTGTTAAGTTATTTCATTTTCATGCTTTCATAATTTTATTCTAGCATATCTAGTACATAGTGTTTTTCTTTTTTTGTAGGTCATAGGAAGTGTCCAGAGTGAGTATAGGCAAGTTAATGGGTTGCCCAACAGTGTGTTTAAAACACCTCTTGTGCTAGTTTCTTCCTCCTTGTATCTTCATAGGACCCCCTACTAAAATATTGATGCAAGGAAGTTAATGTCACCTAAATGAAGTGTATGTTTCCTATCCATGGTTCAAAGTGTATGCCAAAGCTGAGTAGACCAATTGTTTTTTTGGTGCATCACCTCTTAACTTAGGTCCCATTTTCAATATTTCCTCTCCCTTTTCATCCCCCCCCATAATTAACAGTAAGAGATCTAGGGCCTCAAGGTGTACTAAGGGGAACTAGCCCCTAATCTAGAGATTAATCCCTCATGTTTGCCACCCACAGCAAGAGGGATGTCTTCATTGTATCACGTGGATGAAGAGAGCTGAGCCTCCCTTCAGAGGGTGTAATCTACTACATCAATAGTTTGTAGCATGCTCGGTGGGATAGTTTGTCCAAGGAGTTGAAGGATTTTTGGTGTGTTCTTCAACCAATCATCCTTTGGAGGCGTTTCAATCAACACCAATGGAAACTCTGAGTTAAATCAACTGGCTAAGCAGTCCCGGTGCCATCAAGAAATCACATTTTAGTATGTACAATCCCATTGTTGAGTAGCAAGGGCCATGTTTTCCTTCATATAGTTTTGATCAAGCTTAAGCTGTTTATGGAATCACCTCAAGCATCTCTCCTAGTTACCTTTCACCTAGTCAATCTATGAGTGTGAGGGAAATAATGTTGGAGTTTGAGAAGCTAATGATGGATATAGACAAATTGGATGAGCAGAATAGATATTAGCAAGAGCTTACATACAAAGAGGAGTGCTTGTTTAGGAAAGCTCAAGCTTTACAATTCATGAAAGAGGAAGTAGCAAGATGGAGGAGTTCATCCCTTCAAAGCAATCAGCCTTACTTTCCTTTTCCCATCCCAAAGAAGCCTTCTCCTATGAAAAAGGAAAACCCCTCTTATACACCAAATCCTTTCTATCAAATATCTCTTGCTCACCAAAATAATATGATCCAATTTTCTAGCCCATCTGATGCATTATCTACTCTTGCTCTTAATCCTTTACATCTAGCTTTTCATCACCAAAGAGCATTAGAGCAACCTCCCATGGATACTATCCTTCTCAATTCTTTAGACCGTGAATCCTCTTTTAAAGGAAATCATCCTACATCTCTTAAAAAGCAACACATATCTCTTCAAACAACTCTTCCTCTGCATGAGCTGATCTTTCCTAGTCTTCCTCAACCTCCTCAAGTCTTTCGGCATGATGCCAAGATCCCAAGTTGGAGGAGGGCATATCATGAACCAGTTCAAGGCCTTGGAAAAGATGAAGCTGCTACCTATTCTCAAGAGAATAGTGCCAGTTCCAAGGTCATGAGTTGGAAAGAAATGGTGGAATCATGGGATAGGAAAGAGGAAGAGAAAGGTTTTGCCCAAAACCTTGAATAAGATGAGATTGCTCCTACTCATCATAATGATGCATATGATCTCCAAGAAAGGATTTTCCAAGAGAATATAGCAAGAAAATTGTAGAGTTGGAGTCAAGAATGAAGTCTCTCAGCCAAGGTGTGATGGACAATTTAAACCAAACAGAATATCCTATGTCTAAACATATCCCATCTACACCCCTTCTGAGGAGCTATCAAGCCACATTTGATGTAGATGAAGTGTTATCCAAATGGAAGGAAGAGAATCATTCGATTCTAGATCAAGGTTTGCATCCTCTTCCACATGAGTTTAATCATCATCCCTCCACTTCATTCCTTCTCAAGGAGGAACCTATTTTGAAATAGGCAACTGAAGATGAGAGGATCCAGTTTGTGGCTGATCAAGAGGCCATCTCAAGTGACAATGGAGAGAAGATCATCATAGAAGCCCCATTTGAAGACATCATCAAAGATGGAGAAGACATAGGTCATGCATACATGAAGATGTTCCAGTAATATGAAGATGAGGTTGACAAACTTTATTTGTCAATAATGGATGATGAGGAATATAAGCATGGTGAGCTCTCTTCCTCTTTGTTTGATGATCTTCCTTTTTGCTTTGATGAGGATAGTGACCATGCCATGGGACTTGAGATAGAGGAGTTTCAAGAGCATGTCTTTGAACATCTAGAGACTCTTATTTTTGAGAAATCAAAAGAGAGGCCTATTCATTTTAATATAAGCTTTGATGAAGCGAGCCTCAAGCAAGAAGGTGATGTTCTATGCGATGAAAAAACAGTTTGTGATCTCATTCTAGACACCACATTGGTCACCCTTCATCAAGAAGACCATAATGAAGTAGAAGATTAGTTTAACATGCTCCTTAATGAAGTCAAAAGGAACAAGTCAGTCTATGGTGCATGTCAAGGGGGCTATGAGCTAAATGAGGCTTATGGTGATAAGCTAGCAACCATTGATTTCTTGATGAAATACACTAGCATGAGGGGCCAACATGAATCAAATTTCAAAGGGAAAAGTGAATACATAAATATTGGATACATGTTTGACCCTGATCCACTTGGATACAAACCAATCAAGGTGGTAGGCAAGAATGGCAAGTCACCAATCTTCCATTCCATTCAGCCACTTGTCTGGCACCATAATTTTTCTTGCCATGAAAGAGACTTAAGAAGTTTTCCCTTTGATCCAGGAGGGAGAAGAGCATATTTGGTTAGTTGTATATAGTAGTTTTATTTTTGTTATGTTGTCTTTTGTTTTCCCTAAGTGATTTTACACATGTGTGTGTTGTTTCTAGCCTTTGTTGTGTGTTGTTTTTCCCTTGTGTGTTTGGGGTAAATTATTGTCTTGTTGGTTTTTCAAGGTCAGTTTCCAACATGCTCAAGATGCATCCTGACTCCATGCCTAATGTAATTTGAAGCTACCAGTCTTTCCAAGCATAGCAGGCATGTTTTCCCCTATGAGTCACCAAATGTGTTGACCAATTTTTGGTCCTGTAGGCCAAAATTGGACACCCCCTCCTTTGTCTTGGCAAGAGTCTTCATTCCTTGTTATGGCTAAAATCATTCATCAAGGTTCCCTGTCAGACCTGTTCCATGAAAAATCCAAGTGTTTACCTCATTTCATTTAACCAAGTGTATCTAGGGTTTGTCAAGAGGCCTTACTTAAGGAATTTTATGAGTAAGTTCTTTCCAAAGACTTGATTTAGTCTAAGCGGCTCACAAAGGTAAGGAATTTCCTCAGAGGGTACTTTGATTGCGTGTAGGGAAATTGCAAAAGTTTTGAAGGGTAAATGTCTTTGCGGAGGGCACTTGGTCGAGAAAGTGGACCCTTTCCATTTTTACAAAGGTTACTTTCTAATTCAAATGGCCCTTGTGGAAGGCACTTTGAGAAAGACAAGGACCATTTTCATAACCCTAAAGGGTATTTTTGGATGGGATAAGCCTTTGCGGAGGGCACTTTAAAAAATCAAGGGATGAAGACAAAAGCCTGAAGGGAACTTGCCCTTCGGGAAAAGCCAACACCAAAAGAAAGGATTCCTTTGGAAATTTTATCCGAAGGAAAGTTTGAGAAAAAAGGGTTGAAACAAAAGAGAGATCAATGGCGAATTCCTTCGGACAAAATGTTTGAAGGAATTCTTTCAGACATTTTGTCTTAAGGAATTTGGAAACAAAATCCTGAAGAATAAATGAATGATCAAGCAAGAAAAGGAACTCAGGAGAAAAGAAAAGCCAAGCCCAAAGAAAAAGTAGCTTGGGCAAATGCAAAGTGGAAAAGACAAAACTCAGAACTGTTCCAGTTGATGACAAAGACAAAGGGCAGAATTAATGACCAATCAAAACAAGACAAGTGGCATGAACAACTTAGAAAAGGGAGTTAATACATCTAGGTGGAAAATATCTATCAAAAACCAATAAATAGATTAGTTTTTGAACTATAGAGTAGAACATCCCATGTTTTCACACTTCACCATTAATGCATACCTAGTTGCACCCAGCATTGAAGAGAGCATGGTCCAGCCACAACAATTTGGGGATGGCTTTGTCAGTTGCTAGAAGGAGTACCCCATGCTTTTGTAGGCCCAAGATAATAAGGGCAGTGGCTTGGACATCTACAACATGGCTCTCCCATACGTAGTTTGAAGAATATGACAGTAGCATGGTCTCTTGTCTCAGAAGTGTTTGACTCTAGCATGGGTCTCCTTTACTTGTTCTATCAGCATCTTGCTCTATATAATTGTAACTTCTCATTTTGAGAGGATATCTCTCAGCTTGTATGGCAAAGCCTTGAAGGAATTTACCTTGAATTAAAAAAAAAAGCATTTTTACCTCCATTTGAGATTGCACTTTTGCATATGTCTATGGTTTTATCTTGTGTTAAGTCATTTTCTTTTCATGTTTTCATAAGTTTATTCCAGCATATCTAGTGCATAGTGATTTTCTTTTTTGCAGGTCACAGGGAGTGTCCAAAGCTAGTATAGGCAAGTGAATGGGCTGCCCAACAGTGTGTTTAAAACACCTCTTTTTCTAGTTTCTTCCTCCCTATATCTTCATAGGACCCCCTACTGAAATACTGATGCAAGGAAGTTTTTTTCATCTGAATGAAGTGTATGCTTGTTATCCATGGTTCAAAGTGTATGCCAAAGTTGAGTAGACCAATTGTTTTGGTTCATCACCTCTTAACTTAGGTCCCATTTTCAGTATTTTCTCTCCCTTTTCATCCCCCCCTATAATTAGCAGTAGGAGATCTAGGGCCTCAAGGTGCATCAATGGGAGCTAGTCCCTAATCTAGAGATTCATCCCTCACATTTTCCACCCACAGCAAGATGGATGTCTCCATTATGTCACGTGGATGAAGAGAGCTGAGCCTCCCTTCAGAGAGCGCAATCTATTGCACCAACAATGTCATCATGAATTTGGACTCCATATAGCAATGGAATTCAAGATAACAATTTATAATCAGTCACAATTGGTTGTGAATTTTATGATGGTGAAATGACCTACAAATTTTGTGTAGGCATGGTAACTAGGAAGTGATTTTAATAATACACACAATCAGGTCAAACACCATGTGATTTTAGAAGTAATGGATGTTAAAGTGGGTTATGACATTTAAAATCTTTTTATTTTTCACGCAAATAATATGAAGTATATGAGTGAAAGGCTGCAAATCAGGTGCCCCTTTGCTCTTGACCCAAGACATTACAAAGTGATTTTCAAATGTGTGACATTTTTCACATAAAGGTGGAAAACACTAAGCAAAAATTCCACAAACTAGCTTGTAGTGTAGTAGTCAACAAATTAATTGAAGACTTAGAGAAATGATTTGGAAAATTCAAACTTAGGGGAACCTATAATAGTTAATGTGTTGGATATCAGATTGTAGTTTTAGATACAGATTAATTAATGTGGATATTGGCATTGAGGTTGTATGTGCCACAATATTGAGTGTAACACACCTATATATTGTACTTCATGTATCCTTATTTTAGTTTGACTCACTTATATGCATGCTAAACTATTAGTGGATCCACCTAAAATATGATTATGAGATAGGATATGTGATGTACATGATGAATTTGCATGTGAATTCTAGTGGATTGAGACAAATAAATCAGTCTAATCACAATTCATGTACTTCACAGATCCTAAATGCAATCACATTAATATTTCTCTATCTTGATCCAATTGAGTGCACCTAAAAATTACAATTCTTCCATATCCAACTATGTAGATATAATTGAGATTATTGCACTCTCCTTGCAATCCAGTTTGATCCACTATCTGAGTGCACCTAATACATCTAATGACTGATATAATCTCAAATATGATTAATAGAAAGAATACGTGAGGTACATGATGAATTTGTAGTTGAATTGAGAATTGTTAAATTTTGTTCATCAAAAGACATGTACTTTGACATACTCAAGTGCACCTAAAAATTTGTGTAGTTTACGTATCCTAAATGCAATAACATTGATATTCCTGAAGTGATCATATAAAGTAGGTTCACTCAACTAGTGGATCGATTGAGACTAAAAGGTGACTACAAAAATAAAATTATCTCGGCATAGCCATATATGGAAGTACTCTACTTTGAAAGTGTATTCAAATGGATCAAGATGGAAAATACAATCATCACTTCAGCATATATGCAGATCTGTGAGGGGTTAAACAAATTTTCAGTCTCAACCAAATTAATTTCAACTACAAATAATGCTTCGCTTATCCTAATTGTATTCAAAATAATTGTATTTTTAAAGTCATTTATATCCATAAAACTTATGGAAATGGTGTGACAATATCTAATATGAAACCATGTGATCATTCTTTGACATCTCTCTCTCTCTCTCTCTCTCTCTCTCTCTCTCTCTCTCTCTCTCTCTCTCTCTCTCTATATATATATATATATATATATATATATATATATATATATATATATATATATATATATATATATATATATATATATTTGTGATGGACGCAGTATGTAAGTTAATAAAACCAATGCACAAATCTCTTCTATTTATAGGAGTTGGTAGAAGAGAAACATGAATTGGATTGTGAGATCATTATTAGTATTGTTAAGGTTTCAATCAATTAATTGTCTAGGTTCATGCTCTAATGCTCAATTTTTCAAGTTGCAAGATTTTTTGTACATGTTTCATTGTTCAAGTAGTCTATTTGAAGGGTTTTCATGAGATTTTAAGGTGTATTTACAATTTTTTAGGGGTCAAGAGAAATTCATAGGGAATTGAAAATGTTTTTAGGGGATTTTAAGAGTTAAATTATTTCTTTTCAATTCAACATTGTATAAATAATGTAAATATGGTTTTTCTAGGTTCGATTAACATAATTAACATGTCATCATGAGTTTAGACAACATATATCAATGGAATTCAAGATAAAAATTAATAATGGGCTACAATTGGTTATGAATTGTACGATGGTGAAAATACTTGAAAATGTTGTGTAGTAATGGTAACCAAACAGTGCTCCAATATTACACACAATCAGATTGAATACCTTGTGCTTTTAGAAGTAATGGAGCTTTTCATGGGTTTTGACATTAAAAGACTGTATTTTTTCACACAACCAATTGATAATGAAGTAAATGGGTGATTATGAGGGATTTGAATGCAAGGCCCCAAATCAAGTATGCCTTTACACCCAAGCCAAGACACTACGAAATGATTTTCAAATATGAAATATTTTTCACATAAATGTGGGAAACACTAAGTGAAAATTCCTCAAACTAGTTTCTTGTGTAGTCGTTGACAATCTAATTGAAGACGTACAACAAGGATTTGGAAAAAATAATTTTGGAGGAAGCTTTGAAAGTTAATGTGTTCAATATCATGTTGTAATTTTATATAAAGATTACTCAATGTAGATATTGGCATTGAGGTTGTAATTAGAAGTGTTTAATTGCAAATAGATTAGGAATTTAATAATGGATCGAACAATTTATGGATAACTTAAATTTATGTATGTTGATTCTCAAATATGCAAACTTATAGTTAGTTACAAAAAATCATAGGGCACACCATTTAATTTCAAATAAAATCAATTATAAGGAAATTGCACTTTCATAACTTAACTTCTTATACAATACTATATGCATTGTAGAAATTGATGTATTATTGACATATTAAAAGACTTATGTATTATTTTAAGCTTCTATTCAGTCACTTGAGTGTTTTTGTAAGTTGTTTCTAGCAGAGATAAATTATTGTTGTTAACATATATAAATCACATTTGTTTATTGAATCATTGATGTATGAGAATTAAAATTGTCAATCCCTAATAGCGTTTAGGGTATATTGTTTATGGTGAAAAAATTAGTTGTAGATACATTACATTTTAGAAAAAATAGTAACAAATTAAATTCTTGAATGGGAAGGAAAGGTTTTGACCCCAAATAAACATTCTCTTGTGCCCTGATGCACATTCTAATGAATCTTCCAAAAAAACATGTCCACGCATGACAAGGTGTTCTTAATGTAATTTCTGACACAAATTGTGTTCTATTAATTTGACACAAAGTGCATCAAACCATCAGGGTTGCACCAAAAAAAGTGACATGAAATGGCCAAGAAAAATTAGTGATAGAGAGTAAAACATACCCCTGATCTTTTTTATGTTAATTTTGTTTATATATAAAATATGAAGTGATAATGTTGAAATTTAGCTTCAAACAACTATATGATCCTCTAAACAATCTTTGGATCAAAATAAAGATATAAAATCAATGCAAGAGATAATTTAGCTAAATATAAAGTGTATCTAAACTACGTACAACCTAAATACGTAAGGTTATGATAATAATTCGCATTGTATTATGAAAATCAAGATGTAAGCTAAAATGGGGTATCCTACAATGTATACAAACATCAAACACATCCAAACAAGTTGAAAACATGCAAATAACAAAGCAAGATTGACACCAATGAGATATGGGTGAGTTGGTAAAGTGACTTGGTTGTTACAAGCACCACCCATGTTCAAATCTCAAATGGTATTGGAGGTCGGTTGTGGCCGTTGATGGTAATTTTGGTACTTGTGTACTTGGGGATCTAGGCCCCCAATTGTGTCCCAGATTAGTTGGAGCTCCGGTCAAAATCGTATAGGGAAAGGATCCCAACAAAACCATATCAATCTAAAAAAACAAAGCAAGATTGATGGTGGTACATAAATCCACTCAATAAAACTTCAAAACATCAATAAGAGCAATAGAAAAACTTTTAATAAACATAAAATGAATGAAAAATAGTAAAATAGTATGGGATTGAACACAAAAGAACTTCAAGACAACTTAAGCCAACCTTGAATGGAAAAAAACATGTTGGGAGCATTTAGAACAAGTCAAGTAGCAAAGAAATTTGTCAAAGTAGTTAAAATGTTGTTAATGTAGCTAGAATGTGAAGAATGAAATAAAAATTAGAAACAATAGTAGAAGGCTGGAAAAGGATGGATATGGTGTAAAATAATCAATAAAATCAATAAGTGCAACTAGAATTAAAGAAAAAAGGTAGATGGAAGCAACTAAGATATGCAGGGGTTGTCTCGTTAGATGACGAGATAAAGGAAATAGATAATTAGAAAGAAGATTTAGGTTTTACAACCTCCCTCTCATGTTTAGGAAAGGTAGCAAATGGTGAAGTAAAAAAAAGGATGAAACTTCTAAATTTTTCAAATTTATAAGATTATAAAGAATTCAAGAAGACTTACATGATTTGTTTTTGCATGTAAATCATGGTTTTGTCCTCATACATATGTAGATTGAGTTTCATATTTGTAAGATAGCCCAACAAGGTTTGAATAGTTGAGGGTAGTTATGGTTCTAATTATTTGATAGTTTTATCTCCATGAAGAAATTTTGTCTTCAATCATTCATGTAACTTTCACATTTTTTTATAATATATTTAACTTTATCAAAAAAAAGATATGCTAGAGTTTTCAAACTTGTTGAACAACAAGAAATGAGGTGCATGAAGAATGTAGAATGATTGAAATCAACAAGAGAAAGATGGGGAAAAATAATAGAACTCAAAACTAAGTGTTTGACTGTCTCACAAATAAATCAAGAAAAGAATAGAGAAGCTATGTAAAACCGTTGGCAAGAAATAAACAAATCTAACATTTATGTAAATTAAATATAAAAAGAAGAAATTACCCTAGAGAAACCCAATGTGGAAAAAACCCAAAAGAGTGAAGAGTGAAGTCGTATTTCCTCATCTCCACTATCTTGTTTGCAACTTTACAAGCTTACTACCTTCATGAGGCCTTCAAGGACACCAACATAAATCAACACCCCATGCTACAAATGCACTTTGCAATCTATAATGAATCACATTCTTCCTCATCAAACTCAGCTATTGTCCTCAAGCATCTCAACAATGTAGTCTTTTATCTCACAATCACACTTAACATTTATTCCATCCATTATGCATGAATTGAAATGCCTTCTTGACCCTGTATGGGTTACTTATATAGTTTCAAGAAGCCTTAGGCTCGAACATGAAGCCTTGAGTTATATATCTGAAGAGAAATAATTTCCTTGTCAGTTACTCTTCACATACATTGTATTGTGGCGACACCACCCGTATGCTTACGTAATTTCCCCTTAGGGTTACAACTCGACTTCAATGATTATGTAACACCCTTTAAAGTTATAAAAATACACCGATGGTTATTTTTTAACCATTTTTTAATATTTGTATGCTAATATTAAAGGGACAAAATAGCCTAATCAGATGGATGAATAAAACCATTATAGAGCAGACCAATTAAACTTATTCAAATAACACAATATATTGAATCTTTAAAATTACTAATATGAAAAGTATGATACTAAATGATATTTCTAATAACTGTAACACAAAGAAGAGATAACACTTAACTTATTTGCAGATGTGAGGATAGATCTGAGTTGTGCAAAGGTGGAAGCAAGTGTGTTGATTCTCAAAATCTAGTCGTTGGATTCTAGAAATATTACTTCTGGAAGACTAGACACTTGCATCAACACTTTTGTCTATGTCTCAAGAATTTTATCCTATAGAGAATATTCATTGTATTAAATTGACCCATGTGCATGTTAGGGTTTTCTAACATATTTGTATTGATGTATCTCGATCGTACACATGGACTATGTATAATTGTGTATAGCTCAAACCCTAGTCCCTCACCTTAGGTTAGGTTACTTTGCCAAAAAATGGGATAGTGGGTTCACAAATTCACACTAACTTCAAGGACCCCTTTGTCAATGAGTGTTGCCTATATAGCCAATATTTCAAGGAAGGCCTTAGACATATGTATTTCTCCCTTAAGTGTGGATTTGTTTGTGCACAAGGGTACAATATGCTATATTTTAGGGCATGCAATGATCTAACTTGTATCTTGACAAAAACCTTTCATGGATTGCTCTTTGAATGCTTCAGACTTGTAATATGATTGTTCATATGATTAATATAGAATTAAGAAATAATATGATAGTAGAACTCAGAGGTGCAATTGATTGAATGAGCTTGAATAAATGCTTGTTTGATATTTGTTGCATGTGCACTTGATAACGATGAATGATCTTTGTTTTGTATATATATTGCATCTTTTGAAAGTATCTCACAAAAGGGTTAGATAAAACAAATACACTAACCCATATGTTTTGAAACATTTTTAATTTGGATGACTTTTGAGGTACAAACACTTGATAAGGAAATTGGACACTAGTGTCCCTGTATAAACATAAGTGTCTGGTAAGATAGAAAATTGTTGAAAGTCTGTAACTGACAGCGAAGGATACAAATCATAATTTAAGCTTTTTTTTAGTGTATGGGTGATTTGAGTCATCATAATGATAAGATCAAACTATAAGATAAGCAGTTACACATAGTAAGATGGCGATTGCAATGTTTTCAACCGTTGAAAGGTCTAGGAGTAAAGGGTAAATCCCTGATTGGTATTTGTCAACTATACAACATTGAGATGCTATAAATTATCATATTTTAGTATCTAGATTTTTCCCCCATTTAATCTAGTAATGCATAAGGATGAAATTACTATGTTAAAGGAAAGAAATGTATACCTAGGTGTGTACATACATCTTACCTTTGTTTGAGCCTTGATAAAATTTGTTGTTGGTGTATGCCATGTAACTGAGAGCATGTTATAGTATAAATCAGTGCATGTAATTTGAAATTGAAATTGAAATACTTTGAAAAGTAAAGAGTAGGGAAGAAGTACACGTGTGTCGATGCAACCATGTTGCCTCTGGGTACTTTGCTTTGGTAAAGATACTTCATTATGAAGCATTGAAGCTGAAAGAGGTTTAGACCTAAACTTTGGATATTTGAAGAGTTAAATTTGGAGGCTAATTATGTGCCCAATCTAGTGCAAGTGGTGATTTGTGACATGACCATTGAGAACACTTAATCTCGATCTCACAACTCAAATAAAATTACAATAAATCCAAGTTAAGTGGTATAACAAACTCAACATGCAAAAATAGAGTTATGTTAAGGCCATCAAAAGTGTTGAATCTCAATTGCACTACTTAAAGGAGCCAACTACTATAGACAAGGAAGGCTCAAAATGATGCTTCTTGGTAAAAATAGTGTTTCTTGGTAAAGTGATTTGAATATGTATTTGAAATTTTTGGTGTACTTGCATGGCATATGCACCTCTAATGTGTCTCTAACTGAAGTATCTATCAAAATGTAACATATGCTCTATAACTATGTATAATATTTGTCATAAATCTAAAAAAATGTCCCAAATCTATAAAATGTGTGCCAAATATATAGGATTTTGGCCCAAGTGTATATTTTAATCATGTAAACTATATCTAATTATATTATGTATGTGTGGAGTCATGTCTCGATGACAAATCCTCACTAATATGCCCCCTCCTCTTTTAAGGTGAGGGGAATGTAATCTGGTAGTCACCTTATCTTAAAAGGATAAGATAATTGTATTATTTGTGTATGAATAATGAAGCATATATAAGTAACATGTCTAAGTAGATATATCAATAAAGCTCACATTATGTGATCACAACAAGTTTTAAGATGCATGATATAGATCGTGGCAACGCCTAGAAGGTAACTGTACAAGCTCAACAAATAATCAAGCACACACAAGAGCACTCAATGTTAAAGAAAAGGATCTAAAGAGACGCAAATAAGGGATATGTTCAAATATTGCACACTCAAAAGGAAGACATATTCAAATGTCCACACACAAAGAAACAATAATTAGTGGCATAAGGGCCTACAAATAAGGAACATATTCAAATCTTCCACAAGTAAGACAATAGTAAGTAAGAAGTACAATTAAGGAAGTGATAATGTGAGTAAATGAAGTATAAGAAATCAACATAAGCATATCATACTAGTCTCTACATGTATGTTTTAGTTAAAAATGTTATGTAACATAGCATAACAAGTATGTGGTAAAAGATTTAAACATGAGTATCGGCATGTGTAAGCGTTAATATATAAGCTCAACATGCTAATGTAAAATTTATCATAAAATAATATAACGTGTCAATCATTATCAAAGAAGCAGATGCCCCTAGCATAGTATGCCATATGAAAAGAGTAAAGGTCCAACATTTGTATGTGCAAGTGTCATGGGTCTGGATTATCCATGTATCACATTCAAATATGCGTGAAACATGTGTATATAAAATAAATGATATGATATTTATTAACATAAATTAAACAACATAGATGTTAAGGAGCCAATAAACATGTGTATGATGAATATTTTTTGTATTTCTGATTTATTTGAATGTTTTTGTAGTTTTTTTGAATATTTGATTTTGTTTTAGATTTTTTTTTAAAATTAGAATGGAAAAAGGTCTAACTTGTGATCCCATCTAAGGGATGCTCATAGAAAGCTCCAAACTCATAATATGGTACATCAAACTGGTGGCATTGCCAAGAGGCATGCATAGTTGTCATATCATGAACTATAGAATTTGTGGTACTCTACATACGTCTCATAGGACTCTATGGTTGTTGAGAGGTACTAGGAGGAGTGGTTCTTGTACCTTGTTGTTTAGTGTTATCTGGTTTCTTCGGTGCAGCTATAATTGGAACATGTTTATTTGCTCTTAGTAACTTGGTGAACCATGTAGGTGTTGATAAGGATTTTGTGGAGTCCATTATGTATATTTGGTGCAACAATCTCTTAAGTATCGGTCGTATAAGAAAAATGATTTCCTTTTGCTTACCCATTCACACATGATTAGCCTTAGTAAGTTTTATAATTAGTTGTCTTAAAATAAACTTCTCTTATTCAAGTGGGTGTTCATATAATATTCCAAGAACTATAATTACTTTGTTGGAATGAATATATTTAATACACTCATGTAATGTAGAAGGTAATATGCAAAGCTTATGTATCCAAGGTCATCCCAATAACATATCAAAGACTTTTGTGTATGGTATAATAGAAAAGGTAGTGACCACGTATGTTGAACGGACTTGTAAAGGTAAATTAATCTCACCAATAACTTCTTGTGATGTCTCATTGAACGCTCTAATCATTCTGGTCAAAGGGTATAAATTATCATGTATATATTCTAAATGTGTAAGTAATGTCATGGGACATACGTTCTCACTAACACCATTATCAACTATAACATTATGTATAAGCTGATGTTCAAGGTATGCTCTAACAAACAATGGGTGAATATTTAAATCATCATCCACAATTTCGCTCTCATTGAATGTAATAGGTCTATAAACCTTAGGAGGTATAGTGCATGTAAATGTACCAATAATCCCATCTAGTGGGTGCCCATAATAGGGTGGATGAGGATTTGCATTATATGTCATTTGCACTTATGGATATTTCTTCGAATGGTTTTGTAATTGATTGTTAAATATCTTTTAGTTTAGATGGGCACTAGGTTGTGACCTTGAGTTTTTTTTAGGATCACCAAAGGAAATATGTTGATTATCAATGAAGTCTTGAATCTTGTATTCCAAAGTATAGCATCTATTTGTAGAATATTTGATGCCTTGCTGATAGTCACAATAAGCATTAACATCATTTTTTTTTGGTAGAGATCAACTCGTATCAACCTCTAAGATTGAAGGAGAGCTATGATATGACATTCCACAAGTTTTTTAAATAACAAAGCTGTAAATTCAGGTAGTCGTGTAAAGTGCCTCTTAAGTGCATTAGATAAGATGAGTTGATTAAACTAATGTGATACTCTATTAACTGTTGTGTTTACTTCAGTTTTACCTTGTAGCTTGGATTGATATGAAACTTGGTAGTAAATGTAGTTGTTGTGTTTGCTACATACTTAATCTTGTTCAACGAAATAAGTTTCATTTCACGATCTCGAACAATATGACATAAGTCATCAAAAGATTTAAACTCCTTGAAGACAATGGACTCAGATAACAATGCAAGCAAATTTTGCTTAAATATGTCTTGAAGCTCTTTATTTGCTATTGGATTTGTGATTTTGGCCAACATTGTTTTGTACCTCAAACATTCATTTATAGATTCACTGGTTCCTTATTTGTTCTTAGCAATTTGTGCATATGACATATTTTTAGTGATGTTGATAGAGATATGTGCTAGAAACTAATTCGCAAGAGGTTTGAATGTTTTCATTGATTGGATTGATTAGTCATAGAACCATCTTAAAATAGTCATTTAGGCTCCTTGGAAATAATTTTATGAATTTTTTATCATTTAAAGCATAATCAAGGCACGTTGCATAGAAAGACCTAAGATGTTGTTCAAGGTCACCTTGTCATCATAAACTATGAACTTAGGTGCAACAAAACCGCTTGACAAATGGTGCAAAGATATTTCAGATGCTAAAAGTTTATGTAATAGATCTTATTAATCAATAGCATGAGTTGATTTCAAAACATTTTGTTCAACGTTGGTAACCTTAGCTTCCAAATTTTGAATAACTTTGAGAAGATTTACACAATAGACCTATTAGGATTTAGATTTAAGATTTGAGAAGTCACAAATGGGGATGTGAACATGGTTTGAGTTGATATAGGCATTGAAATCAGAATTTGAGTTGAAACATGCATTAGCCCTATAGTAGATGTAGCAATAGGAATTTGGTCTTCAGGGAACAATGGTTTGAAAACATAGTTTGTGCCCCCACTATAGGTAGAAACCAATGATGTACTCACAGGGAGGGAGATTAGAATGGATGTGTGATAGGCATATCCAGTAGCCCCAATATTTGTATCAATAGAGAGCCATGGTTGTTCACTAACTCCTTTTGTTTTTTTAATTTCCACTTGAATATATAAAATTTTATGGAGATCGTCAAGGTTTTCACGAATGCACTCTCAAAATAATGCAATTGATTTAACTTGTTCTTGATTTACTTGTTCATGCTCATTGTCTTCATATGTTTCATTACCCTCATGGTCGAATTCCTCTTCTATAAGAATTTTTTTATTATTTTGCTCATTGTCATTATTAGTAGAATTTGACATGGTATTAACTTGAGACATTTTAAGTGGCTCAATGGAGGTAGCTCAAGATGTTCAATAAGGACACCACCTAATCTAGGACTATGCCTAGGTTGCACATAAATGATAGAACAAATGCGAATAAATATAAGAAGTAGAAACCGTAGAAAGTTGAAAACACTATACCAAGCTAAGATTTGCATGAGAAGACACAAGGGTCAAATTCACCAAATGTTTAATATTTTTTAAAAATTTATGTATTAGGGTTAAAAAGGTAGAATAACCTAATCAAATGGGTGATTAAAGGTATTCTAGAGTAGACCAATTAAATTTATTCAGAGAACACAATTACTAGATATGAAAAGTATAATACCAATCGATATTCTAATAATTGCAACATAAGGGAATAGATAACACAACGTATTTACAGATGTGCGTGTAGATCTAAGTTGTGCAAAGGTGGAAATAGGTAGGTTGATGTTCAAGATCCAATCGTCAGATTTTAGAAATATTACTTCTAGAGGCCTTGACACTTGCGTTGACATGTGGACACTTGCATTGACATTTATGTCCTTGTCTCGACGGTTCTATCCTTTGCAAAATACTCATTGTATTGTGAAATGACCCCCTGTGTACGTTAGGGTTTTCTCTCATCTATTTGTTGATGTATCTGAATCATGCTTAGAGACTCTGTATGACTGTATATAGGTCAAATCCTATTTCCTCACTTTAGATTAGGTTATCTTGTCATAAATGAGTTAGTGGGTTCACAAAGTCGAGCTAACCTCAAAGACCCACTTATCAATGAATGTTGTTGGCATAGCCAACACTCCAAGGAGAGCCTCAAGCATACGTAATTATCCCCTAAATGTGAATTTGTGTGAGCACAAGAGTGCAATATTCTATATGCAAGAATATGTAGTGTTCTAACTTGTAACTTGACAAATATCATTCATGGAATGTTCTTTGAATGCTTCAGACATGTAATATGACTACTCCCATGACTAATATAGAATTAGAGAAGAATAAGACAGCAAAATTCAATTGTGCAATTGATTGAATGGGATTAAATAGATGTTTCCTTGGTATTTGTTACGTGTGTTTGATAATGATGAATGGTCTTTGTTTTGTATTTATACTACACCTTTTCAAAGTATCTCACATAAAAGTTAGATAAAACAAATAAATCAACCCATACATTTCGAAAGATTTACAATTTGAATGACTCTTGAGTTACAAACACTTGATAAGAAAACTAGACACTAGCATCGACCTTAGTGTTCCTTTGTAAATTTAAGTGCCCAATAGGATATAACAGTTTTGAATGTCTGTAACTGACAATGAAAAAGATATCGATCATATTTTAAACTTTTTGGTAGTGTATAGGAGATTTGAGTCATCAGAGTGATAGGGTCGAACTATAAAATAAATAGTTAAGAATAGTGAGATAGCAAATGCAAATCTTTCGCCAAAGAGATTTAGGACTAAAAGGTAAAGCCTTGATTGATATTTGTAAGTGTACAAGACTAAAATGTTATATATAATCAAATTTTAGTATCTACAATTACATGTCACCTATTTAAACTAGTAGTTTTGTAACATCAAAAACTAAAATTGCGAAGGCCATAAATTTTGCATATAAAGTTGAAATCAAGCGTCATTTTTGTTTGAAAATCATTTTTAGAGGAATCCAAATAAATAAATCCATAATCACTTTTAATGTTTTCCCTACATTTGCCTTTTCACAAAACTTGCATTTATGAGGTCATACACTATTGCAAACACTTTAGTCTCATTAACAATCAATCAACTCAACCAACTAGTTTTGAGGATGTACATGATCCAATTTTAGATCAATCAATTGGCCACTCATTACCACCCACACAATAGATTTAGCAATTCACTCCTACTCTGTGTACTGCACTTTTGGACTATGTCACCTCCTTAAACCACCACTAACACATGAAATTACAACTTTTTCTCTGTACAACCAATCGAATAGAATCTTAATGGCATGAGAGATTCTCCAAACACCTACAAAAGCACTAACAGGGTGCAGGTAGTCAAACTCCAAATGCTTGAAAGAGATTTTGAAACACTTCAAATGAATGATGGTAAGTCAATTTCAAATTTTCATATTAGAATTTCTAGCGTAACAAATCAATTATGAATTAATGGTTAAAGTGTGGAAGACTTGGGTTTATTTCTTAAAGGAATTTATATATAGTCTTTGAGAAATTCAAGTGGTTCAAAATATTGGTTGAGAAACAATGTGGGCACTTCATCAAGGACCTGAAAACAAATATGACCGACCAAGCTGCCTACAATGCAATGGAGATTCAATATTAAACAGAGCAGCATATTGTTTTTTCCATTTGAATCAACATTTTTATAGTGACACAAGCTCAACCTCCATCAGCACATGCACAATTGGCACTGAAACATGAGCAACCGCCACTCACACGTGCAACCACTACTTTGTGCAGAACCGCCAAGAATTAATGCCGCAATCTCTGCACACTCATAAGTCCCAACAGGCACAGAATTGGCCAAGTCTGTGAGTTCGGTTTAGTTGGGCTCTGCCGAGCCCTGCTCAGATCGTGACTCAGCAAGTACTTCCCAAGTCTTGTGTCTATCGTACAGCCAAACATAACAAACAAATAGTCAAGATATATGATTAAATCAACTACAGTATTATATATGGTCGGAAAAAGAAAACTTTATGCCGGTGGCTAAGACAACAAGCTTGAGGAACAAAGAACAACCAAACCAGTTTGACACAAGTTAGGGCATGAGGACGGTGGCAGATCAAGCACTGAATGGTCCACATTAGAAGTTAAAAAGAATCTATATACAAGTTGGCAATCACAAAATGGGAAACCCAAGAAATGCATTTTAAAGATGACAGAAAAACATTGTCGCTGCCTTCCGAGGAATGGACAATAATTCTATAATTAACTGCTGGCTCACCCACTAAACATCGTATCAACCAGATTTTCAAAGGAAAAATTCATCCTCAAACTTACCGCCAAAGTTACAGACTAAACATGACTTTTGTAAATGTGAGTTGAATTGATGGGTATGCTGGTCTAGTAACTCCATTTACGCATTGGTTCAGAGTTAGTGGACAAATTAATATAAGTGCCAAAACATATCCTTTTTCTTTTTTGCTTAGAGAATTCTTACGTCAAAACAAATTGACTAAAGGTCACAGTCTTAACAGTTTTGGATGATATGTAACGGTGATTTATATTATTTACTTTCATACACTCTACAATATGTACAACTAAAAAAATTCAAACACGAATACTTTTCTTCCAATTTTGATTAGTTTAGAGAGATTAGAATTAAAAAAATTAATTGTACACCTTCTTAACCCTGGTTGAGAATTCTCAACACTTTATACCTCGATCCCAGTAGAATACAAACAGAGCACAGAACTAGACTTCATCAATTTGTTGAAGTAGAATGTCAAAAATGCAGTGCCAGTCGCATATGCAATCTTTGGAACTGAGAAAATGTCAAACTGTTGGAATTTCTACAGAATCCAAATTGTCAGGATATGGCATCCAAAGACCCAGGCCTCCTCTGCTTTCTTTCATTACACTGCCATTGCCTTTAAATTCATCCGTTGACTTTACCCATTCAATTTTAGAAGAATGTTCACGAGTGTGCTTATGTAAGATGAACAATGAATTGTACTCACAGTTGGGAAACATAAAAAACTGAAAAGACCCATTCAACCTATATACAACATAGCCAAAACTCAGCTGATCTCGAGGCGTGAAAAGGTTGACTTCATTGAACCACAAGCAGCAAAATAAGTTGGTCATAGGCGTGTGCTCCCGAATTATGACTGCACCCTCCGGAACATCTGCAAAGTATTTTGGCATCTCACTATCCTAAGTCAACTACCAGAAAGATGAAACAAATGATCTAGATCGGTAAAAATGAAGTAATTAGATTGCAATAATAAATACCTACCGCTTGGTGTAGGTTTCTTCTTACTCCAAGGCTCTAATCCTTCATAGCGGTATATTTTCATTTGCAAATCAATTAACGGTCTAGCATACCGCTTCCTTCGTTTATTAGCATCTGCCTCTTGATAAATGCTCTGATGATGCTTATGACGAGCAATTGCAAATTTATGGCCCCCTCTCCATAGATACCTGCAAAGAGAGCACTATCTGTAGAATGTTTCAAGAATAAAATATTTCTCGGGTTAATGAACTGACATAGAAATTTACATGAATGATTGTGTAAAGGGCCTACATAGAATCGAATGGAGCTCTCTTTTATAAAGTGAAATTCCATATTGTACTCAGAATAGCAACAAACTACATCATTCAAGTCGTTAACAAAGAGTCGAAGACCAACTTGAGCTAGTTGATTCAGAAAATGGCTCAATGATTGGAATGATCATTCAAGACATTGGGTGAGACAAACTTGGAGAATTTGTATTAAAAAAATGGAAGAGCAATTCATTTTCTTTCAAAATCACTTTGAATGCTAACATTAAACCATGGATTTTCACCAAAAACTTACAAACCACTTACCAAGCTGGAATATCAGTGCAGTAGTATTGCATCCTTCAACTTCAAAACATAAAGAGGCCATGATATATATTGATATCTTTGCGTGTAGGAAACCTAATTACCAATTTTTGCTATGTGTTTCTGGTATAAAGGAAGCAGTTACCAATGACTAAAGCATAGTGAGTATATTGAATCCATAAAAAAAAGGTTTAGCAATTTAAACGCTAGACAGTATACCATACATAATAAAACGGTAAAATATTTGTGATTGATTCAGTTTGGAATTGTAACAATAGAAAAGAAGGTAGCAATAAAGATGCATACATTTATAAATGACAGGATATATTATAGTTACTGGAGCACCTTAAAGATTACAGAAACTTTTGTAGATTTTGGCAGCCAAGGGGTCTTAATAATACCATTCCATACAAGGTCCTTATGTGCAGCAATAAAGAGGCATAATTAAAATTTGATAGGATATATTAAACAGCGCATCGTCTTAAAGCTGCAGACAACTTTTTAGTTTTTGGCAGCACAGGTGGCTTGATAAAAGCATTGATTGTGTGCAAACTCTTATGATAAGAACTATGCTAACAGAGGACACGAAGGATTCAAAAATGAAAAGGAAGATGAGACTGTCTAAAGGACTTAAAACATCATTATCATAAGCAATGAACAAAGTAGTCCTGTTTCAAAATCCAAATGGGCAAACAAAACACTTAAATATAACCAAAAATTAGCGTCCATGGTTGCTTACCTTTCAAGAATAAGCAAGGGGTCAACAATAAGTTCCATCTTGCCATCAATCCAAATGCTGTAATGGGCCTCTGGAAACAGTCTATGCGTTAATATTTTGGGGACCTTTCCATTCCTTCTCGGTTCATCATAAGGTGGATTCCGAAGCAACACAAGACGCCAAAGACCAACCCATTTTCCTCTGTTGCTATCCTCCATGATGTTCTCATTCTCTCTTATATAATTAAGAGATTTCTCATCAACCACCATGAGAAAGCAGAAGAGGTTTCGGGAGCGAGCACTTATATTTGAAGGCTGATGAGGTGTATCATAGCCATCAAAGATACCAGAAGCAACAACAAACTTGCATTTTTTGACATATTCCCTATCTACTAAATCCATATCTGCACCGCCGTTTTTGTTAAAGCCACAATGTACCTGACAGACATGCATGTTAGAAAACAAAATCATTTTGCTGTCATTCTAAGCACATTTATTGTTCTCATCTTCACAAAGGAATTCAAAAAAGTGACAATCCTTGGAATAACTTTCTGATTCTTTGTTCAATGCAGCAAATATAATATAAACGCAAAATGGAAAAACCCTTGTCTATAGAACCTAGTTTATGGTGCATGTAAACAAACACGATAAACTTTGTCTAGGTTCATATGAATGACAAGAGACAGTTTAATTAAAGAAAGAAAATGAAAAAAGAAGGAACGTCTGAAATTTGTCTTGGCCAATGAAAATTTGAATCTCGTGTTATACACCATTAAGTTTTTGCTCTTCTAACTAGTTAGAAATAACATGAATGAGATAACAGGCACAAAGTTGAAAACAAACAGTTGAGGCTAAACTAGGAATAATAAAGAACTACAGATAGAATACCGGACCTAATATCAACCAAAGATTTGATAAGGACGAGACAGACCAACTCTGGAAGATGGCCTGTGAATTCAGAAACACAGATAATAGTATAGGATACAAGCTAGATACCCCTCCAGACAGTGATTCAAAGGATGAAGCCTTAGGAGATTCGAGTTTGAACTCTTGTATCTGCTTTGCTCTAATAATAAGTTATTAGATTGCCTCCTTGAACGTAGGCTTAATTATATACCCTATGAATGTTAGGAGTGTTTATTGGAGAATTCCCAAATTTCTTTTTTTGAATACTTCAGCTTTCGAAGACATTATAATTCTTTCAGCTCTGACTTAAAGAGCAGTTTTGTACGAATTAAAATTTAACTCTTTCTTAATAGATATTCTAGTTTGTTGCAATGAGAACGTTGCTGGTTGATTTGGGGGGATGTAACAAATGGAATAACACATGCCGCTACTACAATTGGCAGCTTTTGAGTTTGAGGCCCAATATTTGAAAGCCATAGCAGTAGCAGTGCCACTCCCACTAGTTCCACTGTGCAGGGCATGTGAAGCACCCTCTAGCTCCGTGTCAAGCAATGAATGGTAGGCAACAGAGACATCCAAGTCATTAGTCTTTGGGTTGACATCCCAACACTTTGTTGCCCATTGATTGTACTTATCTTGCTTGTGTGTGAGAAGATGCAAGTTGGAATGCACATAAGCCAAATCCTCCGCCTTTTTCACTGCCAACTTGTTGCTCTTAACTGAGTGAATAAAGGTGTATGTGCCCCAATTCCGTTCAACTGAAGAGGAACTCACAACCTATTGAGGCAAGCTGCAAAGTCAATTAAAATTTATAAAAAATAAATGTTAAAACAAAATGTTGAAAAGAAGGGTAGAGTTTTATAAAAACAAGTCTTACTTGTAATAGAAATTTTATTGCAAGTGGCTAAAGGTGGGTAGATGTTTACCCATGAGGTACCACCACATATGAGCATCGTCCTTGTACTTGTCACAAAGAGGGTCAAGGGAGTGACCGGTGAAAGTTATGAAAATCCCAAACTATCATGTAACTATGTCTTCTACTTTTGGATCAGAGAAGAGTCTAGAGAATGCCACCTTATATCCCTCACTAACCTCAACATCCATATAAGGTGGAACCTTAATAGGCCAAAAAAAATCTGTATATTATATTGTTCCACGTTTCAATGAGATACGACTGCACTTCCTTAAAGAACCTCTCCGTAGGATATTCCTATTTGGCATTTATAATAGATTTAATCTTCTCAATTATTGGTCGATTCTACCATAAATCTCACCCAAACATGGATGATCCATATCCACAAATCTCAACACACAATGGGCTCGGTAAAACTGAACAAATACTCCACACATTCCCACCACACATCAAGAATCAGCGCTTTCACCTTTGTGGCCCTCTCAGTGTTTGACTACCTCCATACACCCCAAAGATGGTTGATAACCATGTTGCTCAATGCCTCATGCACCTTGACAAGCCGGCTTAAGACGAATGTGTGTGAGGCAAACCAAGTCACAACAACCTAATACGAAACTAAAACAAATAAAATTAAAAAGTACAAAAATAAAAATCCTACAAATTTCAAACTTACAAAATTAAATTAAAATTATGCATGATTCATGAATGATTAAAAAAAAAAATTAACACCTACAACTTCGAAAAGGCCCTGAAGATGCCTTTGGACATGTGATGGTTGCTTATGAACACTTGGATCTCGCTTGTCTCCTCATGGACTTGTTTGATCCAATCAATTTTGGTGCCCAATTTTTGCAACATAAGGTTGAGGAAATGAACATCATAAGGTGTCCAAAATATGTGCTCATACTTTGCCTCGACCAACATACTCGCAGCTTTGCGATTTTTTACGTTAACCGTTCTAACTTGTACAATGTTTTGAGGCCCTACCACCTCAATGGACTCTATCTGTTGCAAATGAATCGTGCATCCTTCACTTGCCCCTCAAAATCAATGACCCTCAAAAACATAGCCCCTTTAAGGCACACTACGACCACATTAATCAATGGCTTATTTTTCGTATCTTTCCATCCATTGGAAAATATGGACAGCCCTGTTTCATCCGTGAATTCCTGATGGGCTGCAATGCATCTTCAACATGTTTTCTTTCTTTTGCCAACAAGATGGTGCACACATTTTCATACCTGGGGCTGATGAACCCTTTAGGAGCTTCATTGATAGATCTCATCAATATCCCACTAGTATGGTGATCTAACAATATTAAATGGCAACCCACATGTGTAAACACCACGCGCAATGTTTTGTTCCACTGTCCCTGGATTCATTCTAAAATGCCCTTTCCAATGGACCTACATCTTTTGTTCTCTTGAGACTAAGAGGTGAATGTTCTTCCTCTACAGCCACGACAGATGTAGAAATAAATGGGTGTGATGGGGTCATGACATTAGCAAAAAATGGAATAACAGGTGGCTCAGTAGATATAGATTCTTTACTTCCCAGCGATGTTTCAATCTTGGAGCAACAGAGGCATCTACTTCTTCTTGCTCTCTGATGTATGCAAGGATCTTTACATGTGGCAAGCCGTTTCCTAGCTTTCCATTTATGTTTGGCCCACCATAAGCTTTGATTCCAAAGCCAAGAATCACAAACAAATGGGATTTCATCTGACTATACAAGCTCTTATATTTAACCTTACACTCAAAGCAAAGCCAAATGTAACACCCTCCACGTGGTACCTGTTCTAACATCATCACATGCCTCCAAAGGGGCAAGGAAAGATCGGTTTTGAAGGCTATCCCTTGGCCCACCGAATTAGCACTTGCAAAGCAAGACATTTTGACAAATCCTTATAACCATTAGTTAAAAAATAATAATATTGCTATTAAAATTTAAGGCATTTGGCATTTGTTGAAAGAATGTTTAAAAAATAACATAAAAAAAATTAAAACTAGATACAAACATTTTTAAGTTTGTAACTTAAAAAAAAACATAAAACTGAATGTCAAAATTTATCTTAAATCAACAATCCTCTTCGTTACAAGCTCCTTAAACTCTTTGGCACCAAATGGGTAGTTGTAATGGCGTAGGATTAGCGAAAGGAAGGAGTCATAGTCCTAAGCAATTGAAAAAATGAAGGTGAGAGAGCACATGCAATGAGAGGTAAAAATGCAATGAAAGGTAAATGTGTTGTTGTCGTTTTCTTTTGATTAAATGAGTGTGAAAGTTGCTTTTAAGGTTTCACCTATACTTTATTTTATTTTTAATTGTTTTTTGAAGTCCATATTTGATTTTTTGTAAAGTGAAATTTTTTAAAAAAAGGTCTTGGGTGCGGGTTCCGTCCCAGATACAGTTGTGATCTTGCAAGAGCCCTGGGAATCCTCCCAAATATGTCCCAAGATGTATCCAAGAGGATCCACAGGCCTCCCGCAAGATCCTGGCCATATCCAGGCAGGATCATGTGCGTGTCAGGATCTGAAACATTTCGTTTCAAGATCTAGGGGTTTGCAAAGAAGCATTGGAAAATGTAGCTAAAATAGATACTGAGGAATTCAAGGACTTATCTAAGACCCACCAAACTATTAAAATCCAAGGAGGTGCTAGCCTTGACCCTTGCAATAGTACATTGACTGTTTGACCCATAAATCTCATGGAAGTCTTAAATAAATTGCATGACCTTTTCCACAATGCCCTCTTCCCCTACAATGGTAAGGATGAGTCATCAAAAGAGTGCACAGAAATAAGTCTTCCATGCTTTCAAGGTAGGAATATACCACTCACCCTGCCTTGCTTTAGGCGATCAAATAGCAATGGCCACTGCAGCAAGGGCAATGAAAGATAAGATCGAAGGGCAATTTTTGGTCATGTATCTATACGACCCGAATTCCTATGTCATTGCTCCATTGACAATGATGTAGGGAGAGGCATCAGTAAATAAGTTTTGCATCTAAAAAATGTGATCGTCTCCAAAAGGATTAGTGCGATAAAATCCATTTCAACTCTATTGCAAGAATCCTAAGAAGTGAATTTTTATAAATAGTTTAGCAACCCCTGCAAATAATTCTGACAATAGTTTGACAAGATTTCTTCCTGTATTTCCAACACATTAAACTTTAAACACCTCGTTATGATCTAATGAAGTAACAAGATAAGCAATAGAACCTTATGGAAACCAAGTCCAACAACAAAGCATAAAATGGCTAAAATAACCAAACAAAGGAAAATTTCAAAACCCAACGTCAATTTTAGATTTGTTTTCATACCAACCTCCAGTTCAAAGGCAATGGACCTTGAATTACATCAGTAAATAGCAATTTAAGAAGCATGGAATGGCAGAGCAAAGCATAACAATTAAGCAAGCCAGAAAATCTGCAAACTCAATATATAAAAGGGAAAAATGAAATAATAAAAACTTTGAAATATTAAATCAATTTCTCTTGCGGGAAATCTTCAATAAGAGAAAAGTGACTGTGTTTAAGCAAAGAATATTGCCCTCCACAATATGCTGAGTCAACTCAGGTATTGGGGTTGAATGAAGAATAAAGTGCAGACTAAGCAGTTGATTACCAGTGCTAAAGAGATTCCTCTTATTTGCCCTTGCATTGCAACTGCCTCCAAAAAGTAACCTAGAGCATCTAGTACAATCCCATAGAGAAAGGAGGCTTGAGGATAGCCTTTCCATTTAGAACTTTGTAGAGAGTAGGCTTCTAAAAGAATATTCACACTAACCCTTTCCAAAGCTCATGAAAAAGACTCCACTGATTTGTGGAAAAGGGGGTCGAAGCCCAACCAATCCAGCATATAAATGATGAAATACAATTCAATCCTATCATAGGCCTCATCAAAATCAATCTTCAACAAGAGGGCCCTTTTACCAAACTACAAGCCCATGTAAAACCTATATCTAGGGGACAACATTCTAAATTGCTAGAATTCAGATGTTTTATATGCCAAAACAACTATGAAGAAGAAATCATAAACAAAAATAACATTCATTCGTGAATTCAAAGATCTATATAGAACAGTACCAGAGTTTTATGAATATGTACGTTCTATACATGATATTCTTTGGAAGGAGATGAATGACTGTCTATTGTTTCTAACTAAATCCATGTATATACATATGTAATTGGTGATACTTTACAGAATGCAAAGTAACTATTATGGAAGATGAATGGTTGCTCTTCCACATGTGAACCTCCATGTTCTGTTAGTTTCAGATGAACTGCATCAAGTAGTAACGATCATTCGTTGCCGACAAGGTGCCGCTCCTCAACCCCTCGAGTCGTATGGGAGCTCCACCCCACAAGCTAAGGAGACAAAGATGTTCTGAGGGGATCCAGCATTTGTGTCATTGTGTGTCAATGGAAATGTTGGTGTTGCAACAGATGCAAGGCAATATGTGCCCCGCCTACGAGGGAGTTGGTTCTAGTGTTAATGTCAACCATAGGTTTAGAACTTCCACCTAGATCATCAAGTATGAACTTGCCTCTAAATAAAACTAGTCTACTCCTTTTTGCCAATTTAAGAAACCCATATCTTAATCAATACTTTTACCAAAACTTTGTAAAAAACATTAAGGAGGATAATTGGGCGCCAGCGTCCTACCATCATCAAAGAGGATAATTGGGCACCAGCCTCCTACCATCATCAAAGAGGATCTATGGTCAAACAAGTCATCCATTCAAAGCTTGAAACTTTCTCTCTCTAGGAAGATGAAGCTGGAAAAATCAAAGGCTGCTATGAATAAGAAGTCTCTCAGCCCAACAATTTTTTTATAAAGCTCTATCAAAAAACTGACGGTTAATTTGGGGAAAACCAAGGTCATGGTGTCTAATGGCTTGAAGACCTCCCACCTCCATTTCTTTTTCAGAGGAAAGGAGGTTGAGATTACCACTTCCTATACTTATCTGGGAGTGCAATTTTCTGGCCCACGTTTCAGCTTGAGGCAAGCACTCCAGCCTAGTATAAACAAAGGTTATGGATTTTTAGCTCTCCTTGAACGACAGTGTTTTCGGCATCACTTCCAAGGTATCTCATCCAAGATGTCACTCATAGATACACTTATCAGACCCACAGTTCTCTATGGATCTATAGTTTGGGGGCCCTCTTTACTTGAGAGTGATTGCGTTGTTGTTGAGAGAGTCCGGACACTTCTCCTTTGTCACATTATCAAATGTAAGCAGACAATTACCCAACACATTATCCTTGCAGGGTTTGGATCCCGGCCTTTCCGACTGGAGACTATATTTGATCTGATCTCTTTCATACATTAGATACGGAGGTTTGCTAATTCTATGAGTGGATGTGACAAATACCCATACTTAGCATACTGTTCCTCAGAGAATGTTGCTCTCTCAGCGCCCTCGGCCCAAGGACGTTGTTGGTATACAGGGGCTTTCGATCTATTGGAATCTGTGGGAATCAGAATGGACCAGCTTCCTCCATTTATGTACTCCTTGGACGCACCAGCGCATCTTCTACCCACTAGACAAGGGCTGAACCAGATTATTAGGGACGATATTTACAGACAATTTATTCATAGTACTTGGGCAGACCCTCCTGAGGGGATACACCCAAAGATGGCATTTTATGTAGAGCACTTCTTGGCGCTGAGTGACGGGCTTATCATTTGTCCACAGTATACATTCCGCCACTAGATACACTCTCTTCACATCGCATTAGGGCAGTTTCAAGTGGGTTCCCACAGGGTTAGGATTGAGACAGACCACCAGATTGATCGAGGAGACAGGATTTGTCAGTTATGCAGTATCCAGGAGACGGAGTCCGAGGAGCACTTCATCTTCCGTTGTCCCATATACTAAGATCAGGGGGAGATTTCACTACCTATTTAGGAGGACACAGACTCTTTCTGATTTCTTCAGATATGAGGACCAACGATGTTTGGCTTTATATATACAAGAAGCTCTTAAGCTTCGTGACCATTTTATTCAGAGGCCCACTAGACCAGTCCCCACTCAGCGGTTACTTCCTTTTTCACAGTGCTTAGGATTGAGACAGACCCCCAGATTGATCGAGGAGACAGGGTTTGTCAATTATGCAGTATCCAGGAGACAGAGTCCGAGGAGCACTTCATCTTCCATTGTCCCATATACTATGAGATCAGGGGGAGATTTCACTGCCTATTTAGGAGGACACAGACTCTTTCTGACTTCTTTAGATATGAGGACCAACGATGTTTGGCTTTATATATACAAGAAGCTCTTAAGCTTTGTGATCATTTTATTCAGAGGCCCACTAGACCAGTCTCCACTCAACGGATCACTTCTTTTTTCACAGTGCTACCTTTGAGGAGAAGCACTAAGCGACAGATTAACATTAGTACAGCCTCACATTCCAGATCAGTGCAGCCGAGAGACACTACTCATAGTTTCCTAAGTTTTCATCAGCATATTCACTTCAGACACGGCATTAGGAGACAGACTAGATCCACCAGATCTTCACAGAGGATTTTTCCTTCTAGGCAGAGTATTGGAGGACAAACCAGGGTTCATAACTCCCCTTCTTCGGGTCATACTTCTATCTAGAGCTTCTTCTCGTCGGCCTTGGATGCTAGGACAGTTGGATCAAACTCTTGATGGGTTCCCTCCTAGTTCTTCCTCAAGGTTCATTCTCGTGCTCCTAATGTTTAGAGATTCTTGGGGGTTGCTCATTTCTTTTACTCCCTTCTTTGGACCTGAGCGTGGTTGGTCGTGGCCCTTTTTTGTTGGTTCTTTGACTCTGAGTGTGGTTGCTCTTTGCCATGTTTTATACTATTTCTTTCAGCATTGTTTTTCTTGTTTTTGGAGACCCTTTTGGTTTCCCGCTTTTTTCCTGACACATTTCTGTAATCTGCAGTCCCTTTGACCTACGTTTGTGGTCACTAGTTGGACATTAATATATTTATTTTATCTTATCTATCAAGAGGATGTAGAATGTGATTAGTCCAACTTACTTATAAATGTGCCAGGGAAATGGGAGTTTTGATGTGTGTGTGCGCGCTTGTGTTTGTGATGCAGATGCATCTGGGCAACAAGCAATATAGCATCATCCAACAAGATCCTTAGTGTTGGCATGCATCCGGCCCCAATTGGCAGCATGAAGATGACTTAAAAGTATTATTAGCACTTCAGCAGGCACCTGGAAGAGGGAAAGGACAGTTTTGGTCATTAAGATAGAAAGTTCTCTATCTCAAGGCGAAACCACCGATTAACACAAATCTGCATTAACAGGCTGTTGTGAAACCAGTGCTCTACATTAAGCAGCACTTTTGCCTGCAGCAGTTACACAAGTTTAATAACAGCCCAAAAACTTTTGATTGCTCATTTTGAACATTTTCCAACATGAAAGGAATTCCAAGAGTAACTCCACGAGGCACAAAAGGAAAGATAAGATTCAACGAAAGCAGGTTGGAATTAGAGAAGACTTGCTAGGGAAGTGCAAGTGCTCTAGTAGGAAGCACAAAGGAGCCAAAAGTATAGTTCAATCCCTTAAGAGGTGGTTGTGTGTGATTTTTCCTCTTGTGTTGTAACCAGAGAGAGGAGTGAGTGCAGTGCATGTAATGTCTGTATTTCCTCAAGAAAGATATATAGAAGTGGTTGTTTTGCTTTCCACACTCATACTATGTGTGTGGGGTTAATGGCTGCAAGGACAAGGCTGTCATTCACTTGACCCCCTGTCCTTGACTGCATCAGATGGTAATATTAACAACTTTGGGATGAGTGAGAGACGTGTATGACCTATGTAGATGTGCAAACAAGATATTGCACCAGTAGGTTTAGGTTGAAAGAGAGTCTAGATGCTCCAAGAATAGTTAGTAGGGGTGGAGCAGTTGTTGCCAATATGGCAGGAAGATTAGATGAAATTGTAGAAATGTGGAGGGTTATGCAAACAAGATTAGCTGCTACCGAAAAGGATAGAAGAAGGGGATTTGTCCCAAGGGATGATGTAAGTGATGAGGAAGAAGAGTTGGGAGTAGAAGATCTGGGATAAGCACCTAAGCAATTGGATGAAGGAGAAGATAGGCTCGTTAGAGCTATCTCGAGGATTGGAGGGGGAACCAAGATGAAAGTTCCAAGTTTTTCAGGGACTTTGAACCCCAAGAAGCTAATTAATTGGCTCACTGAGATGGAAGTGTCTTTTGAATTTGATGAAGTGGCTGAGCTGAAAGGTCATGCAGCCCTATGGTGGACGGAGGTACAAACTGAGAGGAATAGAAGGGGTAAAGAAAAGATTACTCGTTGGGAGAGGATGGTTGCAAAACTGAAAGGCAAATTTCTGCCTACAGATTATCAGTTGAACTTATTAAAGAAACTTCAAAACTTGTGGCAAAAGAAGCTAAGCGTGAAGAACTACACATAAGAGTTCTACAAAATCACAATCCAGGTTGATCATAGTGAGATGGACCAAGAAAAAGTGGCAAGATTTATAAATGCGTTGAGGGTAGGAATTCAAGATGAAATCAGTATGGTGAGGTTACATATGGTGGAAGAAGCATATCAATATGCTTTGAGGGAAGAAGGAAAGTTGTCAAGGAGGCAACAAAGTGCATCAAGAGGAAGAGAGAGGTTTAGCAGTAGTAGAGGCCAGCCATCCCATGAAAGTAATCAGTAATGGAATGAGGAAGTGTCTAGCACTTCTCAAATGCCAAATCAACAAGCAAGTGGGGGAGGCACCTCTAGAAGAGGGAAAGGCAACTCTTGGCGAGGGAGAGGGGGATCGTTCGACAGAACGTGCTACTGATGTGGGGTCTTTGGTCACCATGCTTTTGAGTGTCCTCATGCTCAATGTGATGGTGAAAGGAGAAATGAAGGTATGGTACAAGTTGTACAAGCAGATGCAAAATCCGTAGCATCACCCACGCGTACCGAGGAGCCTAAACAAGGAGAGATTTTGTTAGCAAGGAGGAAAGTCTTGATGGTTGAGAGGATGAACGAGGAAGCATGCCAAAGAAGAGACATTTTCAGAACAAAATGCCAAACAAAACTAAGTGTTGCAATTTTGTGGTTGATAATGGATGTTCGGATAATTTAATGTACATTGAAATGATCTGTAAGCTGCATTTGGTATGTACACCACACCCAAGGCCATATAGGGTGTCTTGGTTGTTGACGTGTTATGATATCACTGTATGGGAACATTGAGAAGTTGATAAGCAGATTGATAGGTACAGGGACAAGGTTTTGTGTGATGTCTTGCCTATGGATGCATGTCATGTTTTGTTGGGAAGGCTATGGAAAATTAATGGTTAGATATTGTATGATGGAAGAGTTAACACCGTGAGTGTTCAGGGTGGGCAGCGGTATACTCTTAAGTCCCTTGAAGGGAAAGGAAGACAAGTGAGCATCGTGAAAAACATTTTTTGCTGAAATATGAGGAAGAAGTGTACAATACATTTATCACGGAGAAGGATGCAAAAGGTGTAGCCCAGGAAAAAGTGAGTGAAGAATTCGACCTTGAATGTCGAAAAGTGACAGCAGCGTATGATCAAGCGGAAGAAGTAGAAGACCCTCTCCAGCTCAAGACAGAAGCAAGGGGGTTGAAGGATTGTTTATTTCAGCCGAGGCAAAGGTGGCACAGCAGATGTTGTTATCAGCCCAGTTGTGTACAGCAGAGGACGTGAGGGAGATGCTGAGCTTAGATAGAGGTGGCCGGTGAGGGCTAGAATGGGAATAATGTGGTGAGCATTTGGCAGAGGAGGATGGTCTATGGTCCAGCAGTTGGCTGGAAAATATGGAAGTACTTAACATGGTGGATGGACATACCATGGCTTTGAGCCCAACATCAACAACATGGTTCTACCATCTAGCCCAAATTTGTGAGCACAATATGCTTGCAAACTCTTATCCTGGGTTTTTGATGCAGAAGCATCAAAGCAATCAAGCAATCCTACATCACCCAAAAATATCTTTTCGCACACATCCGAACCTAATTGGCAGTGTGAAGACAACCTACAAGGACCATTATCACTTCAGCAGGCTCCTAGAAGAGGGAAAGGACGGTTTCAGTCATGAAGACAGAGTTATCTGTCCCATGACAAAACCGCCTTCCATTAACCAGCAAGTATGAAACGGCCACTCTGCATTAAGTGGCGGTTTTGCCTGCGGCCCAAAAACTTTCAATTGCTCATTTTGAGCATTTTCCAACATGAAAGGGAATCCAAGGGTCACTCCACAAGGCAAAAAAGGAAAGGAAGGATTCGAAGAGGGCAAAATGGAGCTAGAAGAGACCTGCTAGGGGAGTGCAAGTGCTTGGGTAGGAAGCACAGAGTAGAGTTCAATCCAATAAAAGGCTGTTGTGTGTGGTTCTTCGTCTTGTGTTGTAACGAGAGAGAAAAGTGATGTGTGTGGTGTGTGTAATCTTTGTATTTCCTTGAAAAAGATAAATAAAAGTGGTTGTTCTTTCCAGTCTCATATTGTGTGTGTGTGGAGTTAATGGCTGCAAGGACAAGGCTGTCATTCACTTCTATCCTTGACTACACCAGATTGTTTGTGTGTGCATGTGTGTTTTTGTTTATATGTTGAATCCCTGAATTCTGAAATTAGGAGAGCTTGCCACACTCACACCCATGCTTAATGTAACTTTGGGTCCAACCATATGATGCTTCTTGCCTTCCAGATAGTGATAAACCCTCTACGTCAGATCACTTGACCCAGCAATGCTGCAAAAATAGATGTTTTGTAGACATCTGATTCTAGATATCTGAGGTGGCAGATAATCTAGTAGATCAGTAATAATAGAAGTATCCACCAGACTGGAAAGACCAGCAGATTGGTCATCATGAATCCTTATTGTAAGTTTCACATTCCAAATGTCGACCAATTTTAAATTTATATTTTAAGACCAAAAACTGTTACAAAAACATAACACCTTTGAATAGATATAAATTGGATTAGTTTTCTTGTTCATAATCATATGCATTAGTTTCAAAACAAGAGCCTACGTTACTAAGTTACCTTCATAGCAGGCTTGAGTTGGAAGCTCTCTTCTCTTTTCTTCCAATTTTGGTATCCACCAAATAATGGTAAAAGGCTTGGGTCACTTTCCAATGCTTTATCCTTTATCACATAGAATAGATTTTGTAGTAAACTGTTATCTTCCGTCTGCAGCGGAATCCTTATGGAATCTGGATCATCCAAGACAGGTATTGGACAACCTAACAAGACATTTTTGAAGGATTAGAAATTTGAAAGATAATTTACACATACATATAATAATTTCTTGTAGCCTTTCCAAATGTTTAACTGTGATTGGAATCTCACACCTACTCATATATAGAACTCCATGAACTATGTAAATAAAGCTGACTCTACTATGTCTGTTCTTGCTTACGATGTACAGGTTTTGACAAGAGTCCCAATGTATCAAGCAAAATGAATGCCCTGCTATTTTTCTTGCATTGACCTGTCCAAACAAAACAAAAACAGGGAGATCAGGATATAACCTCTTATTACTTACTGATACATGTGAAGAACAAGAATTCAAAACAAGAAACAGATACCAAATGAGAAAATGATGAAAAGCAATTTAGTAGCCTGCAAAATTAGCCCTTGCTTGGCATGGACTGTTACATTTCATACTTTTGATCAGTGTCAGAACATATGTGAAATTGTGAATCTATAATAGACGATGTGAGGTTCTCAATCCCATGACCAACTAAGTTGAGTCCAGAGTTCTATATTTTTAGTTCAGATTATAAATGATAGATCAAAATGTAATTAAGAGAGGGTGGTCAAGGTTGGGTTAGTTAAACTCGCCTTGTAGTTCCTTTTCTATAGGTATGTATGTTCACTCAAAATTAAATATGTTTTATGCTCTAGAAGATTAGTGCCTTCCTGCTTTGAGTGTTGGTTCATAAAATCAGGATTGGGAGGACAATAAATAACATTATCTTGACCTGCCACTCGGATTCCACCCATGTGATGCCAATAATTTTCGTGTCCTCAAAGTAATATTATCAAAATGAATTGTGTTGAGCATAGATGTAGATGTTCAAGTTCTACATATGACAAAACAGGCCTTCCCCTTGACTTTGTATTCAATGCTTTCTTTTCATTTTAAGTTTCATTTTTAGGTTCCCGATGTGTTATGCATATGTGACCCCCGCATACCTGGCTGTGCTTAAACTACTGAGTGCACATCCCCAACCCCCCTCGCGATCAAATTTGTGCCTCCAATATGGATACACTGGATTTTGATTATCCTTTCAACCCCCCTCGAGATCAAAAAAGTGCCTCCGAGATGGAAACATATGATCTTGATTATCCTTTCTTTTGATAGTCAAGAAGCTGCACAATCTTTTCGATAGGATATGTATGCTCTTAATGATCTAGAATCTAGAAAATAACTTCGCGTATTGAAAATACAACCATCAGGTGTTCTCGATGTATCATTTCAAGTTATCTATGATACAAATGCTAAACAAACAATTGTTTAGGCTTTATGATTATCTCTCCATAATATTTGTGTTTACTGTAACAATAATTTGTGTTTTCTATTAGTTTTATAATTGTGAACTCATCAGTATGTCTTTCAATTTTTTAAAACTTATTGCATATGTTTTGCCAAGGGACTATAAGGAGCACTTCTTCTGCCCCCAGGCTAAATATTTTTTAGGAGTCATCATGTAAGTGCATGGTGGACTAAGTTAATTTTACATTTTGAGTATATCAGATGGAAAATGTATTGAAACACACAAATGAAGAATCAGATATTAATGATAGTTTTATGTAATAAGCATGTTTGCTTCATCTGCAAGTTAATAAGTAAAATACTGACCTCGGGAGTTACAGAATTTTGCATCCTGGTCATAATTATACACAGATTTGTGTACTTATGAATATGAATACACGCCAAAAGATCAAATTGGGATGTTTGGTGTGGTACTCACTTTCCATTAACTTGGGCCTTCTCTCAAAGCAAGCAATTGTGCAGACGCAACCCTTGGAGGGTTTAGAATCTGAATCTTTATGTGAATACAAGTCTAGTAGCCTACATGAAAGGACCAAACAGGGGTCTTCCACTCTCAGTGAAGTGCTCACTTTCCATTGATTTGAGCCATCTCTTAAATAGAAGGCTAGGCATGTAACAGCACTGACACACCACTTGCAGAAATTAGAACCTGAGTCTTTGCACATGTGAATATAAGTCCACATAATCCAAAGAAAATCTTCATTTCTGACATCCATACTTTGGTGTCTGTCTATAATACCCATTCCCAGCAATTATACATTTCGATTAAAGTGACTGTAAAGTCTTTCTCCTAGATTTGCTTCTCTAAATTGCAATTGTACTCTCTAAAATTAATGACTGAATATATCACCGTCTCCAAGATTTTCTTCTACACGTTGAGTTGCAATCTGTGTAACATGGCACATGATCATTCCATGTAGCAGAGAGTACTTGGCCAAACCAAAGATTGGTGTAACTGTTCTCCACATGACCATTCCATTGCAGAGCACTCTGAACTTCATGAAATGGAAATGTTTCTCAGCTTGTTCTTTATTGCACTAATTTGGTGGGTTTCTTTTGTGCTTTCTCTTATGTATGAGGCTCTATCTCAGATTATGATGTGATATTATAACCCATGCACTACTGTCACCCAGAAAATGTTTCTCAAGAAGTGAGGGATTCCACTGGTCGAATAGCATTCATATCACTTGCATCACAGAGGGTCACCCTTGGACGTTGTAAACAGCATGAGAATGCATAGAGGGGGCATTTTTTATTTTATTATTTTTTACACTGGTAAGCCTTGTAGGTATACCCTTGATTTGCACATACAACTTAGGTCCTACTGATGCATCTAAAACCAAAGAACCTGCAAATGCACCATATTGTAAATTTGGGAAACCCAATTCAACAAAGAAAAAAATACCATTGCCTGAAGGCAAATGCACAGCCGATTCGCATGAAGAAACAAGCATCACTAAGACTAGCAGCATGAAAAATAACCATACAATTCCGCCTGCAAGAAACAACTGAAGCACATTCTTCCTCTTAATGAACCTCAAAATAGGACTCTCCAGCGACCCTTTCACATGTAGATTGGCATTAACTTCCCCATCATCAACCAACACTGCAAACAACAATTCATAACATTAAGAACCCCAGACTCTAGTATCAGCAACCCTAACCCCAAATTTTCTTTTATCTAAGCCCCACTTTCCTTACAAATAATTTATACCAAATCTATGCTTGCAAATTCCGTTTTATAAAAACAATGAAGTAATTCTTCATAAAAATTAGTTGCCTACCCATTTTGAGAACCCTAATAACAGCAATCCTAGCCCCAAATTTATTTATCTAAACTTCATTTTCCCCAAATTAACCAGCACCATACTTACGCTTGCAAGTTGCAAACTATATTTATTAAATATTTAGCGGAAGTCTACATGAATATGAATTGCTTGCCCAGTTTGAAAGCCCTAGTTTCAGTAACCATAATCCAAAATTTCTCTAAACCCCACTTTTCTAAAAACCGTCACCAAGTTCATGCTTGCAAATCCTGATTTCTAAAAGTTTGGCAGCAATTTTTCATGAATATGAATTGCTTGTCCTTTTTCAAACGCCTAATTTCAGTAACCAAAAAAATATATTTTTGAATCTAAACCCACTTTTACTAGAAATCAACCCAATGTGTATGCGGACAAATTTTCTGAAAATTTCGAAATAGTTCTCAAAGGATTTGAAGTGTTTACCTTTTTTCCTTAGGCTTTGGGCGTTTTTATCATTTCTGCGCATTGCCCTTGCAGAGTCACTGCGCATCACTTCTCCGTCCATTGGGTTTACACCTCCACACTTGACAAATATTTCTAATTGCCTTTAAATGTGGAGATCTGGTTCTTCAAAGCAAACGAGGATAAACATTTGATAGATTGGACTCCTGGAATGATATAATGCAGATCTGAATCCTGCCAGCCAAAATATAATAAAATTTGAAGTTAAAGTAACTTGTGGAATTAAAAACAAATGTTTTCGGAATGTGGGTGTTGGTGTTGGAGCTTTGTAGGGGCTTCATTCAGACAATGCCTTCGGATCAATGCAAATATTAATCTGGCTGCCTGTGTGAGCAACCAGACCGTGAAGAAGTCTATTTAAACGAGGACTCTCTCAATGTTTGTGAAAGCTCATTCATTGCACAAAATTCATTGTCGTAAGTTTAAAAACAGCTAGGTTACACAGATCTTGACATCTCTGTTCATTAGTAACTATTTATTTTAGCATGTTTGTACACGAGGGGATGAATGAATGAAAGATTTTAATAACGTTTATGAGATGAGTAGTTTATTGGATCAAGCGCTTTAACAAAGTTGTTTTGTGGTGACACTATTCCATGATATAAGGGCTATTTTATTAATCGTACAAAATTTCAAAGCTTTTTTTATACTAATTCTGTTATTATGGATCTTGATTAGAACACTTGTTATTCCATTTAATTTTTCCTCTTCAAATAATTCAGAGAAGTTGTCAACCTCTAAATTATCTTTGTACTTAATGCAGATGTCATTATACGCTACACATTTCATAATAAAGTCTCCATTTATCAATATTATTCCCTTGTCACAAAATAAATATATTCTCATTTTCCATTCTTCTTTAAATACTATCCACCAATTGGTTTCACATCTAAGATGATGTGAGCTAGTCGTGAATTGTGCAATCAACATATTTGCTTTCCATTTGATTTTTGCCCTTATGTATATCTTTTTTTCATGCTAGCATGTGGGATTAAACTCTTTGATGTAGTATGCTTTCTTTTGTCCTCGCTAATTTGTCCACATGATTGTGCTAAATTTCTCTCTCGCATTCTTTTTTATTTCGTCATTGGTGTTTGGACATTCTTGTATGTTGATATCCTATTTATTCATCCATGTATTATTTTTTTCATCCACGTGTTTTTCCATCTGCTTAGCTCTTCTTTGATCACCATTTTGAGCCACCAATGGTTCTCCATACTTTGTGTTTTTTTTTAAATAACTAAAAGTCTGTGTCATTGCCGATGCTTCCAAAGGAAAAATATATATTTTGGTTAATAAAATCTGATACGGAACTGAGGCTTTGACTTTAACAATAGATTGGGTGACAAATCATCATCTTGCCGAGTTAGATTCTAATCTTTTCAACCAAAAAAAAAAAAATTTTCTAATTGAACGATGTTTAGTTTACATTCATTAAGAATTGATTTATGGTAGACTTTTTGTAGTTAACAATAATTGATATATGGTAGATTCTTTATATTACACCTAGAAATATGGTGGATTGTTTATACAAATAATTGAGACCTTTGTACTTAACAAAAATTGATTTGTGGTAGATTTGTTTGTACTTAGAAAATTGATCTATAAAGGTCTCTTTACACTTAGAATAATCAATCTATGGTAGCTCCTTTGTATAAATAATTGAGGCCTTTATATTTCACAATAATTGATTTACGGTTGATTCTTTATGAGCCAAACAATTTTACTAGTAGGCTAATAGTTACTTACGTAGAAATGTTGACCAACTTAAACATCGAGACTCAACTATATATACAACTACAAACCATTAGTTATGGAATTCTTATTAAGCACTAACACCTAGAAACCATATGTTGGAGACTTGATCATTGATGACACCTCAATAAGCCTAAGATCGTAAGTGCTTAAAGATAACACATGAGTTATTAACATGCATCAACTGCAATGGATGCATGGTCATTATGCATGGACTTATTGTCATATTTTTAAATGGAATACCTAAGTTTGCAAATTGATCAATTTTATTCTCTCATCATGATGATGGTTTAGGGAGTGAGAGTCGAAATGGTGATTTAAAAAATCTTATATGGTTTTATTTAGAAATCCTTAACAATTTCCTTTGTGGACTGTGGAAATATTATCTCTTTCATTAAACCCACTTTTTGGCCAAATTTTTGCACATACGACAAAATGCACTTGTCAAAGGTCTATTGAAACATAAGCAAATGAATATTGTGGATTGACATGAGACATATAAAACATGCTAACCATCCATGAAAATGTTTTTTATATTTGCAAAATCACAGCACAACTATCTAGAGTAGTATGACAAAGAACTAAACGTTACATATTAAGCATAAACCAAATCTAACCCTTATAATTTCCATTTGAACACAAGTATACACCACTTGAGTTGTGATGCGACTTTAGTACCGGTTGCTTAGAAGAATATTTAGAGTTCATGAGCTTTGAGAGTTGTTTATGGTTGTATCAAATGTCCATGAACTAATATAGATGGTTTTGTATTCCAATATTTGATAGAGATGAGATCACTAGAGCATAGTAACTTGTGACAAATGGATTTGAGCAGGCCTACTTCAATAAAGGGAAACACCTAGATATTGGTCTCAGAGAAATAAATGGTTAGGATAGTTTCAAAACAAGATGTGATTGCTTCTTGCCCTAGGGTCTTCGTGGAGCCTACGAGGTCGTGATAGTAAACACCACATGCGCTAAAATCAAGTACTTATGGAGATAGTCATAAGGCTTAAGTCATTGTGGCTTATAAATTATTATTAAGGTCATGGTCACCATCCACTATAGTATAGGGGACATGTAAAGTGTGAACACTTATAACAGTGTGGATCCATTAAATTATGTATCTTCATTGATTCGTGATCACAATACATTCCAGGTTCAATTTGACAGACAACATTACCTATCAATTAAAAATACCATATCATATTGATACTTTTAGTCGCTTTCATGTTCTATATTAATAAACAGTTAAATTTAAAGTCTAAATAAACAAAATTATTATTAAATATTGTTTTCCATATAATAGAAAAATACATATTTATATTTTATTGTGTATTGCTTGGAAGGTCCTTTGGACAATAATTTTTGTACATTTATTATGCATAATATCAACAAACAAGGGTGACTGGCCATATTTCTAAGTTTAATATGTGAATAATTTAAGTTATAAAAGAACTTGATGGGTTTTAAATATAGGTGCCCTTTGCAATAAATATGTGGAAACTACCAAAAATGTTTGAGACGGGCATCAAAACCCATCCTTAACACCAACCAATTGAAGAAAACATATTGTGGCTGATTAAAAAAATGTCTAATCAGTTTTATTCAGTTGAATTTCAAACAACATAGTACAATTGAGACTAAATGTATATAAACAATTTGAAAATGAAATCACAATCATAATGTCAATATAATGTGTATACACAACTTGAAAATGACATTGTAATCATATTATGAGGAATTGTGTATTAGGGACTCTTCCCCAAACAAAGAAACAGGGTCAGTAGCTACAAGGATATTGGAGAAAAAATATTAATTAAAATCATTTATATTTTCTATAGTCTATTTAAAATTTTAGCTTTCATCTAATACAATCCCTAAATAGTTTGGTTATTTTTTATAGCTAAAAAACATAAATACTACCATGCAACCATCAAATTTAGGCCATGTGTATAGTATCCCTTTAGGATTAATAATACAAAGTGTTCCGTTGCTTTTAAAAAATTCATTTGTCTAACATTCATTGGTAGATATGTTTAAGGTCTTATTTGTGCCCTCCCTAATTTCAAGGCTCATCAAATTTGGAAGCTCTGCGCTATCAACACTTAGCTTATAACCCAAAAATAAATGACAGACTGACAATATTTTGTTTTCATTATCATTGTCAGGGCCTAAATTTGACGATCAACCTTCCATATCATGATTTTTTTATGACAGTTATTTATTCAATGTTGCCCTTTAAATACTAATATAATTCATAGTAGAAGAAGGAAACATTAGAGTGTGTGTGTGTGTGTATATATATATATATATATATATATATATATATATATATATATATATTACAATCTTTATAATTTTTACAGTTTGCCTAAGATTTTATCTTTCATCTAATACAGTCTCTTTAAAAAATTGATTGTATTTTATGGCTAGAATATGTAAATATGGCCATACGATCATCAAATTTAGGATTGGAGTTTCGTTATGGGAGTAGAACCCTTGTACTCATAGGTCTCTACTTGCATTCCACCTGACAATCAAATTAAATGCAATACTTTTGTCATTCTAGTTACAAACACTTCTATAGAGCCTCCAAAATATTTCCCTACAACCCTCTTAATCTTACAACACTTGAGCACTAATTGGAACACCACTCACTTTCATTTTGTGATAGGGACATGTGGCATTTTTATCACAATCAACACAAAGTATGACAAATACTTATAGAATGCTTCCCTACAAACCCATCTACAAGATTGTTTATGAAAAGATTATGGAACAACTGATAAATAAGTTGTAGTGGATTCATGTTTGATATGACTGGAGATGAGTAGCATTTTAGATGTGCTAGAGTAATTAATTAAAATAATGTATGATACCTTGTGAGATATCCAAGATTGTGTTGACCATCATATTATAGGATTGTTTTGGTATGTTCCCTTAAGGTGTAGATAATATTTAATATTGTGTTATAGTATATCATCAAGACATGAATTTTTAATGCAGTGTGATTCATGAAAGACAAGAAGTAAGAAAGTTGGTATCAAATTCATAGAGCATCCTATGCTTACTCAAAAAATTATTTAGGAGCTAAAATCACCAAACATGTCCATTTAACAGCCACTTAGATCACTTTACACTACATTGCCCATTCCTGGGTTCATATTACTATTCAAATCAGATTGCAAATGCCAATAGGGCTTAGGGCCTTTTCTATGTGAGAATTAGGGAGTCAGATTTGGACTGATTTAGTGTTTACACATGATTTTGTGCATTGCATAAATTATCATTACTATTTTTAGCCTTTTTTTTGGGCATTTATTCAATTACAGAAAGTTATTTGTTATATTATTAGTTATCTAAAAAACTTAATTGTGATGCTTTGTGAATTTGAGGGAGTAAATTATTTTGTGCAGGAATCAAAAAAGGTTGTAACTCGAGAGGTGGTTAACTTGCAAGAGATTGTGGATGACATGACTGTTGGAAAGTATATGAAAGAAATGGATATGGAAGCCTTGGCGAGTTTTAACGTCCTTGAGTATGAGTTCCCAATGTTGAGAAAAATGCTTCTACACAATGCTCATGGGGAAGATCCATTGAGTAAATCAAGGACAAATATTGTAGAGCTAAGTGAAGACGGTGCTTGTAAATGGTGTTGAAGAAAAATAAAATGAGATGCAATAAGATGACTCTTTGTATTCTTAAATGCAACACTTGCAAATGGAGGATTCTCAAAAGAGTGAAACTGACAATAACTATTGATCTAGGAGGATCCCCACAATCGATACAATCATTTGGTCCCAAATTGTATTAAAATTATTGACACATTAAAGAGCTCATCAAAATATTTCCAATGCAATTTGAACGGAGTCAATCTGACACTATATGCAAAAGTTATGGCATGTTCAAGGTAAAATCAAATAGGGAAAAAATGTAGATGAAGTACAAAGATGACACCATCATGCTAACTGGACTATACAAAATTCTAGGTGGACCAATCATAACTTAACACGTAGACCAATCATATGGTAACATGTGGCAAAGAGAGAACAAATGAATTTGGTTTTGATCTCCAATCTTTAACAATGTATCTACTAGTGTGGGGCCCACACTATTTACTAACTAGGGGTCCTTCAAATGATGGGGTCCTCTTTTTGTAAGGTGGGGGACCCTACCACCTTTCTTCAAAAGGCTATGTATGTGTTTTTGCATATAAACCTTCTTGTAGACTTCCCATAATGAATGTGGGATTAAACTTCATTTGTTTGCAAATACTAGCCACCAAGTTCAACATGAAGCCACCACAACACTCACCAAAGCCAATGCATATGCTGGAAACTCCAAGACATAGCTCAAGGCTTCCAATGCCAAGTCCAATGGTGGTCTCATGATCAAGATACAAGGCTTGAATATTTTATTTTAAAACATTATGTTATCTCTATCCCAACACATGTGGAATAAAACTCCACATAGAAATGCACCAAAATACATAGCTCAAAACTTCCAATGCCAAGTCCAATAGTGGTCTCATGATCAAGATACAAGGCTTGAAGATTTGCTTTTAAAACATTGATTCATCTCTATCCCAACACATGTGGAGTAAAACTCCACATATAAATGCACCAAAAGTCAAATCATGGGAGTGGGGAGTCGAACACCTCACTTCCCATAACCCATTTTAAGATTTTCACTAATAAACCACAACTTATTTTATAAATCAAAGCACATGATTTTTTATTTATTATTTAAAACTTGATCTCTTGGTGTCAAAAAAAGCATTCAAAAGGCTCACATGGGAGTGGGGATTCGACCTCCCATGCCTATTTTGATTCTAAACCACTAGGCTATGCCCATTTTTTTGGTAAATGAAATACAAGTTCTTGTATATATCCCTTTAATTTTGGGATTCACAAGCCTAAAACAAGGCATAGAAAGGATATTTTAACCATTCCATTTTGGCAAAAAAGATACAGCCTTGACCATTGCATCATGGAGATTTGAAACAACATGAAAAGGATGAATTTATACTTGAATATCAATTTTTTAGTCCTTTGTAAAGGAGAAAAATCAAGTGGTGGATTTTCAAGCAAGAAGACTCTTGGAGTAGAAAACTAGAGGTTTCACGAGGCTTGTTAGAGGCAAAAACAATTCATATTTGTAGATTAAAGTTATCATTTGATGTAAAAATTATATGGAAAGTGATTTTGTATCATTAAATAGATCAATTTGAGTGATTTTCGGACTCAGAGACAGGCCCAACAAGGGTGAACTTCGTTATCAAATTGGTTTACATATTTCTCTATATTTTATTCATTTGTTTGTTGTTTTAATTTGTTTAAATATGAATTTAAATTATACAAGCCAATTTTTTTACTGAATAGACAATAAATTAAGAAGTATTGGATAAGTATTTGAAATTGATCAAGTTTGCATTTACACCCATTTCAGATCAAGTTTGGTATTAGAGCTATTAATCGGGGATATTATAATGCGGTTTTTATATTTGCAATTTTATGTTCTACATGTTAACCAGGTCTAAGTTAAAGCATAGTGAAGGGTCATTTGAAGAATATAACCCAAAAATTGGTGAAGCCATGGATCTTCTAGAGGAGAAGCAGATTCAAAAATAGCCTTTCATCAAGCTTTTATAGAGATGAAGGGCATGGTGGAAGAGTTGTACCATGAAAGGAAAAAGAGGATTGAAGGTGAAAATGAAGTAAACAAGATGAATAAACCTCAACTAATGGTAAGGGTAAAGGAGAAGAACCTCCTAAATCTCCTCCATCTCCTTCCAAACCTTCTAGTTCTTCCTTTGATAAACAAAAGAAAGTTTGTTATTATGTTTCTTCCATTGTAATTATTGATGTTATGTTTTGATTGCTAATTAATAATGGAGAGATAAGTGTAAAGAAATTGGATCAAGCAGATGGAATTATATTATAAGATTCATAAGATTGACAATGAGGAAGCAAAATTTTAGTTAGCTACTCTTCAGTTGGGTCGTACAACACTCATTTGGTGGGAGAGTAAGACACAAGAGGATCTCCTTAAACATGGTAAAGTGATTTCTTCTTGGAATATTTTGTTTCTGCATTGTAAAATCAATTTTATCCATTGGTTATATGCAAAAAACTACTATGGATTAGAAAAAACTAAGGTAAATTAAGGTTCAAAATGTTCAAAATTACACTTAAGAGTTAAAAAAAAGGGCTTTGATTTTGGGTATTCCCCTTTACACTCAAGAGACTCTATTGAAGTATATTGGTGTCTTATATAGTTATTTAAAGCATACAATATTTATGTTTAACCCCATTAATCTTGATGAAGATCATGTCCAAGCTACCCATATTGAATCAAGGGGTAAAGTGACTAAGGAAAACTTCACAAAGAAAATAAGTAAACCAAGTAAACTCCCTGAAAGCAAAGGTAAATGAAAGGGTAATATGAAAGACAGTTCCATAGTCAAGAAAGAGGATGGGGAACCTTTTTGCTCGCATTGAAAAAGATAAGGTCATGACAATTCAAAGTTTTGGAAGCTCCATTCAAAACTTAGGCCAAAAAGGTTTGGGAACAAGAAAGATGATAAGAAGAAGACTATAGTAGTAATCCAACAAGGCTCCCGTTCAAGTGATGAGACCAAGGTCACCGCTATGGGTTTTCAAGGTTCATCTTCTTACTCTTCTAACACTAAATCTCATACTTCTCATTCTTATTTATATTCTAAATCTATGCATGATGAAAATAAAAGAAATGAGATTTTCCACATAAGAGTAATTTCTAAAAATACTAAAATATATACTCTTTTTGATAGTGGATCACACATTAATCTCATTTTTAAAGAATTTGTTAATAAATTAGGACTTAAGACTAAACCATATCCTAAGCCATACCCTTTGGGATGGGTGTGTGATGATGTTAAATTACAAGTCACTAAAACATGTAAACTTAGATTTGCAATCACCTCTAAGTTCATTGATGAGGTAGAATTAGATGTGATTCCACTTGATATCAATGGCATTGTACTTATATGTCCATATTTGTATGATATAAAATCAATATTCTATAGGGAAAATAATAAATATTTACTTGTAAAAGATGGGATTGAATACATTGTAAGATCCCATCGGATAAAAACAAATTTATAACTTGTATCTATAGGATAAATGAAAAGGCTTGTCAATGTAAGCAAAAACTTTGTACTTGTGATTGTAAAAGTCAATGGCGATGATAAATCCAAGGTTATATAAGGTTATGATCCTAAACATAAGCATGTAATAGCTAAGTTAATGTCTAAATATGATGATGTTTTTCAATATCCACATGGTTTTCCCCTTAAAAAGGATATAGCACATGAGATGCAACTTTAACAAGATGCACCTATTCCTAACATTGGCATGTATAGGTTGTACGTGATGGAGAATGAAGAAATCAAGAACAAGTTCAAGAGATACTCAAGTGAGGGGTCATTCGGCCAAGTACTTCTCCATGTGATTCACCAATTATTTTGGTGCCAAAGAAAATGGGACGTGGTGGATGTGTATGGATTTACGAGTATTAAACAAAATAATAGTTAAAAACTACTACCCTCTTCCTCACATTGATGATTTATTAGATTACTTGAAAAATGTTATTTATTTCATTAAGTTAGACTTAAGAAGTGGTTATCACCAAGTTATGATTAGCGAATGTGATCTTTTTAAAATTGCTTTTAAAACAAAGCAATGTCTTTTTGAATGGATTGTTATGTACTTTGGGCTTTATAATGCACCCACCACCTTCATGTGGGTTATGAATGATGTATTTAGGCCACTCATATATGATTTTGTTATAATTTATAAATGATATTTTAATCATTAGTAAAACTTGGGAAGATCATGTTAAACATGTGATCTAGGAATTTGACTCAAGAGATGATGGTTAGTATGGTGTTAGTTCCAAAATGAAAACAAAATGAAATAAACACACTAATAACATAACATCTCTAGGCCTAGATCTTAGCTAACAATCATGAATGAAACACACAACTAAAATGCAAAATAAAATTCTTTTACCTTCCTTGAATGCTCCAAAATGCTTGTTGTGGTGGCTTGCTCAGCTTGTGCTCATGAAGTCCTTAGCAATGGAAGCTTGACAACCTCCATCTCTCCTTGGCACCTTTGGCTTGTGGCTTGGCTTGGCTTGGAATAAATTTGGCATTATAACACTAGTTGCTTAAAGTTTTTTGGAACCAATCCTGCATTATAACTTTGCACTAATTAAGCTTAGAAATGATGTTGTGAGGCCTCCTATTTATAGATTTTTGAATTTAATCAGAATCAACTTCAACCATCCATCTAAAGATTGAGATATGTGGTTGAGGATTAATTCAATTTTTGGAATTAAGTTTGTAATTATCCTCATCATGGCATTGGAAGAAGGTGAAATTAAGAGGCATGGAGGGCATCATGGAAGGCATTGATGAGGCATGGGAGGCATGAATCCTGATATTTGTGGCATTTATGGCCTAGGGATGTCTTTCCAAGAAATGAGGTCACTTGATGATGCAGATATTCAATATTCATTTCCAAAACAAGTTATTCAACAAGTTTTCATGGAATTTTTTATTAGGCCTTGATTTGGGTTAATTAGCTCTTAGGAATGATTAAGCACTTTATGCACAAATTACCCAAATTGATCAGAATGTATTGTTATTGGTCGTAAATTTGACTAGATTAGAATTGGAAGTCCACGTTAGATGCATTGGATGCATATTCCCATTTAAGATGTTACTAATAACAAATAACAAAGGCATGCATCTTGTGCAAAAGATTTGATAGGAAAGAGCAGTCTAGAGCACACAAGTGCAAATTTGGCATTTTGACTCGAAATGAACTGATCAAAGTTAGCTAGGCCATAAATTACATTGCCCTATTTAGGGATACCCTGGCCAAAATCAGCACTTGAATATGTCAGTTTCACATCATTTTATGTGTTTTAGTGTTTTTAGGCTAAATTATGCATTTTGGGTGGAAATTAGCCAAAAGCCTAATTGGAGGTTATCGGTGGCCAGTTTTAGGTGTCTACAAAACACATTAGGAAAGTCTTGGATACATTACAAAATGAGAAATTTTACTTAAAGATGTCTAAATGTGAATTTGGTAAAACATAATTAGTTTATTTAGGTTATGTATTAGGGGGTGGTGAACTAAAAATTCATCCCTCTAAAGTTGAAGCCATTATGAAATGGCCTAAGCTTAATAATGTTATATAAGTTAGAAGCTTCCTACGGGCAGTCCAATATTAGAGGAAGTTTATTGCTAATTTTTCATTGATTACATCTCCTTTGCATGCTTTAACAAATACTAAACAGGTCTTTCAGTGGGGATACAAGGACCAAAAAGCCTTCGACACATTGAAATAAAAGATAAGCGTAGTCCCAGTCTTAGCAATTTCAGACTTACAACAACCATTTGAGATTGAAATTGATGTAAGTGATTATGCCATGGGTGTTGTTTTAATGCAAAAGAGAAAATTGATTTATTACCATTCATAAACCTTCACAAGTGTGTTAAGGAAATACCTTATGATAAATATTTCTATGCTTTGGTTCAAAGTGTGAAAAAATGAAAGCATTATTTAATGAGAAAAGAGACAATAATCCATACAAATCACTAGCCTTTGCAATATCTCCAATCATAGTCAAAGATACAACAGTCAAGGCACTTTTGTTGGATGGGGTTTTTGCAACAATTTTATCTCGTGATAAGATATAAAAAATGCACACAAAATAAGGTTGTTGATATGCTCTAAAGACCTCCTATTATGGCATCTATTCTTTTTTAGCATAGTTATTTGATGCATGAAAGTTATAAAGAATAATATGCTACAAATAATAATTTTAAGGATGTCTATGAAGATTTAACTCATGGAAATCAAGTAGAAGAATTAGACTATCACATACATGATGGATTATTGTATCATCTTGGTAAATTATGCATTACACAAGATGAAAGGGTCCATGTGATTAGGGAATCAAATAATTTTCTTGTTTCTAGTCATTTTGGCATTGAGAAGATAGTTGTACAATTATAGAGATATTTTTATTGGCCTCAGATGTATGAAAGTTCATATAAATATGTAAAAGGTTGTATTCTTTGTGCCACTATCAAGCCTAGAATCAGGAAGTTGGGCATGTATACACCACTTCCCATACCTACCCATCCTTGGGAGAGTGTTTATATGGACTTTGTAGGAGGCTTGCCTATGTCAAGGAAAAATCATGACTATTCGTTTGTGGTTGTGGATAGATTCAACAAAATGTGTGTATTAGTGCCATGTAAGAAAACTATAATAGGCGAGGAGACTACACACTTGTTCTTCAATAATGTTTGGGTTCATTTTGGTTTGCCTACATTTATTATTTTTAATCAAGATTCTCGATGCATTGGGAATTTTTGGTTAGCTTTGTGGAACATAATGGACACAAAACTCAATAAGAACATTGCCTTTCATTCACAAACTAATAGTCAAATAGAAGTGGTCAACAGAATAATGGTAAATTTACTTTTAGGGTATTGTAGTAAACATCCCAAACTTTGGGATGAACACTTGTGTTATGTGCAACATGTTTACAATCATGCCATACATTCTTCTACACAAAAGTCTCCTTTTGAGACTTGTTTTGGTTATTTTTCCTAAGTCTCCCTTAGACTTCAATTTTGGACAAGAATTAGTGGTGGATAGACATAATGATGCAAACAAAGCAAAGAAATTCATCTAGAAGATTAAATCAATTCATCAAGCTATCAAAGATAAATTTGAGAAGAGCTAAGCCAAGTATAAGGCTAGGCATGGCATGCATCAGGTTGATCATCAATTCCAAGTTGGCAATCTAGTTTGGATACACAATAGCTAATAACACCTCAAAGGTGAAGGTTTAAAGGTCAAACCAATCAGGTATGGTCCATTTAAGATTTTGTATAATATCGGTAATAATGATTTTTAGTTAGAATTACCACCTTACATGTAGATGTATTCAATTGTAAATGTTGAAAACTTGGAACTATATGAACCTTCCATGATCATGGATCAAGGTGAGAGTGTTAAAATTCTTTCTATTGATGATTTTGCTCATGAATATCTTGATGAGTTGCAGGAAGATATTATTTTTTATAGGAGGGTGAGGATTTCATGAATGGGGATGTGGAGTACCTTCATGTGGGGCCAAAATAAATTTATCCAAGCAAAGCATGATGGATGAAAACTTGAAAGTGAGGGAGTTATACCCTCACTTATTTTTTGTATAAAAATAGACTTTATATGGTCTAAAAGCTTCTTAGTGAGGAGGAGTGATCCAGGAGGATACCCACAACTGATCCAATTAGATGGTCCCAAATTTTTCTAAAATTGTTGGCATATCTTTAAATAGCTCATTGCGAGATTTCTAATGTAATTTAAATGGAGTCAATCTAACATTGTATGCAAAATTTATGGCCTATTGAAGGTAAAATCAAATAGGAAAAAACTATGTAGACAAGGTACATAGATGATGTCCTCATGTTAAATGAACTATATAAAATTCCAAGTGGACCAATCATGGCTTGACACATGGACCAATCATATGGTGACACATGGTAGAGAGAACAAATGGATTTCATTTTGGTCTCTTATCTTTGACAACATACCTTCTAGTATGGGGCACACACTATTTGTCGATTGGAGCCCTTCAACCAGTGGAGTCCTCTTTTTGTAAGGAAGGGGACCCTTTCACCTTTCTTCACAAGGATATGTAAGTGTTTTTGCATATAAACATTCTTGCAAGTTTCCCCACAACCAATGTGGGATTAAACTTCCTTTGTTTAGAAAAGACTATCCACCAAGTTTAACGTGGAGTCACCACAACACTCACTAAAGCCAATACATATGCCATGTGGAGACTCTAAGACATAGATCGAAGCTTTCAAGACCAAGTCTAATAATGGTCTTGTGACTGAGATATAAGGCTCGAAGATTTGCTTTTGAAATGTTATGTTATCTTTATCTTAACACATGAGGTATAAAAATACACATATAAATGTGCCAAAAGTCAAGGCGTGGGAGTGGGGAGTCAAATACCACACCTCCCATGACCCTTTTTGGGGTTTTGACCAAAAGACAATGGATTATTTTGGAAATCAAAGTGCATGATTTGTTATTTATTATTTTAAACATGATCTCTAAGCACTTAAAAAGGCGTTCACAAAGCAAACATGAGAATGGGGATTCGACCCCCTCACCTCCCATGCCTATTTACGAGTTTAAACTATTGGGCTATGCCCATTTTTGGTAAACAAAATACAAGTTCTTATATATATATATATTCCTTTAATTTTGAGATTCGAAAGCCTAAAACAAGGTCTAGGAAGGAGATTTGAACCCTTCCATTTTGGCAAAAGAGATAAGGCCTTGACCATTTCACTATGGGCATTCAAAATAATATAAATAGGCATGAATTTATATTTGAATTTTAATTTTTTTAAACCCTTTGTAAAGGATAAAAATCAAGTGATGAATTTTCAAGTAAGAAGACTCTTGGAGGAGAAAAATAAAGGTTTTCTGGGGCTTCTTAGAGGTAGAAACAATTTATATTTGCAAATCAAAGTTATAATTTGATGTAAAAATTGTATGGAAAGTGATTTGTCATCATTAAATATATTGATTTGAGAGCTTTTTAGACCTAGAGATGTAGCACAACAAAGGTGAACTTCGTTATCAATTTGTTCTACATATTTATCTATATTTGTTTAACTCTTAAATTAAATCTATATTATGTTATCTAGGTTGTATTAAAGGGGTATATAAAAATGAAATGGCACAAGGGTGATAATTTGATCTATATCAGGTCAATTAGATACTAAACTCATATATAAGTATACTCTAAATTTATTAAGCTGAGATAGTCTAAATATGGAAAGTACAACTATGCTAGATATAAAAATGAAAAAGAAGTGAAGTACTTAGATTGTTTTGATGTTAATGCAGTTATGGATCTGAAACAGACTGGAAGGAGATTTTAGAATAGTCATGAGATTTTTGTCATGATGTCTCTAGATCTTAAGATAGTAATGTTAGCTTGGGATGGTTATGTCAACACTATTATTTGGGTTCGATGCTAATGTCCTATATGGAATATCTCTTGCAATAGGATGTGACCACCTGAATGCTTCCAAGTTTTACTTCACCTTTACTTTGGTGAATTTAGATCTGGGTCATGGACTGTCACTCCTTATAAAATGGTAAAACCCTAGCTTTCCATCTTTAATGTGACCTTGAAGTAAAATGGGTTAGTGAAAACATAGTGTTGAGTTGACCCCTATGACCTTGATATCAAATGACACTACCTACATAGCCAATATTTCAAATAGGGCCTAAAATTGATGTAGTCCTCCCCTACATGTTGGTTTGTATGTCAATCATACAATGTGTGCAAAGTACAATAATGACCTATCTTGTAACTAGGCAAATCAAGCTCTTAGGTTGTTCCTTTTGTACTTTAGACTTGTAGATCTGTTGTACCTATGATTGGTATGGAAATAAGGAAGCTTTGTTCAATTGAATGCTTGATAGAGTTATTTTGAGAAGTGCCTTGGTCTCTTTGGTCTTTTGTTAGGTATTCATAGGTGAGGAATGAATGATGATTGATCTTGTATTTATATAAATCCCTTTGTAGTAATAACTCACGTTAAAACACTTAAGATGACCATTAGGATATGTTTCATTTTCAAATTAGATGACTTTAGGGTACCAAACACTTGCATTGCGACATGATTGTAATATCAATGCTACTATCTGACCCAGACGTTAATGTCCAAGGAGTAAGAGAAAAATTACAGGTTCAAAACTTATAAAGTTGGAAGATAAGTACATTTTAACCATTTTGGGAAAGATAAAAGACCTAGGTTGTCAATATAAGGCTAATCAGACTAAGAGATATAGGCCAAGAGGCTCAAAGATATAGTAGATGTGAGACTTACAAAAGCGAGAAAGGTAGAGAACTAAGAGGAATAGATAAGGTCTGAGTTTGTTAAGTGTACAAGACTAAGGTTCTATATAATCAAAAAATATTATCTACATTTGACCCACCTTTAATCTAGTAATAAAATTGCTAGTTCAAAGGAAAAGAATGCATACCTGGGTGTGTATGCACACCTTGCCTTTGTGTGTTCCCAAGTTGAGTGCTTTGCTGGTGATTGACCTACAACAAAGAACATGTTACAGTATAAAATCAATGCATGTTGAAATTAATTTAAATATGTTTAAATTTAAAGAGAAAGGTTTAGGATTACACCTGTGTGTTGATGTAACTACCTTGCCTATTGGCAAGTTGTTTTGAAAAATATGTATCATTGTAAGTCTATGAAAACTAATATTAGAATAAATATAGATAAATATTTAAAGTTCATATATCTAAGGAGATAGATATATATAGAGAGAGAGATTGGAAGGCACATGCCCCCAAATTTAGAGCAAAAGTGAGTTGTCACATGGCAGTTGAGATTAACTCAACTGTATTACCCAATGATCCTTATGACTTGGTGATATTGGATGATCAAGTCTAACTTGAAAACTTGGAAATATTGAGTGATTTGATCACCTCAACCATACCAAAAGGTGAACCAAATACTGCAATATATTAGCTCAATAAAAGTTCATAAAAATTTATAGGGTATCAGTATGAAAAAGTTTATGATGTGATAATAGTCTATAAAAGAGTTTTAGAATTTAAAATTGATTTATATTTTGTAATATTAGGCACATGTTGCATAACATATGCACCTTGGATATGTCGCATGTTGAAACTATGTATAACAATAGTACCAACATATATAATTCTACCATAACTATGAATCCGAATCATATAAAAGTGTGCTTTTGCCAATTCAAATAATTGCGTAAGTGTGGAGGACATGATTCTAAAACATGCCTCCACTATATATGAAGAAGTTTCAAAACTGATATAAGTACCAATGTGGAGGACATGTTTCTAAAACATGTCCCCACTATAAATTGAAGATGTTGAATATTGAATAGGTGTAGGGAACATGCTTTTAAATCATGTCCCCACTGAATCTAAAAACTTTGAATGTATGGAAGCCATGCCCATATGACATGCCTCTACTAAATATAAAAATTAATATAAGTACCATACTGAATGATGTGAAGAACATGCTTCCAAAGCATGCTCCCATTGAAGCTATAAACTGTGAATGTGTGGAAACCATGTTCGTATAACATGACCCCACTAAATCTAAAAACTATGTTAAGTGTGGAGAATATGTCTATATGACATGCCCCCACTAATATGCTCCCTCCCCTTGAGGTGATGGAAAGATAGGAGTTGGTAGTCACCTCACCTCAAAAGGATAAGACAACTGTATAATCTGTGAATTTAACCATGTATCATATCAAAGGAATATGTCTATGTAAATGTATCATTGAAGCACATATAAATAATGTGACCACATGTGGTCCTAAGTTGCATGATAAACATCATGGAAACATATATATAATAATAATACAAGATCAATAGTTAAAAACACACACACACAAGATCATTCAAAATTAATTAGACAATGGTCCAAGGAAACTGCAAATAAGGGACATGTTTAAATGCAACACAATCGAAGGGACACGAGTTAGTCAAATGTCCATAAAAGCAATAATGACACATTCAAATTTCTATACAACAAACAATGACATATGTTAATATCAATGAAAGCATACATAGACATGGGGCCTAAAAGCAAAGGAGTATATTCAAATGCTCAAAAAAAGGAATACAAAACACTCAAGAAAGCGCAAAAAGTAAAGCATAAGCAACCATCATAAACATGTCATAGTAGCCCATGGATCCAATGTGTTCTGAGAAGTATGTCAAGTGTATAGCATATCATGTACCTTGTGTAAGATCTAATAATGGATAATAAGTATGTGAAAGTACATATGTAAGCTCAAACATGATAATATGAATCAAAACCATATATCATGTGTGTATCAAGATCAAAGAAGCAGATGCCCCCAATGTCCATATGACATGAGTAGAGGGAAAGTCCAACATCTAAAATAGGAGTGTATCATGTATATGTGTATGTCTATATCACATTCAAGTATAAGTGTGACACATATGTGTATGTGGGAGTAATTGAATATGTCATCCATCAACATGGAACTAACACATAGATGCCAAGGAGCTGATAAAACATGTATGTGCCAAAAAGTGTTTTTGGAGTTTTAAATGTTTTTGATTTTTTTGGTATTTTTGGAATTTTTGAATAGGAAAGATCATCCTATGATGTCATCCAATGAATGGCCATAGCTATCTGCCCACCATGAATATGGTGTAATATCTTTCATTGTTGATCCATAAACTCTACACTTAAAACTGAAGTGCAAATAGTTTATCTGGATATTTTAATAACTCCCTTTATTAATCATTCAAATTCTTGAAAATTTTAACTGAACTTGTAAATATGATAGGAGTTAGCAGAAAAGATGGTTTTGAAAAAAATGGATTGAAATTGTCTATGACTTGTACCTTCATTCACCATTTAATCATTTTTTAATAACATTGTGTTATAATTGTCAAAATGTAAATCACTTGCATGAGTTCATTTACTAATTAAAACCAAACCAACAAACTGAAACAAAATCATGCATCAAATGACAATTACCAAAAACACAAAATGTGATGACGGAGTTTGACTCAACAATTGACACCTACATCTCTGAGTTCACCAAAGGAGTGGACCGTTTCCATTAAGGGCACTTCAAACACCTAGAAACAATAAACAACTTTCCTACAAGCTGATAACTCAATGCAAAATTCACCTTCACCGTGACTGAATCAAGCCCGACATCTTCACATTATGTGAGTCTTCATAAACACCTGCAAAGTCAAAACAAAAGTCCTAAAAATCTCCTCTAAGGTTTGAAAAATACTCCTTTAATATGCAAATTGGCTAAACAGAGTACTAATACTATGTATTATGGCCTGAGAATGGATAAAAATTCATTAACATAAGCTTACCAAAGCTTTTACAAGGTCTCAGCCTAATAAAATTAAAAAAACACAGTAGAAAATTGATGCCTTTCAAATAGAAATTCGTTCCTTAAATAACACTTCAACCCTGTAGCACATGCGATCAAAGCTTATATCTTTTGCGTAAAAGGTGCTGGGTTCAGGTCGTCAGCCTACTTGGGCACTTAGCTTATCCTTTATTATCCCACATTTGGAAAATACAAAATGGCTTTATGGCTTTTAAAGTGAGGCAGCCAACTTAACTAATGCCGACACCCCTTTTGGGGGAGACTTGGGTGCAAGACTTAGCTAAGCCTATACTTAGGCTGCCATTGGAGATTTCCTTGGGTAGGATGTGGCAAGGTGGGTGGCATGGTATATTTGGTTTGTTGGCTTGCACATGGTGGTTTGAAAAGTCTTATTACAAAATGTAAAACCATTATCCCACATGCATCAATTTTGGGATAGAACTAGGCTTTAAAAAGCCTTTAACCACCCACTTATCACATGGCTTTAGCCACATAAGAGTCATTTTTTGCTCGGTCTCAGGCTCGGTCTTTCCTTCGAGGGCTCACCACATGACCCACCATAAGACCTTGCAGACTCGCCATAGAGCTCGACTCCCATGTGACTCAATCAAAAAGATCTATCCTACTCCCTTGAATTGATCTCCCTCAGGCTCACCACCTTGCTCAGGCTTCATGGCAATGAGTCATCAAGCTCTCCAAAGGACTCGCCATATGGCTCGATTAATGAACTTATCACATGAGCTTAGTCACATAACCCCACTTGGCATAAAATGTGACATGGAAAGATGAGTCACTTGTGACATGGAAAGATGAGTCACTATAGTGATGTGGCATGTTGATGATGTGGAATAATCATCAAAGAGGCCAAGGCACCCCTCTAAATGAGTGTGTCGACCCTCGCTGAGGGCCCCTAGTGAGCCAATAATAGGGTCCTTTTTTTTTACGAATCGCTGTCAAAGACTAGAGTAAAACATTGAACCACTTTTTCACAAACCTTTCAATCTACCAAGTGTCAACCTCTAATAGGTCCTCATGCCAAATGTCAAAACAACATCGAAACATGTGCCACATGTTACATTGCTTCAAGCAATCTTGTGACATTTATTGACCATCTTCAAATGACCATAATAGGAGCTCTCGAACTCAGATTTACATTCCAAAAAATGCACCAAAAAGCTCTCAAAGAGCTCTATAGTGTGTCGCCGCTGAAACTATGAATTGGAACCATTATTAGAACCCAATTTTTTGATCAATTGTGGTATCAATGGTGCTCTACAAATGTAAAATAGGACTCTGTGGTCATGAAATAATAGTAAGAGTAATGTGACTAGGGTTTTTGGAATCCACCATTAAGTGATTTGTGGTTTCTTTGACATAATATTAATATGTACATTTTGAGGTGCTCTAGATATATGAACATAGTGTGTAGTAGCATATAGGGATTCCATGGAATCCACTATATTCATTGATGTAATGGTATCTCAAGTACTAACCACATAGGAAAGGGAATTGCTTGTTACTTACCCTTTTGCAGTGAATGAGCCTTAGTAGACTTGATAGCTAGTTATCTGGGTATAAGTTTCTTTTGTTCAAGAGGATGCTCATATGAAATTCTAGAAACTATAATTACATAATTAGCATGAATGTATTTAACACATCCATGCACTATAGAAGTTACTACTTGAAGAGTGTGTATCCAAGGTATTCTCAATAATATATCAAATATGTCTATGGAAGGGATAATTGAAAAGGTGGTAACCACATGTATGGGACCAAATTGTAAAGGCATGCTAATTTCACCAAAAAAACTTTTGAGAGGTCCCATCGAATATTCTAACTAATCTAGTAGACGAGAATAAATCCTGATGAGTATAACCTAAATGTGTAAGTAATGGTATGGTATAAACAATCTCGCTTGCACCATTTTCAATCATAACTGGGGTGTTTATCAAGGTATGATTGAATGAATAGAGAATGAATATCAAAGTGATCATCCTTAATTTAATGGTCATCAAAAGAAATATAATATTTGGAAACCATATGAGGTATATGTTACGTGTAAGTACTAATAACCACACCTAGTGGGTGACCATAATGTGATAGAGGAGGATATGAATTATATGCCATTTGGACTTCTAGTTCCTTCTTAGAATGGTGCTACAAAATATTGTTAAATATTTTTTGTTTATGGTGATCACCAGGTTGTGAGCCTAATTACTTTGGAGGATCCTCAAATATAAGTTTTTGGTCATCAAGAGGATCTTGGATCTTGTGTTTCAAGGTAAAACATCTACTTGTATAATGTCTTGGTCCTTGATGATAATCACAATAATCATTCACATCATATCCTTTGGGTATAAGTTGAATATATCAACCTCAATAGGATGAGGGAGAGATATAAGCAGGCACTCTAGCAACCACAGGAGTAATGAAGTTGGAGACTTAGGTAAACATGTAAATTATCTTCTTGGTACATTAGATAGGATAAGTCGATTAGGCTACTGTGAAATCATGTTAACCATAGTGATTATTTCCTTTTTAGGCTTAGGAGGTTTTACGTTATACCTTGGTTTAATTTTTAATTTGGTATTAGATGTAAATGCAATTGGTGTCTTTGCTACATACTTGAGTTTAGTCAATGGCATAAGTTTTATTTCATGGTCTTGTACAACATAGCATAAGTCATTGAAAGATTTGAACTTCTTAAAAACAATAGACTCATGTAAAGGATCAATCAAACTTTGTTTGAATATATCTTGTAACTCTTTGTCTACCATAAAATTGGTCATTTTGGTTAGCATTATCTTATATCTCAAGACATATTCATTGATAGGCTCATTGCTTCCTTATTTGATTTTGGTAATCTGAGCAAAGGAAACTTTTTTGGAAATGTTAATGGAAAAGTGTGATACGAACTAGTTTGCAAGAGGTTTGAATGCTTTGATGTATTGGAGAGATAAATCATAGAACCACCTTAAAGCATAGTCCTTGAGGCTTCTTGGAAATAATTTGGTCAAAAGTTTATCATTGGAAGCATAGTCAATGTATGCCACATTAAATTCTCAAAGATGTTGTTTATGATCAACCTTGCCATCATAAAATGTAAATTTAGGTGCAAAAAATCCAATTGGGAAGAGGTGTAAAAAGATTTCATGTGTAAGAGAGTTATGCAACACATCTTGTGAATCTATGGCATGAGGGGATTTTAAAGCATTTTGTTTAATATTTGTAGTCTTGTCTTTCAATGCCTTTAAAACTTGAAGGAATGATTGAACTATAGGTCTAGTGGCATTTATATTAACAATTTGAGTAGTCACCAAAGGGGATGAAAACACGTTTTGAGTAGTAATAGGCATTGAAACTGGTATTTGTGTTAAAACAATGGGTAATTCCATGAAATATGTATCAATAGCAGTTTCAAATAACAAAGTTTAAAACACATAATTTGTACCCCCACTAGATGTATTTAATTATAAAGTGTTCAAAAGGAGGGATGTTTCCACTATAGTTTTGGATTTTGTTGCTTTGAGTACAGCTTTTAAGATCTCATCAAGATCTTCAAGGTTTTGTTGAATGCGATCATAAAAAATGTAATTGCATGCACTTGATCATTGTCATTTTGCTCATTTTCATTTGTTTTAGGGTTTTCATTATTAGAATATTCTTCTATGATATCCCTATCAACATTTTTTTAATTATCAACATGGGTATCATCATGATCCAAGGTACGAGATCCCTCATTGGTTTGAAACATTTTAGATGGGTGGAAAGAAAGTTTAATATGTTCAATAGGCACACCTCCCAATCTAGGGCTATGCTTAGGTTGCATGCAAAATAATAAAATTAATAAATTAAAAATTAAAACAATCTGAAACTCTAGTTGGTTTAAAACCCTAAGAATAAAAAAAATTATATTCACACATATTAGGTTCACCAAATGTTTAACCCTAAAATGGAATCTAGACTATGTTATCTAGGTTTTATTAAAGAGGTATATATAAATGAAATGAAATAAGGGTGATAATCTAGTAGGCTAATTATATGCTAAACTCAGATATAAGCATACACTAATTTTATTATGTCGAGATAGTCTAGATATGGAAAATACAACTATGGTAGATATAAAAATGACAAAGAAGTTAAGTACTTAACTTATTTTGATGCCAATGTAGTTATATATCTAAAATGAGTTGAAAGCAGGTTAGAAGGAGATTATGGAACAATCATTAGATTCTAGTTTTGATGCCTCTGACTCTCTAAATAGTAATGTCAGCATGGGATGATTATATCGACATTACTATCTGGGTTTGACACTAGTGTCCTATACATAATATATGTTGAAATAAGATGCAACCACTTAGATGCTTATGGGTTTTATTTTGGCTTCACTTTGATGCATTCAAATTTGGGTCATGGATTGTCACCCCTTATAAAATGGCAAAACCCTTACTTCCCATCTTCAATGTGACCTTAGGGAAAAATGGGTTAGTGGGCACATATTGTTAAGTTGACCCTAATGACCCTACTATCAAAGGATAATGCTTACATATCTAATACTCTGAAGAGGGCCTTAAATTGATGTAATTTCCCTTAATGTGTTAGCTTGTGTGTGAATTATACAACGTGTGCAAAACAAGTACAATAGTGACCTAGCTTGTAACTTGGAAAATTAGGCTCTTGGATTGTTCCTTTTATACTTTAGACCTGTAAATGTATTGTACCTATGACTCATATGGAAATATGAAAGCTTTGTTCAATTGAATGTTTGATATAGTGTTTTTGATAAGTGTCTTGGTCTCTTTGGTCTATTACTAGGTATTCGAAGGTGAGGAATGAATGAGGGTTGATCTTGTATTTATATCAATCCCTTTGTATTAATAACTCACATTAAATCACTTAATTCAACCATTAGGATACATTTCATATGTAAATTAGATGACTTTAGAGTATTAGACACTTGCATCGGGATAATATAGTAACATCGATGCTACTATCTGACCTAGATGTGTAGAAACTCTGTTGGAGTCAAAACAGAAATACATTATTTTTTTTAATAAAACACATATTCTATGAATAGTTTACACCATGAGAATATAAGCAGTGATCATACAAAATACTCTAAATATAATAATTGTAAATAAGCATGTGATATATAACAGTCATTGATCACTATCAATATATGAAACACATCATAATACAAACATAGAAAGTAATTAAAAATAACCAACCACTACTAGTATAATATATAGCCACATTGTCAATCCACAATGATTAGATAATTACAGCTAGTCATGATAATATTTTCAATAATAAATATAATATAATATAATGTACATAAATAAGATACATGGTTCTTGAGCATGAGTTCTCTGGACTTTCCATTATCTATGGCAATCTCAAGTTGTCATCTCTAAGTAAGTACTACTATGGGGAGGTAGAGCATCATATGAATATTTTTCCACATTAATCACAGAACAACGAACCCCCACACTAATCCTATTACGGAATAGACCTCCCTTAATGGATGAGTAAATAGTAACAGTGTAAGAATCCAGAGAGATAAATAAGTAATTTTGTACTGTATGATTTCTAAAACTAAACATGCAGTGGATCATAAAAAACTTATTTTATTACAATATATCACACAAACATGTAAATCATACTCATTAAATTATAATGTCTCACTAAACATACTTTAGCCAAAGTTTTAAAAATAATAATTAATAGTGATATATATATCAATCAAATTCATACACACCACTTGATTGGATTATCTTCATCTAGTATTGTGATTCTAGTAAGCCAATGAAGTCTATCTCACTCCTTTCTTAGTATCAACAAAGCGAGATTAATTAAACATAACTTAACCACAAGATTCATATAATTTACATCCTAATAGCAATCATATCACATAACATGTTAAACATAGGAGTAATCAAAGTATACATTTATTTCATCAAATGTATGAATGAATCTTACGTTATTATCTATCCCATACTAGAAATAATGACTACACTTTATACCACCAGATAAAATACATATTTAACTACAGATTTCAACTACCATAATTAGTTTCTAAACATACTATACCTTATGATAACCCATATTATCATAATCTAGTATTCTAATACATAATTACTAATTTTTCACGATCAATCATATAAAGTAGTCTTAAATACATAGAAACATAAGCTTCTATTCAAGCAACTAGATATAAAAAAGCAAGTCACAATTTTCATAAAACATATAATCTTATATCCTAGCATTAGTTACACTCTCAAAGTTTGCATGTATGAATACATAAAGTCCTACTAAATGTCATAAAATATGTTATTCATAGTAGTAACCAACACACATACATTTAATTAGTTAAATGTAGGTGCGAGTCTAGAAATAACAATTACAGTATGCACCACCTAAGTATAACATATATTTATACTACAATACTCTATGACATCCTATAATATCATCATTTTTTGTTTATGAACATAACAATATAATTATGAATAACCAGTCTTATAATTCCAAGAAATAACTGAACTGTAATCATAAATAATAATCCATCAAGTATGAGTTTATACCACCTAGGTATACCCTATAGTAATACTACATACTACTATAACTTACAGGCATGTATCACAATGCAATATTATACACTAACTATGTCTAAACACTTGTACATATTAACACTCTCATAATATATACAACACACAAGTATTCAATACTGAATATATATAAATTAACATTCAATCACAATATTTATAGAGAAACAGAGAAATCATAATCCCATTATAAATTTTTATTTAAACATCTCATTCCATTTTTAAGAGATTATTTTAATATGGTTATAGTTTTGGTCCCTTAGACATTTTATGACTCATTCTAACCATCTATTTAACTACAAGTAATAATACATATATATGAGTACTTGTACATCATAATATGCACCATATGTAAGTACTCAAATGATATGAAAATGCAATACCAATGTTGATCTATATCTCTTAATCAAGAACCCCTATAATTTCATAAATCCTTAAGAACTTTTCTTCTTACGGAGTATATTGATGATCTCTATAAGATAAGAGATACTATACTATAATACTTCTCATGTTTAAAGAAGCTGGGTAAACATGCAGTTGGTGTTCTACTCTTCAGGAGTCCGTGACATAGTTATAATAATTAATAGAACTACATACACACATCACTATATGCCAATACATACTATATGTATATTTACATCAATATAAATTAATCTACCCATATCAAGCACTATGCACATGTTCTCATAATAATAACCATTGCATAAGAACTCCTACAATAATTTATAACTCTAAATGGGGATCTCAAATCACACAATTTATTCCAAGATAATAAAAACCTATACCAAGCTATAAATATGCTCTACCAAGGCTAATTAAGACTTTCAACATGCTATAACTGCATATAAACACCTCCAGCCTTATTATGAAATCAATCTCATCTTGCCTATTTTACATACCCTTGTTCATATATATATATATAAACTCATGTTAAAATTCCACTCGCATAGACACCCATTTCATACACCCAATTATTAACCATTCATAGCACAATAAAGTGACACATATATAAGAATCCATAACCATTCATACCACAATAGAATCTACTACCCTCTTAGAGTTGTTTAGAACAAATAGAATCTACTAATTTAATCTACTAGAATCTACTTAAACAATATTCGTTATTGAGTATTTGATAAACAATCTATAACTTCTTTAAATAATCTTATGTATAAATAATCTATGACATAGATTGTAGCTATGGTTTCATAAATTATCTAAGAGTGTCTCTAGTATCACCACTATATATAAGAAGCTATACTCTTAGATAAACATTAGATGTACTAGTATCATATTCATAAATTGTAGCTATTATAATTATATATGGTTTCATAGTATATTGTAATTATATCTATTATATGGTTTTATTAGAGGTACCATTATCATATTCATAAATTGTACCTATATACTAGTATCGTTAATGGTTTCATAATTGTTGATATACTATGAAACCATTATGAATCGTAGTATCGCTAATTAAGTATGGTTTCATAAAGATAGATTGTAGATAATGAAGAAGTTGTAGATCTAATAACATAATAATCTATCTTTGAATAATCTACAAGTAGTATACAACAATGGTGTAAATAATCTTCTAAATAATAGCACAATACAATAAATAGAATGCAACAATCCTACAAGAGAGTTGACTAACAACTCTCATAAGTACAAATTAGTTTGTTATGCAATAAAAATCACACATCTAAACATGTTTAATACATTGTACTATATACATAGGTCACCATTCATTGAATAGTGTTGTTTCTCCTAAAGTATTGTTATTAAAAATATATTTAGAATGCCTATCAGCACAAGGCATCAACTCAATTTTATGTAATAATTTGACTGGATTCATCCATATATATCCATTAGATTATCCACAGATAATCTAAGTGCATCAATTTGACTGATGTCTATATGTAGTTCACCATTTATAATTTACGGTAATATCAACGTTGTGTAATAAGGATATCTAAGTGTATAATAATACTCAATGAGGATGGACATTCTATTAGCTATTTTACTTGAACTTATATGCTTAATATAGTTAATCAAATCACTATATTATTATTATTATTATTATTATTATTATTATTATTATTGCATGCCTACCACCAACATACTCTTTTATATACTAATGATACTATAAGCGAATTAGTCATATAGCTGAATAATAGCGATCTTGTATAATTTTCATTTTATTACAATTAAGTAGGCATAATTTATCCATTTTAGTTATCCATTTTAGCTCGATTTGATCAGGGATATAGTGTTCATATTTATAGTATGGTGTATTCAACTATATTATACTATCATTCTTAGTATATGTTATCCTTAGTCATCTCTAATATCATATACGAATATGATAATGTATTAGATAATATATAATAATTCTTTCTAGCTGATTACAGGGTATAGCGATTTAAGAATTTCCAAAACATTTTTAAATAGGAATTCCTCCTTCCAAATATAATTAGTATATTTAAATAATCTATATTTAATTATCTCTAGTGTATATAGGAAAATTAACATTTTTGTTCGTATGTGTGAATAATAATAACGATCCACATGTAGTAAAATTGGCATCATTCATAGCTGCTTAGAAACACTTCTATCAGGTACAACATGTTCATAATTGTCTTATGGAACCATTTAAAATGTGTAGTATTGTTTATAGTACACCACCTATAAATTACCAAATTTACATATATTCTTAAATTTAAAACACCACTTACTTGATTATGGCATTGAAATGTCATCGGAAGGCCCTCGAATTCCTTGCTTCTCTCCTCCCTTCTCTTTCTCTTTTTCTCTATCTATATGGTGTACCACCCATTTTCTTCCTCCCTTTTATTTCCTTCTCTAATCATGGCATTGTTTTTTATTTAAATCTATCTTTTTGTTTTATTTTGTTTTATTTTTCTTTCCTTTTTTTTAATGTATTTCTTCTTTTTAGTTTTTCTTATTTTTGTACTAGTTTATTTATTTTTATTTTTTTATTCATTTCTATTTTCATGTTAATTTTCAACTTTTATTTATTTTAACATAAATTATAGAAAATATATAATTTACTAATTCAATTAGCATCATTTTAATGCTAAATTCATAGATCAATAGTTTGAATTTAATATAAATATGCAAACTATGTTTTCTAATGGTATTTAATGACCAAACATGCTAATAACGCAAAACAAGTTTCATTAAACCGTTTAGTCTATACTAGTAAAACATGACAAATAACTATTTCATGAAAGCATAAATAATCACATGTGCAAATCATTTATTATGCATTCTAACTTGTGTTAGCTATTGTGGTGTGTGTATGGTTCTAGGCAATTTCTCTATCATCCTCTAACATCTCTATCTACATCACCCTCTCTGATGATGATATCCCTTTGTCATGCTCTAAAGGATGAGTTCTCTTCCATCAATATTACAACAAGTAGGTAGTTAGATCATTACATCATGATATACATACATCATAAAATATAGTTGAAATAACAAATCAATATGTTTAGAATGTAAACATATACAGTACAACTAACTTATAACAATGTAATCATGCAATCTAAGCAATATCCTACTGTCCTATAACAACATATATCTCACAGCTTAGTTAAAAATAACTAAATCTAAATTTGTCAACTATAAATATCCATAGATAATCAAATAATTGACTTAACAAGAAATCAAGATGTAACATCCTTCCCCCTTAAAGCTAATCATCGTCCTAGATGACTCTTATTCAAACATAATTTTTGAATTAAAAATATTATTCAATAGAGAAATAACATAGTTTAATAGTATCTAATCATGTAATAAATGTGAAATTCTCTTGTATAACTCATCATAGTTGTCCCAAGTTGTACTATTCTCATAGTATTGGTCTCACTAGACCCTACTCTATGATATCTACCTATTATACAAATAAAATTTATGAATAACACTCACTCTGATTAGTTCTATTATGACCACCCTGGGGTCCAGAACTGACAAGATAAGCCTATATACTACATGATTGACCACTTTTAATACCTCGAAGGGCCCCACATATCTTAGTAAAATTTTTATTGACTGTCAAAAAATACATGAGATCATATTAAAAGCCAAAACAAATGGCTAGGAAGAGTTCCACAAAACCTTCCATCCCCTTTGCACATCTCTCTAACCTAGAGTGTGTTTTTCTCATTCTAGAAAAAAGTATTTAGGGAGCCTGGTAAGAATGATGTATATAAGTTAATATTATCACTATTCCATGTAGCTCCTAATAAGTATAACATGCCAATATTACTATGGATCTCCTGATGAGTATGACAATGAATAGGAATAAAAAATATTATATTTCTAATGTATAAAAAATTAAGGAGTAAACATTCCACTGTCTACATGCGTATAGCCATACGACTAAATTTAACAAGTCCATCTATCAAATCCTAGATTTGACAAGTCCATATGTTAGATCAAAACTTAGTAACTATTGAGTCAATGTGAGGCTAAGTAGGATCCACTCCTATCACTTAGTAATCACATTCCTAATTCAACACTCTTCTCTTAGGTCTTCATGACCTAATGATCTCCAAAATGTACATAAGGTTAAATGAATCATAATTCTATACTAATAGATCATAGAAAGCAATAATATATGCTAAATAATTCTAGATATATCAACATATATATAAGAAAAATCATACAATCATTTCATAATTGTATTAAGTTGCCACTAGTCAAACATAACTAGAATCATATTTCATAGCTTAACCAAGAGTATTATAATCATAGTTAAGAGAAAATAATGTTAAAATTAACATAACATACAAAGTTCAATGATCACACTGTCTGTACAACTTTATAAAATAAACAAGTGAGACAATATCTCCTTACTTGCACGACTAACACACAACAAGTTAAAAGTTTGTCTCAACCCTTTAGACTGACAAGATGTTTCGTACATCGTATACCCTACTCACTCTTGGTGAAAGGTACATAATAACTCTTAAAAACAACATGCATTAATAAAAAAGAGAATACTATCAATCAAATCAAGGGTATATAATAACATAAAAATTATAATAACTAAAATTAACATAAATTCAAGTTTCACCACTCCTCGTGGTCAAAGTTCACAAGTTAGATAAAGTAGTGAATCTAAAATGTCAAAAGTAAAAAGTAGAGAACTAACATCTCAAACAGAAAAATCCTACATACTTACCAAACTTGTAAGAGTATTATCATCTCCTGATTCCACAACCAAAAGATATTCTCACCACATAGATGTATGAATCCATCCAATCTTTAAACTTCTATCTCAACAAGAATTAGATGACACTATTTCATGAACTCCAAGGAATACAGTCAAAATAACATTTTAAAAATAAGTTCCCATTTAAGAAAACACTAAATCAACTTCTTGAAAATATGAATCCTCTCAGTATGCTTATAATGATGTCAAAGGAAAGTGAGGGAGTGAAAACTCACCTTTATACCCACTATGAGAGATGACACTCCATCCTAATCCACATAAAACTAAGGAAGCCAACCTATAAACAAAATTCTAACACAAATAAATTATCAACCAAGACATCAACATTCTACTACAATAAAATTCTCACTACACTAGGTGGTACCAAACTAAAAAGGGTCTTGTAAGATTTGTGTAAATGAGACATAAAACTAATGAACATATACTTAAGTGAGAAGTATTCCATTTTTTTGAATACTCAAAACACAAAACACAAATGGTGAAGGTGAATTGATTATCATGAAATATGTAATCATACTCGAGATGTTCAATATAAAAGATCAAGAATATGGTAGGGTTCTTTGTTCACAACTCATGAACTATGCTATGTACTCTCCTACCCAAACCTCAAATACAAATATCACCATCGAGACACTTGATAAACCAACCCTTTAACAACTATAAGGGGGTACAATTTATCCAAAATGCCAGTGTGATACTTCATGTCAATAGGTTCACACTAGTGTATAGAAGGACACGAAAATGCTAATGGACTCATTAGGTCCTAGATTTCGAGCCATAAATTTGATACCACATATACCAACCTCATTGGGGTTAAACTATAAATACATGATTATTTTTAATTAAATATATATACTATCAAAATATTACACCATAATAAACTAAGCAGTGATCATAAAAAATACCTTAAGTGTGATAACTATAAATAAGCATGTGACATCTAATAGTCACTGACCACTATCAACATATGAAACACATCATGATACAAACATAGAAAGTGTTTAGATAATTACAACTCTTCATGATTATGTTTCCAATAATAAATATAATATAATACAATGTACATAAATAAGATACATGGCTCCTCAGAGCATGACTTCTCCAAACTCTCTAGTATCTGTGGCAATCTTAAATGTCATCTCTAAGTAAGCACTATTGTGGGGATGGAAAGAATCATCTAAATGCTTTTCTACATCAATCACATACCAATGATATTCCACACTAATTCCATCTGGGAATGGCCCTCTCTTCATAGATAAGTAGATAGTGACAATGTGAGAATCTATAAAGAGACAAACAAGTACCCATGTGCTGTATGATTTCTAAAACTAAACATGTAGTGTATCACAAAAAATCCATTTTATTTAAATATATCACACAACCATGTGAATCATACTCATTAAATGTTAATGTCTCACTAAATATACTTTGACCAAAGTTTTAATAATAATAATTAATAACGATCTATAGATCAATCAAATCATACACACCACTTGATCGAATTGCCTTCATCTAGCATTGTGATACTAGTAAGCCAGTAAAGTTAATCCTATTCCTTATTCAGTATCAACAAAGCAAGATTGATCAGACATACTTTAAACAAAATATTCATATAATTTACATCCTACTAGCAATCATATCACATAACATGCTAAACATAAGAGTAATCAAAGCATACATTTATTCTGTCAAATGTATGAATGAATCTTACAATATTATCTATTCCATACTATAAATAATGACTAAAATTTATACCACCCAGATAAAATACACATTTAACTGTAGATTCAACCTCCCATAATTACTTTTTAAACATACTAAACCCTATGATAATCCATATTACCATAGTCTAGTATTCTAAGATATAACTACTAGTTTTTCACAATCAGTCATATAAAGTAGTCTTAAATGCATAGAAACATAAATTTCTATTCAAACAACTAGATATAACAAAGCAAGTCACATTTTCTATGAGACACATAAACTTATATCTTAGCATTTGTTACACTCTTAAAGGTTGTATGCATGCATACATAAAGTCCTACTAACTATCACAAAACATGTTATTCATAATAATAACCAACATGCATATATATAATCAATCAAATATAGGAGTGAGTTTAGACATAGTAATTACAGTATGCACCACCCAGATATAACATATATTTATACTAAAGTACTCTATGACATCCCATAATATCATAGTTATTTATTTATGAGTACAACAATACAATTACAAATAACTAGTCTTATAATTCTAAAAAATAATCGACTCATAACCATAAATAATAATCTTACAGTACGAGTCTATATCACTTGGGTATACCTTGTAGTAATATTGCATGTTATGATAAATTATAGGCATACATCAAGATGTACTATTAAATGATAAATATGTCTAAATACTTGTACATATTAACACTCTCATAATATATATTGCACACAAGTATTCAATGTCAAATATATTTAAACTAATAGTTAGTCACAATATTTGTAGAGAAATAGAGAACTCATAATTCTGTTATAAACTTTAATTTAAACATCTCATTCTATTTTTAGGAGACTATTTTAATATGGTTATAGTTTCAGTCTCTTAGACACTTTATGACTCATTCTAACCATCTATTTAACTACATGTAATAATCTATATATACAAGTACTTGTACATCATAACATGCACCATATATAAGTACTCAGATGATATAAAAATACAATACCAATGCTCATCTATATCTCTTAATAAAAAACTCCCTGTAATTTTATAAATTTTTAAGAACTTTCTTGCTTATGGAGTTTATTGAGGATCTCTATAAGATAAGGGATACTATAATTTAATATTCTTTATGTTTAAGGAAGTAGGGTAAACATGTAGTTGGTGTTCTACTCTTTTGGAGTCCATGATTTGGTTATTATAATTAATATAACTACATACACACATCACTATTTGCTAATACATATTATATGCACATTTACATGTGTATAAATTAATCTACCCATAGTAGGCATTGTGCACATGTTCTCATAATAATAACCATTACATAAGGACTCTTACAGTCATTTATAACTCTAATTGAGGATCTTAAATCACACAACTTATCTCAAGATAATAAAAACTATGCTGAGCTATAAATATGCTCTACCAAGGCTAATTGAGACTTTCGATGTGCTATAACCACATACAAATGCCTGTAACCTTATTAACAAATCAATCCCATCTTTCCCCTTTTATATACCTTTGTTCATATTTATATAGATAGACTCATGTTAAAAGCCCATTCACTTAGACACCCATTTCATACATCCAATTATTAACCATTCATAACATAATAAATTGACACACATATAAGAATCCATAACCATTCATAACACAATATAATCTACTACCCTCTTAGAGTTGTTTAGAATAAATAGAATCTACTCATTTAATCTACTATAATCTACTTAAACAATCTTCTTAATCGAGTATCTACTAAACAATCTATAGCTTATTTAAATAATCTTATATGTAAATAATCTATAACATAGATTGTAGCTATGATTCCATAAATTATCTAAGAGTATTGCTATTATTGCTACTATATATATAAGCAGTTATACTCTTAGATAAACATCAGATGTACTTGTATCATATTCATAAATTGTATCTATTATAATTATATATGGTTTCATATTATATTGTTATTGTAGTTATTATATGGTTTTATTAGATATACTATTATCATATTCATAAATTATAGCTATATATTAGTATCGCTAATGGTTTCATAATTTTAGATATACTACAAAACCATTATGAATCATAGTATCGATAGTTATCTATGATTTCATAAAGATAGATTGTAGATAAATAAGAAGTTGTAGATATAATAGCACAATAATCCATCTTTAAAGAATATACAACTAGTATACAGCCATGGTGTAAATAATCTTCTAAACAATAACATGATACAATAAATAGAATGTAACGATGCCACAAATGAGCTGACTAATGACTCTCATAAGTACAAATTAGTTTTATATGCACGAAAAATCAGACATCTAAATAGGTTTAAATATATTTTACTATATACATAGGTCTCCATTCACTGAATAGAGTTGTTACTCCTAAAGTATTGTTATTAGAAATATATTCAGAATGCCTATCAGCATAAGGCATCAACTCAATTTTATGTAGTGATTTGACTAGATTCATCCACAAATATCCATCAGATTATCCATGGATAATCTAAGTGCAACAATTTGACTGATGTCTCTATGTAGTTCATTATTTATAATTTATGGCAATATCAATGTTGTGTAATAAGGATATCTGATTGTATAATAATACTCACTGAGGATGGACATTTTATTAGCTATTTTACTTGAACTTATATGATTAATATGGCTGATTAAATCACTATAATATTATTGTTATTGAATGCCTATAACCAACATACTCTTTTATATACTAAGGATGTTATAAGAGAATTAGTCGTATAGCTGAATAATAGCGATCATGTATAATTTTCAATTTGTGATAATTAAGTAGGCATAGTTTATCCATTTTAGCTTGATTTGATTAGGGATATAGTGTTCATATTTATAGTATGGTGCATTTAGATATATTATACTATCATTCATAGTATAAGTTATCCTTAGTCATCGCTAATATCATATATGAAGATGATGATCTATCAAATAATATATAATAATCCATTCTAGCTGATTATAGGGTATAACCATTTAAGAATTTTCAAAACATTTTTAAATTGGAATTCCTCCTTCCACATAAAATTAGTATATTGACATAATCTATATTTAATTAGCTTTGGTATATATAGAAATATTAACATTTTTATTCATATGTGTGAACAGGAATAACGATCGTCGTGCAATAAAATTAGCATCATTCATAGTCGCTCAGAAAGACTTCCATTAGGAGCAACATATTCATAATTATCTTATGCCACTAGTTAAAATGTGCAATATTGTCTATAGTACACCACCTATAAATTACTAGATTTACATATATTCTTAAATTATAAACACCACTTACTTGATTATGGCATCCATATATCATCAAAAAGCCCTTGAATTCCTTGCTTCTCTCCTCCCTTCTCTTTCTCTTTTTCTCCATCTATATGGTGTGCCCATCGCCCCCCCTTCCCCCCCGCCCCCATTTTCTTCCTCCATTTTATTTCCTTCTCTAAGCATGACACTATTTTTCTTTAAAGCTCCCTTTTTGTTTTAATCTTTTTTGTTTTTATTTCTTTTTTTTTAAATGTATTTCTTCTTTTTAGTTTTTCTTATTTTTGTACTAGTTTATTTATTTTTTATTTTTATTGTTTTTTTTTTTTAAAAATTCTTTTCCATTTTTTTTCCATTTTCATGGTAATTTACAACTTTTATTTATTTAACATAAATCATAAAAAAATTGTAATTTACTAATTTATTTAGCATCCTCCTAATGCTAAAGTCATAGATCAATAATCTGAATTTAATCTAAATATGCAAACTATGTTTTCTACTAACATTTAATGATCAAACCTACTAATCACACAAAATAAGTTCCATTAAACCATTTAATGTATACTAGAAAAACATGACAAATAAGTATTTCATGAAAGTAAAAATGATCACATGTGTAAATAATTAATTATGCATTCTAACATGTGTTAACTACTATGGTGTGTATAGAGTTCTAGCCAGTTTCTTTGTTATCTTTCAACATCTTGAGCTATATCGCTCTCTCCGATGATGATCTCCCTCTGTCACGCTTTGAGAGATGATTTCTCCTGCATCAACCTCAATAAACATGTATTTAGATTATTACATCATTATATATATACATCATAAAAAATAGTTGAAATAACAAATCAACATGTTTATAATAAACATATTCACTATAACTAACTCATAAAAATGTAATCATGTAATCTAAGCAATATCTTGTTATCCTGTTACAACATATATCTCATAGCTTAATTAAAAATAGCTAAATCCAAATTTGTCAACTATAAATATCTATGGATAATCAAATAGTTGACTTAGCAAGGATTTAGGATGTAACAAGACGTTAGTGTCTAGGGAGGAGAAGAATAGGTACAAGTTCAAAACTTGTAGAGATGGAAGATAAGTATATTTTAAGCATTATGGATAAGATAGAAGACTTGGGTCATCAATATAAAATTGGTTATACTAAAAGATATAGGCTAAGAAGCATAAAGATAAAGAAGATATGAGACTTATAAAATCAAGAAAGGTAAAGAATTAAGGAATAACCTATTAGGAAATGAAGTCACTATTCATGGTGATAAGGTGGTAAACACTATTCATGTTGTGAGATGATAATCACTATTCATGTGATGAGGTGGCAATTAATATTCACTATGGTGAGGTGGTAGTTATTATTCATGTTGAGGTGGCATGTGGGGTATATTACTCCACTAAGGCACATGGGTGCCTTTGGTAATTGATATGGATGGGTGTGGGGTATAATTGTTCTATGGGCCTTCCTGATTGAGTGTTGTCTAAATTCAAAAGTTGATTCATCACATTTTTTACTCTTGTGCACATGTGAAAGTGGAAGACATGAACCACTATTGATGATTGGTCACACATGTAGAGTGGGACACCTTATTTAATGGCACATGGTGGTGGGATATTTAGTCAAAAGTGGGATTCTCACTTTTGACCTTGCACATGTGGGGAACAACAAACACTATTGAGTACTATACATCCATGATGGAGTGTGGCACCATTATTTATCTCATCTCTATTCTCTATTATATTTCTATTTAAAGGATGTTAATCCTTTTATAAATATATCCTTATATGCTTGGAAGTTTAATTGTGTATGCTTTGGATTCTTGGCTTTATATATGATTTATAATTTTAAACATTGGAAGGAGTTGCATTGTAATATGAGGTTTTATTGAAGTTAATAGAAGTCTGGAAGCTACCATTGCCCCATGGTTTTTCCTTGCACATTACAAGGTTTACATGTAATATATTAGGTAATGTGTTATTCTTTGTTCATTGTTTTGTAGCTTGATGTATTCCATATTATTTGCTTGCATGGTTTGGATAATATTTTCTTAACATCTGGTATTAGAGTTAGGCTCTTTGAAAACCTTTCCATGTTTGAGTGTTTTCTATTGTAAGGGAGCTTTGTGCAAGTGGGAGCTACTACAATGATAGGAGGAGTAACCAAGTTTGAGATAGAAAAGTTTGATGGCAAAAATTTCTCTGTGGAAGATGAAGGTGGAGGATCTTTTGGTATAGAATGACCAAGTTCTAGTTTTGAAAGGTCTTACAAGAAAACCCAGTAGTATGACATATGAAGAGTGGATCAATATGGATAGGAAGGAAGTTTTTGCAATCCATATTTTTCTTGCAGATTATGTTCTCTTTAATGTTGTTTTGGAGAAGACTACATAAGAATTATGGGAGAAGCTTAACAAGCTTTATCAGACAAAATAAACAACCAATAAAGTGTTTCTAAAGAAGTAACTATATAACTTGAGGATGAAAGAGAGTTCATCTATTGTTGATCACCTAAATAATTTCAAAACTCTTATCAGTAAGCTGGTCTCCATTAGTGTAAATATGGAAGATAAAGACAAAGTAATCACCTTATTGTGTTCACTCCTTGATACTTGGGATTAGTTGGTGATGACCATCAACAATTCATCATTTATAGCCTTGAACTTTGATGATGTAGTAGTGTTTTTGCTTAGAGAGAAAATAGGAGAAAGTCTTATGTAGCACACTCTAGTAATGAAGCCTTAATTATGAGAGGTCATTCCAGTCAGAGGAGCAAAAAAAAGAGATCACCATCTAGATCAAAATCAAGAAGATCCATGCATAAAATTAAATGCTAGCATTGTGTAAATCTAGGACACTTGAATAAGGATTACTAAAAATTGAAGAAGGAAGCAAAGGATGGACATCAGAATCCACCTTCAATTGAGACCAACACAATAGATTCAGAGTAACCCTTGTACGTGAAGCCTTCTACCTCAGTAATAATCGATCACTTTTTAATGCTTGGGTGTTAGATGCATGTGCATATTTTCACATGTCTCCACATAGAGATTGGTTTGTTGGATATCAACCATGTAGTGGAGGGTCTATTTGGGTGATGATCATCCATTAGAGATTGTGGGAATAGGGGATATAAGGATCAAGCTAGATGATGACAAGATAAGAGTTTTGAAGAATGTACGTCATATTTTTGATTTGAGGAATAATATAATTTCCATCAAGATGATGGATGAGCTAGGGTATTTTTTACACAAAATTTTCAAAAGAACCTATTGGTAATAAAATGAGAATCATATGGTTCTATATACCATGTATGTGGAGATTCATTAATGAATACTGCAACAACAACTTTAGAGAATGTTCAAGATGTTATGATGCTATGGAATCAACGCCATGGACACATGAGTGAGAAAGGCTTGTGTATTTTGCATGATCAAGGTATGATGTCTAGGATTAAGTCTTGTAATTTAGACTTTTGTGAGCACTGTATCTTTGGTAAACTTAAGAGAGTTAAGTTTACTACAAGCACAAGTAAACACTCTGATTTCTTATATCTTATCCATTCAGATATTTTTGGACCTATCCCTTCATAGTTTATAAATGGTAGAACCTATTTTATAACCTTTATATATGATTATTATATAAGAGTGTGGGTGTATTTTTTGAAGAATAAATTAGGAGATTTTGATAAATTTAAAGAATTTAAGGCACAAATAGAGAAAAGTTTGGGCAAATCTATTATATGTCTCATGTTAGATAACAGAGGAGAATATTTCTATAGGGAGTTTGATAATTTTTGTACACAATAAGGAATTAAACATCAAAATACCATCCCTTATACTCCACAACAAAATGGTGTAGCTAAGTAGATGAACCACACTATCTTGGAGTGTGCAAAAAGCATTCTAAATGCATATCAACTAGATAATGGATTTTGGGTAGAGGATGCTAATACTATTGTTTATCTTATTAATAGGTCACCTGTGGTTGTGTTGGATGGAAGAATGCTAGAGGAATTTTGGTGTGGTAAATTAGGTGACTATTTTGATTTATGTATATTTGGCTATGAAGCATTTGCCCATGTGCCTAAAGAAAAGAGGTTTAAGATTGATTTCAAATCATGGAAATGTGTGTTTCTCAACTATTGTGAAATAGTGAAGGGGTATAGATTGTTGGATCCTACTGAGCACAACATAGTAGTAAGCCAAGATGTGTTTAATGAAAAATCTATACAAAGGAAGGAGGTACAACAAACACATAAAATTATACTTGTTGAAGTAGTTAAGGAAGAAGAAGATGAAAATAAACATGTTGAAGATTCACATCAACATGTAGAGAACCAATAACAACCACAAATAATAATAAACACACTTACCAAGAAGGTTCTAAAAAGGTATACTCTTTTTTTAGTCCTCTTTTGCTTTGTTAACTAATCAGGGTGAACCTAGTTCATTTCAGAAAGCTAGAAAATCTAAGAATTCAGATAAATGGAGGAGATCCATGGAAGAATGAAACATAGGATCTTATGGATCTTCCACCCAGAAGAAAAAGTGTTGGTAACAAGTGGGTGTATAAATTGATGAAGAATAATGATCGGCTATTGGAGTGGTACAAAGCTCATTTGGTGGCAAAAGGCTATGTGTAGAAGTTAGGTATTGAATTTAATGAAATATTCTCTCTTGTTGTGAAGTTAACTATTATCAGAGTGCTATTTACACTTATACTATCTTAGAAACTAGAACTGGAGCAGCTTGATATGAAAATAATATTCCTACATGGTGATCTCGAGAAAGAGATTTATATGGATCAACTTGAGGGATATGAGGAAAGAGGCAAAGAGCAGCTAGTTTATGGATTAAATAAATCAATGTATGTGTTGACACAAGGACTGAGGATGTGGTACAAAATTTTTGACACCTTAACGAAGAGTCAATGTGTTAGTAAAAGTGAAGTTAAGCATTATGCATATCATAAGAGGTTTAATGATGGAAACTTTATTATCTTGCTGCTATATGTTGATGACATGTTGGTTTCAGGCCCCAACATGAAGAAAATTAATGATTTGAAGGCATAGTTGGCTAGGACATTTGAGATGAAGGATTTAGGAGAAGTAAACCAAATTTTATGGATGAAGGTAAATACGGACAAGAAAGGAAGGAAGATCTTGTTATTTTAAAAGACACGATGAAAATATTTTGCAACAATTCAGTATGCAGAATGCAAACCTAGTCAGTACCCCACTTCATGCATGTTTTAAGTTATCTTCCAAGAGTGTCCTAGAATAGAGGAGAAGGAGACATGTATGTTTCATGTACCATATTCAATAGTAGTGGGAAGCCTCATGTATACCATGGTGTGTACTAGATTAGATATTTCCCAAGTAGTGGGAGTTGTGAGCCAGTTCATAACAAATCTTGGAAAGGATCATTAGTCTATGGTGAAGTGGATATTTGACAAAACATGTAATATGATGACATATGAATACCATATCTAGATGTGAAACCAATAACAAATAGATTCACAATGAAAAACTAGATATACCATGGGAAAACCTTATGAAGAGGTAAAAAACTCACCAAAATTATTCATTATTTGAGAAACAAAATGTATCCAATACAAACTTTCTCTTCTCACTTTTTTCTTTTGCATCTTAGAATATAAACTCTTTATTTTATAGGCAAGGTAATTTGACCATTATAGTGTGACATTTTCCAACCACCACATTAATGGGTCTAACCTCTCTAAATGTCATTTAATATATTTTATTATTTATTTACATGAGAATAAACTCATGATAAATAATAAAATATATTATTATTTAACCAATATAATTTAATTTATTAAGGGTACATAAATAACATCACTTAACCATTAATTATTCCAATACTCTCCCTTAATGTTAAATAAGGATACATGTCATAATCACCTTTATAATAATGAATTTATACTCCATAAACCATCCACATGATGAGTTTTAGGAGGTAACAACATAACGAACTTATACTCCATGAACCATCCACATGATGAGTTTTAGGAGATAATAGTTGAATTCATCATGCCATAGTCATCTTTAAAAGAATTATGCTATGTAAACATAGTCACATAAAAGTATTACATTATTCAACAATAGATACCTAAAGGTATTATAGCATGTAACCACAATCACATAGTCACCTTTAAAATAATTACACTATACAACTATAGATACTCGAATGTATTACACTATGTACCCACATTTACATAGTCACATTTAAAGGAATTAGACTATAAAACTATAGATACCCAAGATATTTCACTATGTCCCCATAGACACCTTTAAAGGGATTACACTATGGTACTCTGAACCTCTTAGAGTGAGTTTAGGATAGCATGATCGTGAGACTACATCCCACAGTGAGAATACATCCCATAGTGAGCATACATCCCACAATTTCTTTTGAATAATCAACCAAGCATATTGGAGTCTTTAATAACATAAGGACCTCTATGCTACACTATGTTGGGTACAATGTAGACTTCCATATAAAGTTTACCAAAATCACATAAAGTGATATATTATAATGATTTATAATGAGAAGTATAGAGAGATAGAAGGAAACACATGAGCCACACGGCTGTTAAGAAGTGACATTGTCATACACACTCCCCCTCAATGACAAATTTGATAGGCCTAGGATTGAATGAACTTTAATAGGCTTTAATTCATTGGTGATGTATTGAATTTTTCACCAAAGCTATATAACTTTGACTATCACTAAGAAGGTTGGTATAATGAGGAACTTCCACATGATATTCTTTTATCATCCTTCATAGCCATAAGACACCTACATCAAACATAAACATGTATCCAGAAGTAGACTCATCATAGTATGGTTAATATCACAATAACCAAATAAATTAGTATAATCAAAAGATGAATAATATGAACTAAAGTTTATAGTTCCTTTTATATACCAAAGTATCCACTTTACTAATTTCTAATGATTCAAGTATGGATACTGCATGAATCTAGAAGCAACACCCACATCTTATGAAATATCTATCCTAGTAATGGCTAGATAAATCAATCTACCAATAAGATGTTTGTAAATAGGGGTTAGCTTTATTGCACATAATTTTTGGATCAAGCTTTAACACAACCTTCAATAGGAGTATATGTAAGCTTGCAATCAAACATTTTAAATTTAACAAACATGTTATGTGATGCACATACAATAAATTTACTAATAATTTGATACTAATCAAATATTACATATCTTATTAGGAATAATTTTTATTATAATTTGAGTCATGAATATTTTTTCTTCTCTTTAAAGTTGACACTACAAGTTTGTATTTTATACTAAACTGATAAAAAAAAATTAGAAAACAAAAATTTTAACGTGTTTTATACTTAATTTTACAATAAAAATAAATATTCCAGTGAATAAACAACACTAGCCACTTAATTGATTGCAAAACAATTAAAAAAATAAATAATCACAACAAGGCAAAAGTCATAAGTATCACAAAAGTGGTTGCAAGTGTCGTGAATAGTGTCACAAATTACACTATTTGACCAAATTATTGTAAAATAAATAGTAGGAGGTTTCAAATCAAATAAAGACCTTTATAATGTGCTAAAACCTACAAATCGACTGGTTGGATGATTATGGTCGACAATTAGTTGATAGGATCAAATATCAAACAAATTTGTTGAACAAGGCACAAGCCCCCACATGAATGAGCTTGCAAATTAAAAAAAATAGTTTACAATAAAAACTAATTTTGACAAAAAAGAAGGATAGAAATGATTTGAACATAAGATCTGTCGGCTACAAGTGTATTAGCAAAATTAGGCCAGCCAACTCACCCACTAAACTTGTTAACAAACTAAATACACTAGTTTGTAATAAACCTTTTAAGTTCTGATTTTTATTTTTATTTTTTAAAAATAAAAATAGAAATAAATATTTTCAATAAAATAATGCAAATATTTTGAATTAGAAAAAGGATTAAAAGAGCACAGGTGGGATCTACAGGCTTATGTGGATAATAGAGAATTAAATAAAAAGCTTTATTTTTTTTAAATACTTTGATTTAAAGCTTTAATAATTGTTTTAATTTAGCTGTAACATGCAATATGCAAAAGCATAGTGCAAGTGGAGAGTAGAGGAGGGTAGAATATGTACCAGATGATCGTTTTGGATGAAGTAAAGTGTTAAAACACCTTTAAAATGCTCTCTAATGCTATTGAGAGACTTAGATTTGGGTTGGAATGATTGACAAACACTATTTTTATTCTCTACTGTTACTATAGTGCCCAAGAATACTAAGAAAATTCTAGATTTCTTTTTTGTTGCTCCTCAGGGTATGAAAATGGATCCAACACGCTTATATATTGTAGAAAACAAGAAATCAACCTTTAAATCTTAGAAAATGATTGAGGATTCATGTTTTATCTTTTTTTCTTTTTCCATGGCCATATCATGCCATACAATGGTTTCAAAGAGGATGAATAAAAACTGAGACAAGCTCAGGAATGGGTTTTTAGGGTCTTGAGAGTTTTAGGAAGGCTTAGAATAGCTAAAACACCCTTCCAAATCCAAAAAAGGAGAGTAGGAGATTTAAAACAATTTTTTTAATGAAAAATTGTAGTAATAAGGTCGTACATGGCCATACTATGGCAAGCTTATGAGCATGAAAGAGTCAAAAATATGTCAAAAAAACCTCAGAGGCTTTGTGGAAGCTTCATTTGGCTAGGAAATGGGTCAAATCTCCTTAGAACATAAGATCCGTTAAATAAAGGTTAGAAATAGAGATTTTGACAAATTTAAAAAAAGAAGAAGGTTGTAAAAGGCCATACAAGAATTACAAAAATGATTATCTCGCTTGTTGGTTATCTTGAAGCTTGCAACTGCCTTTAGGTGTTAGATTTGCAACTAGAGAACTTCAAACACCTTCACAAAGATCATTAGACTAACATAGAGAAAGAATTTATGATTTTTAATGATCAAATAAGTATTTATATCCCATTCAAGACACCTAGGTAGATCCATGTTATGAAAACAAGCTTGAAATTTGATATAATGCTTAGATCTAAAATCTCTAGGCTCTAAGAGAAGAAATAAATGAAAGAACTTACTTTTATTGAAGAAGAAGCTTCAAATTATTTCATGAACATACCATGGCTTGGAAAATGGATGAATCTAGACTTGAACACAAGCCAAAAATCTAATATATGATCTTGCCACTTGATCATGCATCAACCGACTCTAATACCATGACTAAACAAGCAATATGATTACATACGAATACCAGATCCAGATGTGAGACCAATAACAAATATATTCACCATGAAACACCATATATACTATATAGGAAAACCTCATGAAGAGGTAAAAAATCCACCAAGATTATTCATTATTTGAAAAACAAAATGTATCCAATACGAGCTTTCTCTTCCCACTTTTTTCCATTGCATCTTACAATATAAACTCTTTATTATATAGGTATGGTAATCTAACCATTATAATGTGACATTTTTCAAGCACCTCATTAATGAGTCTAACATCTCCAAAAGTTATTTAATATATTTTATTATTTATTTACATGAGGATAAACTCATGATAAATAATAAAATATATTATTATTTGACTAATATAATTTAATGTATTAAGGGTACATAAATAACACCACTTAACCATTAATTGTTCCAATAATATTTAGATATTTAAGAGGCTCTTTAGATGTTACAATATACTATGAAGGAGTAAATTTACATATTAGAGGGTGTGCATATTCAGATTTTGGTGGTGACATGGATGGACAAAAGCCCACTACATGATATTCTTTTACTGTTGCTAGTGGATTTGTGAGTTAGGATTCTAAATTACAACCAATGGTGGCTTTACCAACCACTGAAGTAGAGTATGTGGCTACAACTAAAGGTTGTAAAGAGGTTATATAGTAGGTGATTTCATGGAAATTCAAGGTGAGATTACTTTGCATCGTGAGATTCAAAGTGTAATCGACTTGGTGAAGAATGCAATATTTCATGATCGCATAAAAGATATTGACATCAAGTACCACTTTATTAGAATCGTGGTTGAGGATGACAGAATCTTATTAAAGAAAATTAACATTAAATAAAATACTATAGACATGTTGATAAAGTTAGTCAGGGTAGAGAAGTTTGAGACATGTTGATAAAGTTAGTCAGGGTAGAGAAGTTTGAGTGGTGTAAAACTTCTTTGGGCTTATTAAAGTTGTGACAAAGGCAACATTGGGAATTGATGGTATAATACACAGGTGTATTAATTCATGTATATTTATTTCAAGTGGGAGAATGTTAGGAAGTGAAGTCACTATTAATGTTGATGAGGTGGTAGACACTATTCATGTGATGAGATGGTAATCACTATTCATGTGATGAGGTGGTAGTTACTATTCATTGGTTAGAAATTACTATCCATGCCAAGGTCACATGTGGGGTGCATTACTCCACTAAGGTACATGGGTGCCTTGGTAATTGATATGGATGGGTGTGGGGCAAAATTTAACTATGGGCCTCATTGATTGAGTGTTGTTTAAAGTTAAAAGGTGATTGATCATCTTTTTGACTCTTGTGCACATGTGAAAGGGGAAGACATAGACCACTATTTCCAATTAGTCACACATGTGGAGTGGGATGCCTTATTTAATGGTACATTATCGTGGGATCTTTAATCAAAAGTGGGATTCTCACTTTTGACCTTTCACATGTGGGGAAAAACAAACACTATTAAGTATTATGCATCCATGATGGAATGTGATGCCATTATTTATATAACCTCTCTTCTCTCTTGTATTTGTATTTAAAGGATGTTAATATTTCGTAAATAAATCCTTGTATGCTCAGAAAGTTAAGATTATATGATTTAGAACTTTGTCTTTGTACATGCTTTGTAATTGTAAGCATTAGAAGGAGTTGTGTTGTAAGAGGAGATTTTACTAAAGTTAATGGAAGTTTGGAAGTGTTGGGTTTTTCTATCAAGTTGTCATTAGGGCACTAAAGTGTTTAGTTCCCAATAAGCTTACGATCTAAATTTTCATGTAAGACTAAGCTTTTACACACTCACTCAAAGTATGCTTTAAGAAACTAGTCCCTGTGGGTTATGTTGCACAATAACACACTTATCATATACTTGTGGTTATTCATATATCTAATTACTAATTACATAGAAAAGAAAATACATGACTATGGACCTTGTTTTATCTATGCAAACAAGTAAGAATATGAAAATAACTACCATGAAGTTCAAAGTGTTGATTACGAAAGCTCATACAATGCATATTTTATATATCATAGTGAATTCTAAGCCACATATTACACAATCCAAACTAATTGATACTCAATGTTCAACTATCAATCAACTGAAACATAAACACCAAAACCAATTGTAACTTCTATATTTCTGCTATTACCATAATGATTCATTGCATAATACCAATGTTCAACCCCTTTACACATCTCTACATAGGGGTATTTATACTTATTTTCCTTGACCAAGGTAATTACATTATAAATAACAAATAGGTGACTAGAAAATGATCTCTAGTAGACTGAGAGTTGTGGTAGTCATTTACTTGTTTTCTCCTAAGGACCCAGGCCCTTGTGCCACCTATATTCTTATTCAGTGCTAGATCCTTATTTCCGAATGTCCTCTTTTATGCATGCTGGTGTGAAACTTTATGATGATTAAAGTCTAGTTTATCCTTGGGAATCACTCCTCAACTACTTCCTGCTTCCCTTGTACTCCCCAAGTATTTTGTTGATATATCGAGTCTTATGCTCTCAGGTCCTTTGTTTGTTATGTTTCTTCTTTGATTAGGTCTTCTCACACCATGATTTATCACACCATTGTCCTTTCATGTCATGCTGGTTCTGTGTCATGGTCTTCTTGCACCATGCTCCTCTCGTGCCGTGTTGGTTCCATTGCAAAAAGTCAAAATACGTAGTCAAAATTTGGGGTCCAAAATCACCCATACTATGCTCTTAATCTATCCCAGACTAAGCATCGATCTCAGCCACAACCAAAAATTCAAGCCTAACTTATTCAATCTACTTTCTGATGTCATCCTAATGTGATGAGGTGTCAAACAATTTTGATGTTATTTCCTCAATCACCACCTTCAAATTTTTTATCTCCTCATGTTGATTGGGAGACTTGCTTACTTTTTGACCAATTGGTCGAGGGATGTGGAAACATCCTTTTGAACCTCTTCAAGTATAGTGACCTCATTTACAACCTATCTTTAGAGAGCTACAAAGTTGGAATTTATATGCTATTGATGTACACTTATTATTTCTTCCATGGTCTTGACATCCTTGAATGCCTTAGCGTGATTGATGTGACCTTTTATTAAAAGGGTGACATCTACCAATTGTTGCCATTGAGGCTCCTTTGACTTGATCTGGGCCTTCAAAATTTTATTGGTTCATGATAGTTTCTCAAAAATCCCATCCAAAATGGGATTCACTTCCCCAACCCTATTTCGAGGGCATGTTTTCAAACTTCCACTACTTATACAAATTGTTTAGCCACCCATAATGCTTCATTTATAGGCACATGTTGTTCCTTGTACTACTTTAATAGGATATTTACAAGGGTCTCCAACTTATCACTAGATTCTCCCTCTAAAGGGACCCCATCTACCAATGTTGGTTCTTGTCCCAAAATAGTTTTACATAAATTTAATGTTTTTACTTTAGCTATCATGGCTTCTTCTATTTAATTAATTAATGTGACCACTTATTCTTCAAGTTCCTTCTGAGTGATAACTTATTTATCGTACATTTTTCTCACATGGTCATATTTCTACTCTGCATTACGTGTATCAAAATATAAAATTATATTTTATCACATGAATTCAAAGGCCATGTTTAAAAATGTGGCGCTAGTTTGGAGAAGAGAGAGCTATTGGGGATCAACCCAAACTAGAGTGGCCATCTCTATAACATCCAATCCAAAATGAATATCTAGTATTAAGTGCACAAGTTGGTGGTTAGATCAACCAAAGGTGGTTAAACTTTAGAGTCATTTGGTTACTTCCCTTTGAGGGGATCCTATTTAAGGATCTTGACATTCATATTCAGTTTTAATGAAGTGCCTTCAATGCCCATGATACTCATTTATTCTATGTCAAAACCATCTCTCTATTTGCTAAATGGATCTTCTAAATTCAATTATGATTCGTCAAGGGTGGTCTCTTCCTCTTGTACTAGGGAGGGTATCATTTCTAAGTTGGACTCCTCCAGTTCTTCCTTGTGACCCACAGGAACTTCCCCTTCTAATGGATTGGTTGGTGGTGATGGTGTTGAACCCTCCAATTATCCTTTTGATGTATCCTATTCAGGTGAAGTCCTTAGTGGTGAAAATCTTGGAGGTGGTGCCTGGGCAGTCCTTTACCTTTTTGGTGGTTCTGATCATGAACTTGTGCTAGCATCATGCATGGATTACTTCTTTTTATCAAGTGGTGATACAGGTGGAATCTTCTCTCTTTCATACTTTGTGCCTCCTAAAGCTTTCTTCTTGGGTCATAATGTATATAATAAATTATGAATATTTTCTTTGACCATAGTCTATATAACTTTGATGTTAGTTTTCTTAGTCTCATGCTTTTATTTGTATGGCCTCTTTCCATGATAACCATACATCTTTCAAAGAATGTGAATCTTTGAGTCAATTCGATCTGCTTCGAAGGTGAGGAGATGCACATCATATATGTGGTTCATCAAATTGATGAAGTACTACACTAAAAAGGCATATGGCAGCCTCAACCAAGATGAAATCTCACTAGAGGGGGCCATCTTAATATGCACTAGAGAAAAATGTTATTTAACAACAAATCAGGCTTGTTCACCAACCTGGATTGACAAGTCCTTAGGAATGTGCCATTTATTTTTAAAGGCTTCCTTCATGCCATCATACCATGACTTCTTCTTGATTTTGAATATTGGAGTGATATAATTAGGGCATGTGAATGATTTGTAGCACTCTAATGGGGACTTGTGCTCTTGTGGTTACAACCATTTTAGCTTACTAGAGGTGTAATTAGGTACACCGTGTTGTCCCCCAAAAATATCAACTATTTTTGGGACAACATTTGAACTATTTTGGTCTTATAGATCAAAATTATCTCTTCCCTTTTCAAAATTTGTCTTGGGCATTCCAGTTCTTCATTTTTCAAAGCTTTTATAGAAATCTACGGACTCTACATATATGTTTCTATGGAGTCAACATGCTTGAGATTAGCAGGTTTAAAGGTTCAAAGGCTTCTGCACTTTGGTTCAATCAAAGGATTTCAATCAGCAAATGACAAAGGACTTAGGTTTGAACCATTGAACTTTGAACCACTTAGGTTCAAAGGTTCAATGGGTTCAACGACCAAGTTGGTTCAATGCGCTTGGTGTAAAAGAACAAAAGACTTAGTGAAATAACGAAGAATAAACCATTGAACCGTTGAACCAAAGTGGTTCAACGAATGGTTCAACCAAGGAGCAAAGAAGCGATTGAACCAAAGAGCGATAAAACAAAGAGACAGAATGAACCAATGAACTGATGAACTTTTAGTGGTTCAATGGGTTCAAGGGTCAACATGGTTCAAGCAGCTGGCGACCATTGACGGCCCCTCAGACGTCAAATTTAAGGTAAGGGAATATCCGTTGAAATTCAAATAAAGCATAGAACTTGAAGGAAGAACCAGGTGACTGGCTGGAAAGATAGCCCAATAGCTCAAATCAAAGTTGGAAAAGACAAAATCAGAAAGCAAAGGAAAAGCTCAATTAAAGAGAAAAGCCCATGAAAAAGCGCCTGATGGAAAAAGACAAAGTGCAGTGGAATACGTCACGTGTCCTATTATGACTCAGCTGAACATGACAAGTGTTTACACCCATCATGCAAGAGCAGCAATTTTTTCCACCCTTACATTTTTGGTCTCTTCCATGCACGAGCGGTAAATTTTGCCACCCATGCATCCTCGAGTTCCTCTCCTCCTCCCTTTCTCCCCATTTGGCCTTCATCCTTTTCCTCTATGTCAATGCAGTGATTTTCGCTACCCTCCCTTCTTTTCCAAGGATTCCTACCTATAAGGGCAGTGAATTTTTCTGCCCTAGCCATGTGTTTCCCCTCTCTTGCATTGGTGGTAAATTTTGTTGCCGATGTAGGTCTACTCGACCAAGGTGTAGGGGCGGCAAATTTTGCTGCCATTACACCTGAGTGAAAGGGCGGTAAATTTTGCTACCCTTACATCTTTTCTTACCAGTTTTGCATGGGCGGTAAATTTTTTTGCCTGTGCCCTTTTTAATCTCACATGCACAAGCGGCAAATTTTGCTACCTGTGCATACAAACCATCCCACATGCTAGGGTGGCAAATTTTGCCACCCTTGCACCCTGTTTCTCCATATTCTCTAACTCCAAATAAATTTTCTTTCTTTCCATCTTTCACACCTCTTCCCCATTTTCCTCTCACTTTCCAACCCACTTTTGCCTCATCCCTTTTCAAGCGTGTTTCCCTAGTCATGATCACTCAAATGTACAATTTTTCCAGATTGCTAATTTTTCTCCTAATTGCACAATCATGATTATTACTGCAGTTTCTCTAAAGGCTCCCTCTTCATCAACGTCTTTTTCAACAAAAGTTCTTCCAGATCACTGAAGTTTCTCTGAAGAAGTAGAAGACCATGAAGAAGACTGGATATAAAGATTGAAGCTTTTCTTCCATGCTTTATTCAAAATGCACTTTGTAATTGACTTGCTACATTTTCACATGTACTTTTGTAATATGTAATTACATGTGAAAAATCTAGAAAATATCTCAAAGTCAATGCTGACTCATCTTTGACTAAGATATTTTTATAGTTTAATCTTTTTAATTTTGAAGGTTTCTCCCTATATATAGAGGGGACCTCTTTTGTAAATGGATCTCTGATAATTGAGAGCAAAAACTCTGCTAAAATTGAAACACTTTTTAAGACTTTGTGCTCAACTTGTAAATCATATTTCATCAAATGAATGAGAAGCAAGTTTATTTTAGACTTTGTGTTGAAGTAATTTGTGTTATTTAAGAAGTGGTTCTTATGTCCTCTTTCCTGATAATCTATTAGCTGTTTGATTTAATAAGCAAAGTGTGTGTGTTGATATTATCTGAGGACATTTCTAAAAGATAGAAGAAAGAATTTGAGCTAATTTTATCTTGGTGATCCTTTTATCCTTTATAGTTTTAGGCAAAGACTTTGTACTTCGTTTCACTCTACGGTTACGCATATTCTGAATCAGCGAAGGAGACAACGAAAGACTTTGTGCTTACATAGGTTTCCTGGTTAACTTTGTTACCTATTTCAGGGGATTTTCTACTCTAAGCTGGACACCATTCCTGAAAGAAGAAGAATGTTCTTAGCCCACGACTAGGATTTCTCTCTCTTGTTCCTTGGACATCATCTCGGAAAAAAGATAGGTGGATGCTGTTATACTACCCAAAGTATTATTTTCTGCTTACCTATATATATACATATAGCATATAAATATTCATAGGGAACCTCCCCTTGATGAGAGGAGAGATTTACCTCATCTAGATGTGGTAAACCCACACTTTTTGTGGCGTAAGTCTCTTTGTGCTATGGTTGATATACCCATTTTGTCATCAGTTAGTTGATGACAAAATATTCATCCAATAGTTTTTGGTGACTCTGCTGGGGATGAACGTGCAATCTGAAACCTCAAGTTTTAGCTTGAAACAGTCCCTACCCTTATCCATTACATATTCTAGTGACTCCATTCCATGTATTATCCATTATCATTATAGCCTTATCATCTTCCTCCATCTCTATTATATTATCTATTCTGCAAAACTAGAGCCACTGGAAAGAGCATGCAGTTTGAAGACTCAAGCTTCAAGTTGAAGCAGATCCTGCTCTTTTCCATTTTTTGTTCTATAATCTAGCAACTCCATGTTATACCAGAGGCCAGAAATCCCAAGGTGTTGTTGACCCTACTTTTGAGTTGGTGTAGCAGAGTAATTTCGAGTTGTTTCCTCCACAACCTCACTTTCAACGAACTAGGAGTCTTCCTCCTAGCCCTACTAGGTCACCAACACAAGACATAGCTTCTTTTTCTGCTATTAGCAGAGCTTTACCTATCCATTCTACACCCAAATTTGTGATCCCACTTTTTCATAATCAAATCATGGCTCAAGGCCCTTAGGGTAACTCTTTTGGTCCACTTAATTTGACTCCACCCCTGCATGAGCTTCCACGCAGTTCAAGGATTTTTTTTCCAAATTCTTTGGTGATGGGAAGGTTCATCCTAATGAACATATTATAGCTTTCAGCATAGCTTACAGTGTCATAGGTGTGGAATTCGAAGACATAACAGTCAGGCTGTTTGTAGAGACACTACAAGGCACTGCTACAGACTAGTTCTACCACCTATAGACTGGGTCAGTGACTGACTGGGACACCCTGAATGACAAATTTAAAGCCAGATTCAAGCTTGCAAAAGATGCACATGCCTTACTGGCCTAGTTCACTCAGATAAAGAAAGAGCCTCATGTGCTTATGAGAGATTTTATTGCTAGGTTTGATAAGCTGAGGCACAAAATTCCCATGGTTGCCTAGCTGACGCCTCAGAACCTCAAATGTTTTTTTATCAACTCATAGCTACTTGAAGTGAGTTTCTTGCTGAGATGGGCCAGGCACATAGACCTTGCTGTTGCTCAAGACTTGGCTATTAAGGTAGAAGATGACCTTATCTTGGCTAGAAAGATAAGAAGAGATCTAAATAGAGGTAAATCTTCTCCTTCTGAATACTCCCCTTCAGCCACCACTGATCCAATGGTGTAGAAGCTAGCAAATGAATTGCTAGTCCTCAAAAGACAAATGGCCCAAGTTATGTCTACTTTTCTTAATTAGGATATGCCAAGAAAGACATTTCAGAATCAAGCATACCAAGGCAATGCTGTCAGGACTCAAGGGTAGCCAAATTGCCTTCCTCCCCCGCAGAAGAACCTTGCCCTTGAAGCACCTCCAACTAACTCAACAGTTGGATATTTGGAAACAGAACATGATTTCTCTTTGTAACCTGAGTTTAATCAAGAAAAATCAATTGGTGACTCTCACATCAATTTCTTGAACTATCAAGATGAACCCAGAAGAGAAGGCAATGCAACTGAGGGGTCATATGTTGTATTCACCTGGTCCCAAAACTAGTCAGCCCAACAGGCTGACAAAGAGAAGATAGAGGAGTGAGCCTAACCAACAATTTCAATTACTGAGCAGGGAACCCCTCTTCCTTTTTAGTCAAAGGACCCAGTGATTGCCAAGAAGGTAAGTATCCCAAGCATTTTTGCAACTTCTACTTCAATTTCGCAGTCCAGTCCTCCCGCCCCTCCCAAAAACCAAAAGGATGAACTCCCATCCTCTGTGCCTAGTCCAATTCAGTCATTTGACATAACTGATCATGTCAAAAAAACCAAAAGTCAAATGACTAAATTTGAAGTCCTACAGTCTAACCCCAATCAGTTGGACAAGTTGGTACAAGATGTCAAGACCCAAACGTCGGCCCCTAAAGCTCAAATTTTGTTTGAGTTTTTAGGCAAGGGTGATTACTTCTTGACCATAGAGGATGTCCATGTTCTTGGAGATGAAAATCTAGTAGGTGGTGATCCAGAAATTGATTCAAACTAGACATCAAAAGGATTGGTAGGGCGTAGTACAAATGAAAAAGGGTCTTCCATCTCTAATGAAGAGAAATTTGATAGAAGATCCATTTTTGGTGATGTTTGGATCTGGAAAATGGATAGAAATAATTCCTCTATAGGTGATGGGCCAAGTTGGTGTTGATATCTCGTAAGGGGGATATTCTTTCTTCTTTACATGAGTTGCAGTTTAGCAACACCAATAACACTTCTAAGTATGAATCTCTGTTACTTGAATGGGGAGCTACTCGAGACAAAGGAGATGCTAAGCTGGCGGTCTGCCAGGCATCTGAAGGGGACAATCAAGACATATGCTGGACTAAACTATCAGAAAAACAAATTATAATATTAGACCAGGCTACTTCCCATCAGAATAAAAAAGGGACTCCACAGGAGAACCAAGATTCATGGTTCTCGGACTAGAAAACATGTCTTGCCAAGGGGCAGCAAGAGAAGAGAACCAAGAGAAAGACACAGGAGATTGAATTCCTGGTGGAGATTTCCATTCACCCATCATCGATTCTGAGGAGAAAATGGATTTTTGCTAGTTTATCAGGATAGAGCACCATTTTCACTGCCTCTCAGGGGGTAGCACCTGAAGCGCTTCAAATCTTGAAGCATCAGATAAGATCATCTGTGCATATGTACATTTGTAAAGTCTTTAGTTCTATTTTGTGTTTTTCATTTTTATTTTTTGGAGCCTTTCTTTTTGGGTAGCTCGACTCCGTAGCCCAATGGCACGCTTCAAGGCACTCGAGATTCTGGATTCTACTCCCTTCAATCACTTTTTGCAACAGAAGGAAGTTCCCCAATTGGAGCCAGATGTTGTCCCCCAAAAATATTAGCTATTTTTGGAACAACATTTGAACTATTTTGGTCCTACAGATCAAAATTGTCTCTTCCCTTTTCAAAATTTGTCTTGGGCATTCCAGTTCTTTATTTTTCAAAGGTTTTCTAGAAATCTACAAACTCTGCAGATATGTTTCTATGGACTCAACATGATTGAAATTAGCAGGTTCAAAGGTTCAAAGGCTTCTGCACTTTGGTTCAATCAAAGGATTTCAATCGACAAATGACAAAAGACTTAGGCTTAAACCATTAAACTTTGAACCACTTAGGTTCAATGGGTTCAAAGACCAAGTTGGTTCAATGCGCTTGGTGCAAAAGAACAAAGGACTTAGCTAAATAACGAAAAATAAACCATTGAACCAAAGTGGTTCAACTGATGGTTCAACCAAGGAGTGAAGAAGTGATTGAACCAAGGAGTGATAAAACAAAGAGACAAATGAACCAATGAACCGATGAACTTTTAGTGGTTTAATGAGTACAAGGTTCAACATGGTTCAAGTAGCTGGTGACCATTGATGGCCTCTCAGACATCAAATTTAAGGTAAGAGAATATCCGTTGAAATTTAAATAAAGTGCAGAACTTGAAGGAAGAACCAAGCAACTGGTTGGAAAGATAGCCCGATAGCTCAAATCAAAGCTGGAAAAGACAAAAGTAAAAAGCAAAGGAAAAGCCCGACTGAAGAGAAAAGCCTGTAAAAAAGTGCCTGATGGAAAAAGACAAAGTGCAGCAGAATACATCACATGTCCTGTTATGACTCAACAGAACATGACAAGTGTTTGCACTCGTCATGCAAGAGTGACAATTTTTGTTGCCCTTGCATTCTTGGTCTCTTTCATGCATGAGTGGCAAATTTTGCCACCCATGCATCCCCGAGTTCCTCTCCTCCTCTTCCCTTTCTCCCCATTCGGCCTTCATCCTTTTCCTCTATGTCAGGGTGGTGATTTTCGCTGCCCTCCCTTCTTTTCCAAGGATTCCTACCTGTAAGGGCAGTGAATTTCACCGCCTAAGCCATGTGTTTCCCCTCTCTTGCACTGGCGACAAATTTTGCCATCGATGTAGGTCTGCTCAACCAAGGTATAGGGGCAGAAAATTTTGCCACTGTTACACCTAAGTGTAAGGGTGGTAAATTTTTTTGCCCTTACATCTTTTCTTACCAATTTTGCATGGGAATTTTTTTTTTCGCCTGTGCCCTTTTTCATCTCACATGCACAAGCAACAAATTTTGCCACTTGTGCATACATACCGTCCCACGTGCCAGGGCAGCAAATTTTTCCGCCCTTGCACCTTGTTTCTCCATTTTCTCTAACTGTGGATAAATTTTCTTTCTTTTCATCTTTCATGCCTCCTCCCCAGTTTCCTCTCACTTTCCAACCTGCTTTCGCCTCATCCCTTTTCAAGCGCATTTCCCTAGTCATGATCACTCAAATGTGCAGTTTTCCCAAATTGCTAATTTTCCCCCTAATTGCACAATCATGATTATTATTGCAGTCTCTCTAAAGGCTCCCTCTTCATCGACATCTTCTTCAACAAAAGTTCTTCTAGATCACTGAAATTTCTTTGAAGAAGTCAAAGACCATGAAGAAGACTGGAAATAAAGATCGAAGCTTTTCTTCCATGCTTTATTCAAAATGCACTTTGTAATTGACTTGGGACATTTTCACATGTACTTTTGTAATATGTAATTACATGTGAAAAATATAGAAAATATCCCAAAGTCAACATTGACTCATCTTTGACTAAGATATTTTTATATTTTAATCTTTTTAATTTTGAAGGTTTCTCCCTATATATAGAGGGGACCTCTTTTGTAAATGGATCTCTAATAATTGAGAGCAAAAACTCTGCTAAAATTGAGACACTTCTTGAGACTTTGTGCTCAACTTGTAAATCATATTTCATCAAATGAATGAGAAGCAGGTTTATTTTAGACTTTGTGTTGAAGTAATTTGTGTTATTTAGGAAGTGGTTCTTATGTCCTCTTTCTTGATAATCTCTTATCTATTTGATTTAATAAGCAAAGTGTGTGTGTTGATATTATCTGAGGACATTTCTAAAAGATAGAAGAAAGACTTTGAGCTACTTTATCTTGGCGATCCTTTTATCCTTTGTAGTTTTAGGTGAAGACTTTGTGCTTCATTTCACTCTACGGTTATGTGTATTCTGGATCAGCGAAGGAGACAACGAAAGACTTTGTGCTTACGTAGGTTTCCTGGTTAACTTTGTTACCTATTTCAGGGGATTTTCTACTCTAGGCTGGACACCATTCTTGAAAGAAGAAGAATGTTCTTAGCCCATGACTAAGATTTCTCTCTCTCGTTCCTTGGACATCGTCTCTGAAATAAGAGAGGTGGATGCTGTTATACTACCCCAAGTATTATTTTTTGCTTACCTATATATATATATACATATAGTGTATAAATATTCATAGGGAACCTCCCTTTGATGAGAGGAGAGATTTACCTCATCCAGATGTGGTAAACCCACACTTTTTGTGGCATAAATCTCCTTGTGCTGTGGTTGATATACCCATTTTGTCATCAGTTAGTTGATGACAAAATATTCACCCAACACACCGATTTCATCAAACACCATCAATAAAAGAAATACCCCCATAAGAACCTATGGCTAGGTATCTGATGGGTTCTCTCAGCATCTAGTATGATTTTGTTGGCAAAATACATTACCTAATTATACTTTATCCCCTCAGTTACCTGGTGGGTAATAAATAGGTGAGCCATATCCACCTCTTTCAATCATTTAGTGCCACTGATCTTGGTCATAATGATTCATACTACTACTCATAGGGTGGGGTCTTGTAATTTCTTAATGTGCATGGCATGGCCCTACTTTTAGTACTCTAACATTGTGGTGGTCTTCTATATCTCTTGTGAGTCCTCCAAATCAAATTCAACATCCATGCCAGAGCGTTGCAATCCTAACACCTTCCTTATTCTTTAGGTATAATCTTGATACGGTGTCTAGAAAAATAGATATAGTCTTTATGGAGGCATGAAAGCAAAATTTTTATTGCTTCCATCAATTTTCAAAAATATGAAAGGTTAAACAACTAGAAAAGCCCTGTAAAATCCAAAGCATTAAATTTTTTAAGTCATACACCAATTCACTCTTGGTGTTTTGGCGCTCAACCTGGTAGTCATTCTGTAGCTCAAACTCATTTCTTAGTTGGTGATGGTTATAATAAAAATAGATATAGGTGGGTTCTTTTGATACCTAATTTTATATCTATAGAAACATTTCTGGGTACTGTATCTCCTCTATCATCAAAGGTAGAGGTGGAGTTATTTGTGCCTTCTTCTTAGTCTGTCATGCCATTCTAGATTCTTTGCCTTCTACATGTTCCCTCTATTCCTCAGGCTTTTCCTCTATGATTAATACCACTTCCCCACAACACATAGCTCTTCCTCCTCTAGAATAAATGGTAGTGGATCACTTCTTTAGGCCTTTTTCTTAGGCCACATCACCCTTCGTATATCCCAAAGGTTAAGGTGTGATCACCCAACATTCCCAAATGAATATGTGTTTATTGTGGAAGTGACTTGGCTCTCTTGATTTGATGCTTGTTAATGGTGGATGTCAACCTTTATAACATGTAATTATCAAATTTCTTCTACATGCTTCTAGGTTAGTTAACTTCTACTTGATTACCCAGACAAGAACTTTCTTCATAGCCAATGAATGGGAATTTGAGTCTCTCAACTTATTTTAAAACTACCTAAAATTAGTTCTCTTCAGCTTTGTACAATCACATTCAAAGTAGAGGTAAAGTTTAAAATGATCCCTTAAATCTCTTTTATAGAGTCATGGGGGTAACTTGCATTTAATACCCCCTTCAACCATCACTTCTTATAATTAATGCATTTTAACGGTCTCCTTTCTTCAATTATCACTTATCATCATAAATGCATTTAACAATATCATTATGACATGATGTTGGCATGCTTATCACAACCAATATCTCTTTGAATTAATGACATGTCTTGTCTCATGATTTTCTAGAGTGCATGATAGTTGTAAAAAACTTTTGAATATTGTTACCTTTGGTAGGAATCTTTGTCCTTATACCTCTTTATTTGTGTATGTATCCTTATAATACCCAACACATGGACCATTTCCTAATACATGTAACACCCTTTACCCCACACCAAATGTGCATCATGGTCCTTCATAAAATCTGATGAACTAAGTTATAAAAAGAACGTAAAAATAAAAAAAAGTCACACGTGACTAAGGCAAAAGTTTATTGAAAACAAGAAATCCTAAACCAGTGGCATACACCTTATTGATATAAATGAAACTAAACTTTAAACAAAGAAATACGGCCTTAGTTGGCTACCATTGTAGTGCCCAAGAAGAAATTGGCCATCCAATCTTTGTAAACAATAAGCATTGGTAGGGTGAATACTATGAACAATAAAAGGATTGCCCCAATGAACATGGAGCTTCCCAAAGTGGCACACAAATTTTAAGTCATAGAGAAAAAATTTCTTTATAGGGGTAAATGTCTTGTGTTTAAGGTGGTGATCATGCCATGCCTTTTTTTTGTGTTTCTATACATCTTAATTCCACTAAGCAAGGAATTGGGCCTCATCTTACCATAATAAAACATCCAAACATGATCTCAATGATTCATCATCATCTAATTATCTAGTACACATAATGCAAAGAGATGGTACCAAGAATTCAATTAGAAGAACTTCTTTTATTTTAAACACTAGATTAAAGGGCATACTCTTATTGAGATGTTTATAAGTTGTTATATAAGCCCAAAGTACTGCAGACACCTGATCATCCTATTCAGTGTGGCCAATATTATAAATATTTATAAGTGTTTTTCTTAATATATTTTTGAATACCTCAATAGTGACATTGGCCTGGGGATGATATGGTTTTATCTTGTGATGGGAAATCATGAACTCAATGAGTAATACACAAATAGTTTCATTGAGAAAATATGTACCACAATCACTAGTAAAACTTAAAAGCAACCAAAATGGGTTATGATATATTACATATGAAACATGTGATGGTTGTAGTAGTACAATCCTTTATTGGTGTGGCCTCAACCTAGCACATGAGTTAATCAATTGCTATTATGATATAGAGGGAACTTGTACATCATCTAGTTGGGTTGATGGGGCTGATAAAATTAATGGCCCATTTCTCAAATGGTTCTTGAGAAAAAATAGGGCATAATGACATGGGATTCTCATCATTTGGTTTCCCCATGCACTATAAAATATCACATTATTTAATATGTAGCTTGACATCTTGAAAAATAGTAGGCCACCATAGTCCAGCTAATAGTACTTTGTGTGTAAAAGCCTCACCAACATAGTGTCTGCCAACAATTCCTTTGTGACATTGATAGAGTAATTTAGGATGCTTGTGTTTCATGACACAACATCAAAGGATTTCATCTCATCCACACTTGTAGAGGTTCCCTCCAATGAGCTGGAATGGTGCAACATGGATGGCTAGTTACTTTTTATCTTACAGACTCAAAGAATCTGGCACTACACTAGTAGTTAAGAAAGCTACTATATCTTCTAACTCCTCAAGAACATGGAAAACATGGAACAAACATACCTCAGGTAGGTCATCCTTAATGGTGTGTTTTGGGTCACTAGAATCAATTTTGAAGAGATGGTTAGGACCGCAATTGGTCTTTCTTGGTTTGACCATGATAGAGAATTATAATTCTTGGAACAAAATAATCCAGTGACATATATGGCCATGTGACAAAGGTTTATTACCCAGATAGTTTAAAGATTCATGGTTTGTATAGAACACAAAAGGAGATGCCAACAAGTACTATCAAAACTTTTGTAAGGCACAAACCATGGAAAGTATTTTGTACTCTATTGTGGTGTAATTTGTTTCAGTCAAAGTAAGCTTTCTACTCACAAAATAAATGGGGTGATCAAGGTGACCTTCACTAGGCTGTGTAAGGATCACATTGATGGCCATTCTAGAAGCATCAACATGGACATGGAATGGTTTAGTCTAATCAGGGAACTAGATAATTAGTGCAATGATGAGCTTGTCTTTTAAGGCTTCAAAAGCTTCTTGGCAAAAGTGGGACCAAATAAAATGTTTGTTATGTTTCAAAAGTTCCTCTAATAGCATGGAAATCTTTGCATAACCTTGCATGAATTTTTGATAATACCCTCTATGTTTTAGAAAGGCATGAACCATGTGTTGGGATGTCAATATTGGTAGATGGAGAATGACAAATACCCTAGTGGGGTCTACCAAAAGTCTATCTTTATAGATAATATGACCAAGAAGAACACTAAATGGTATAGGAAAAAGACATTTCAATAGATTAGGTGAATTTTGAAGTACTTGTAAATACTCAAGCATAAACCTTAGATTAGAACAATGGTCCTTCACTAAGCCATAGATTATCTAGTCATCCAAATAAACCTGAAGGAATTTATGGATGAAGTCTATAAAGGCCTTAATGGATATATAGGAGAATATAATAGGTGTATTTTTCAACCCAAATGGCATGACAATATATGTGAAAGATTCCCATTTTGTAGCAAATATAGTCTTAGGTTGATCCTCCTTGGCGATCTAGACCTAATGGTATCTAGAGAATCCATTTGTGAAAGTGTAAATTTCACACTCTGTGACCCCTTCAAGGATTTATGTTGTGAATGGCATTGGAAAAGGATTAGTAATTCAAGATGCATTAAGTATTCGATAATCAACACAAATTCTAATTCACCCATATTTTTTATACTTATGACTATGAGGATGACCCATTCGAGCTCATTAATTGGGGTTATCACTCCATCATGTAAAATTCTATTAATTTCTTCTTTCACTTATGCATGTAAATTTTGATTCATTCGATACATCCATTTACTGACTAGTTGAGCACCTTCAACCAGTTTGATATGTATTTTACCTAAAGATGGATGAACACCTTTCATTTTGCTATAACTCCTTGGAAAAACATCTTAGTACTCATTTAACTATTCAAATATTTTTAAAATCTCCATATCGAACCAATAGTCACCCATAATAACTATCTTTGGTTCTTCCTCCATACCAATGTTACGTTGGATGGTTTGAAGAGGTTTTGAGTATGAGTGGTTTGCATCAAGACCAAATCTCTTCATGGCTTGCTTGATTAAGTAAAAATTCTAGTATGGGGATAAACAACACAGATGGATCATTAAATATAACTATACCTTCTTTTGGTACATCATGTATATGTTATAACTGATATTTGATAGGACTAGGGTCACCAACAACTGCTTCACACATGGATTGGAGAGTGAGGCACAAATCCATCCTTAAAAATGAGTAATACAATGTCAAGACCATGTTATTTTCCAATATATGCCAAACATGAGTATCTAAATGTCATTCTTCATGAACATACCATGTTTTAGCCCAAGTGTGTAAAGTGTCATAAAATTAATTTACCCATAGGTACTCTAGCAAGAAGGACTCTTCATCCCTCCACATAGTTTCACAAACTTCTATGTGTGGTTCTGGTACTCGGACTCTATTATAGCTGATTTTACCCTAAATGTAGTTATCATGATGAAAATGATGATGTAAAGCATAGCATACTTGATCCTAATGAAGAAATCACTCATTATGGGTTTGCCACCACCATACGTTTGTACCATCAAAAAAGTGAACCCGTGAATGCATACAATCAACATTAGAGTCATAGAATGCGTTGAGTCACTAGACAAAGTCATGAACTTCTATTTACCCATGAAACTGAGGAGCTTCATCAAGCCTCTTTAGTGGTGTGGCCATAACTAGTTCTCATATGAATTGTCTGGTAATAAGATGAAAAATATATAGTATTTATGATACTAGTGCAAAATTCTCTCACAACTACCAATGACACTACACACTCTTCTAGTGAGGTCTTAATCACCATGGGCCCAAAAATTACAAGCATTACTGGTAGTATCAGAAAGTAATTATGTGTCTATCTATTGGAGGACACCATCATGATTAATATCATGATGATCACCATCCCTAGCTATGATGTTATATATGTGGTTAATGTTCTCATTTGTGCTAACAAGTTCTACATATGGGGGCCCATGTGCTTGGTCCAATGAGATTACAACTCATTGATTTGTATTTTCAAAATTTATATAGTTATTTTTGAAACTTAAGTTTGTATTATTTGCATACGACTAAGGCTGACCCAATAGAGTTGGCAAATCATTAGTTTTAACCAATTCGATAACTTCAAAGTCAACTCTAAAAAGTACCTCAAGGATATCAACAATTGAATTTTTTAAAACACCAATTAGTAGAGCACAAGTTTTATTAGCCATAAATAATATGTGAGGTGATGGTTGTAATACTAGGCTAGCCATTTTGTGCCATGTATCCTTTGTGAGTACATTGACCTTAGTGCTAGTGTCAACTAAAATATCTTGGATCACCCAACCATCGATGGTAACATTCACCAATATTTCTTTATCCTCTTGAGGGTTAAGGGGAATAGGAGTATCTTATCATCAAGCATGATTTAATCGATGATCTTCAGTTGGCCTAGGCAAATGAGGTTGATCATCAGTTGGTCTTGGCACCTAATTTTTAAGCTAATTACTCAATTGTGGGATAATGTCTTCATCTAGTAGATGCTTGCAAAGTTCTTAGAAATCATCCCATGCCATGTTTTGAGGTTCTATGGCCTTTTACAGATTAACACAATGGGCAAATTCTTGGTCCTTAAGAAACTAAATTTCTCCTTGTAGTTCTCTTACCAAGAATATTGTATCCTAGAGCACATCTTTCTATTGTTGGGCATCAAGATACTTTATTACATGAGGCTCTTCACATTGTATCTTCTCAATAGGTGGAATAGATGTAGATGTAGATTTTCCTTCACTACATGTGGTGATATTAACCTATTGGACTTTTAGAGTGCTAGAGTGTAGTTTCCAGAGAGGTTTATCAATACAAATCATACTAGCATCTTTTTCATTTCTTTCCTTAGTGATGGCTATGTAAAAATCAAGACATTCCTCTAATCGATTCTCTTTTTTACAAAAAACACATGTTGGATAGACTGGACAATCTCATTGATAGTGATATAGGGATCCATACTTATAACATGTTCATGGTGGAAAATGGCCATCTCCTCATCCCCATCCTTGGCCTCATCTATGTGCCTCATGTATATCACTAATTAGTCGACAATCATTTGTGTCATAGGTATAAGCATCACATATCTTACAGTACTCAGATGCTTCAAAATGTGTAGTGCATTATAAGAGAGGGCAAGAACATACATATTACTATTCATGGAAAGTTTCACAAGACTGATTTAGTATAGTGCAGATGTTCTTTTGAGGGTAGTTGCTTTTATTATGACTTCACACTCATAATTAGTATAACAAAGACCAATGTGAGTGTTGTAAGCATTGTTTGTAGTCAATTGTTCTAATTGTGATGCCATTGAAGCTATTTTAGATTTCATAAAAGGATTGATTCTAATGTCAATGCTACCAAAAAATTCATCATGAAGGGTAGTTTCTAGGGCCTCATGTAGGTTGGTAAAGGTCCTTTAAGATAGGGTTTATCTAAAAGGAAGCAATAAGCCTCCCATAAACCATTAGGCATGCTAAACAACATTAATCTCGAATGAAAGCTTAGAGAATAGTGTTTTAAATCATGCATCATACTCATGTACATTTTTAATGAGCTCTTGTTTTATGCCCTTTAGTGAAACAATACTTTGTTGCTTAAATTTGAGAATATCAATTTATTGAATAAATGCTACCCTGAGCTGATCATAGTCAATTAACACTTATTGAGGGTCAAACTTTATATACCACTTGTTGAAAATTATTTTGCCTTTAGCTTAGAAGAAGTTATACCCCATGCCCTCCAAATGAGTTCAAACTTATGAACATACTCTAAAACATTCTCCATGTCTTGATATTTAGGTAAATAAATCATCATTTCATAATACACCTTGATAGTTGAGATACTTATGACGATGGCTATTAAGAACCTCTAATTCATATTCTTAGAGGTGGAAGTCCAACACTTCCTCCTATTCTACCTCTTATTCTTCTTCCCCACCTCAAATAGCCTTACCTGAGATGTTGGGCATGGTAGTAGGTTGATTGATAATACTTGGACCAATACTCTACCCATTATTAATACCTGGTCCACCAAGCATACCAATTTGGGCCATGAAATTTCCTTGAAAAGGAAGAGAAAGTGTCATTTCACTATGAGGTAAAATTTTCTCAGCTATAAGTTCTATTATAGGATTAGTTTATGAATCTATACTATTTGTATCCCAATTATGTATGATTAAATCATTTGGCTTAAAATCACTAGTGTGCACTATGGTTGGGGAGCTAGCTTGGTTCAAATGCAATTCTTTAGTCTCTTTTGTTTGGCTAGTTTTTCCCTCATATGACAAAATTGGCATTGGTCATTGTTCAAAATTTGGTGAGTCCTCTCTATATCCTTCTACTCCCCTATGGATCATAACAACACTTCCTAAGTACTTCCACATTCTGATTTTGCCTCCACCTATAATCCTCTATCAAACTTTATCTTATTTACACTTTTGCAATTCCCACTAACTAGCTACCATTCCAATCCAATAATCCTTTACCAACACCTTTACATTTCCATCCTAATTGTGTGGCTCATGCAAGTATGAATTTATCCCTCCACAAGAAAATTTTTGAGTCCTAAATCAATAAACAACTTCTTTACTTCTAGTGGGAAGTGTCTAATATACCAACCACATGGATCTCAAAGAAAATGGAACTTGGATTCTTTAAGACAAGAGCAAGTGGTTATAACATATTCCAAAATATAGCTATTTAACACCCCTCTCCACTAGATATTAATAACCTATGTCCATGGTGTTCCCAAACATGCTAAAGCCCTTTAATGCTCTATCATACAAGCTTGCCTCCATTCCAAAATTTCATGACCGGTCTTGAGCGTAGGTGGAGAGATAAGAATGCAAATGAACATGGACTTCGACAAAAAGGTTTCATATAATGAGTTATAGAGATGTTATTCAACCCATGCAAGTAAAAAAACTCCTGGTTCAAGATAGGGAATCACAAAATTATCCTCAACCTCGATAATCCATTATTTAATACTTTCAAGGGATAAACATTTGAGCATTTTCCATTACTATGTAACAAGTGCTATGGGTCCTAACAATAGAACCAAAATGCTTTGTTTTTTTTATCAAGTTTTCACTAGGGCATTGAAGTGTCTAGTTCTCAACAAGCTTATGCACTGGATTTTCATGCAATACTAAGCTCTTACTTGCTCACCCGAAGCACACAACAAGAAATCAGTCCTTGCAAGTGATGTTGTGCAATAACACACTTATCATATACTTGTGCTCTAATTACTGATTACATAAAAAAGAAAATACATGACTATGGACCTTTTTTCATTTATGCAAAAAAAAAAAGAATATGAAGATAACTTCCATGAGGTTCAAAGTGTTGATTATGCAAGCTCATATAATTCATATTGTATATATCATAGTCAATTCTAAGCCACATATTACATAATCTAAAGTCATTGATACTCAATGTTCAACTATCAATCAAATAAAACATAAACACTAGAACTAATAGTAAATTCCATAATTCTGCTATTACCATAAGATTCATTACATACTACCAATGTTTAACCCCCTCACACATCTCTACATAGGGGTATTTATACTTGTTTTTCCCTAACCAAGTTATTACATTATAAATGATATATAGGTGAATAACAAATGATCTCTAAAAGATTGAGAATCACGACAATCATTTATTTGTTTTCTCCTAAGGACCCAGGCCTTTGCACCTCTTATATTCTTGTTTGGTGCTAGATCCTTATTGCTAAATATCATCCTTTATGTAGGCTAGTGTAAAAATCATGTGATGATTAAAGTTTAATTTGTCCGTGAAAATCACTCCTCAACCATTTCTCACTTCCCTCATGCTCCCCAAGTCTTTCATTGGTATATCAATTCCTATGCTCTTGGGTTGTCCATTTGTTATGTTTCTTCGTTGACTAGGTCTTCTTGCACTATGATCTTCTGCACCATTATCCTTTCACGTCATGCTAGTTCTGCACCATGGTCTTCCTGTGCCATGTTCCTCTCGTGTCATGTCGGTTTCATGCCAAAAAGCCAAAATACTTAGCCAAAATTTGGGGTCCAAAAGGAAGTTGCCATTGCCCCATGGTTTTTCCTTAAACATTACAAGATTCCATGTAATATCATTGTGTAATTTGTTATTCTTTGTTCATAGTTTTATAGCTTGATTTATTCCACATTATTTGCTTGTACAATTTGGATAATATTTTCTTAACACAACCAAGGTTTGAGTTTACCAAGTGTACAAGACTGAGGTGCTATATAATCATAAAATATCATCTACAATATTTTATTCATTTGCTTACTATTTTAATCAGTTTAAATCTGATTTCTAATTACATAAGCCATCTTTTTTACATAATGGAAGGGAAATTGAGAAGTTTTGGATAAGAATTCTATAATGGTGAAATCAATCAAGTTTATGTTTACATTCAGTTTGGATCAACTGTGGGTTAGAAAATTTTGAACAAGGATTTTTGATGGCTAGATAAAATTTAGTGAAAACGCAGTGGATTTGAAATAAAATTTTTAGGAAGTCCTATATTTGAGTAAAAACAAGCAATCACTATCAAATAAATCTACATCACAAAAATCCACATCATTTTTGTAATGTCCATGTATTTTTATTATAATTGTACAAAAATTAATATTTTTTAGGGCCCATAAATACTATGTTTTCTTAGGGTATTAGTCAAATTATTTAACTTTAGCCAATGAAAAGATAATAAATTTAATAAATTTATTATTATTTTTATAACATTATATTACAAACCTAATATTCAAACTTAACATTTTGAAAAAATACCTTATTGTTATTGGTTGCACACGTCTCTATTAAAAAATAATAAGTTAAAGTGATTACAATTATTTATTATTTAAAATTTCTCAGGATGGTTGGACCCATTATTTATTATTTATCGATAAAAATAAAATATACTTGCTTATTTTTATCAATAATTTAAAATGTTCTCGGGATGGTTGGACCCATTATTTACAATGGTCACATCCCTTCACATTTCACTATAAACATGGTTTTAACCCTATTGTGAATGTGTGCGAAAAGGATATATTATGAATCATGAATTATGTGTGAACAAAGAGTTTTGTGAAGTCTATTGAAGAAGTGAGAAGGAGTAGTTTATGTATTGGAGTGATTTGGTTTCTCAAATATATGAATATCACATTGATGGGTTTTTTTTACCTCTTTGAGGTTTTCCCATGCTTATTCTTGTGTACTGGTTCATTGATCTATGTGCTTCATTTATTATACTTTGATCATTATTTATTCATCCTAGATTCTATTTATACTTTGTTATTATATACACAAATTTTATCATGAATGTGGTGTCTCATTAAGTGAACTTGTCCTTTGCGATCCAAGGCATAAGGGTTGTATATGGAGATGAATCCATCACAAATAAATACTTTTATGAACCATTAAGCATAAATATATGAAAAGAATTCTCATTGAATCTAGGAAGAGATCTTGTTTTTCATTTTATTTTAGAATGCCCATTATTATTTTATTGTACTTTCAACTTCAAGGTTATCCATTTTCTATTAGAATATGCATGTCAACTCAAAGGAGGGGGACAAGACTAATGAACATAATGAGAATAATAGTTGGAGTGCCTTTTCATATTCCTGTTATGGATTTAATCTACACCCTTGGAGAGGGTTCTTCAAGCCTTTTCCAATTGAGCCATAATATTGGGACAACCCTAGGCTGTGGGTCACCTATAATGGGGTTGAACTTCCAGAGAAGGATATATTCCTCTTGATGCTCACCTAAACTAATGTTTATCATAGGGAAAAGAGTTAGAATGGGGATAAGGGCTCCTAAGAAAGTTAACTAGGGTGATACACTAAACTTAATGGACACTCACATAAGCTTAAACCCACACTATATCAACATAAGACAACTATAGCTCACACATCCTCATAATCTCACTTATTGCATAAGTATTTCATGGAAGAGGTTCAGATAGAAAACTAATCTAGACCTACAATAACTTGAAAATACCTTAAACGAGGCAAGTAGAAGGATAATGAACTAAGAAAATTCTCCACAAATTCATCATGCACAAACATACTAATCACTAATCAAAGGCAAGAGATAGGCAAAGAGCCAATCTTATTAATTCAAGAGATAGTTCTTACAATATTTAACCATATCAAATGAGCGCTTTTGTAATAGTCTCAATGAGCATCCTTGTCTCCCAAAAAGATGAAAAAAGTCTAAAATCTGAGAACCCCCCAATGTGGAAGAGACTAAGATATATAGGAGAAGGGAGAGAGAAATAAAGTGGGAACATACCGTCAAAGAGGGAACACACCATCGCAGATCATTAATTGAAACTTGAGATGCTAGTATTTTGATCCAATGAAGGCCTTGCCACCTTTTTGATCAATCAGGACATTGATCATGGCTTACCAAGTGGAAAGGTCCCTTTAGGCTTTGGGGATGATTTGAATGCTCCTATCTATAAATTTCAACCACAAGATCCTTTTATTGATCCTTCACACCATCTCCCACTGAAGACAAAAATTTCATGCTCATGGAATTGATAGAGTCATGAATTTATTTACTTTAGATGATTGTTTGTCAAAAATATGGCCATATTGAAGGATGTGTACCCTCTTCATGATCCCAACACCTATCCTTTATCAAATTTGGACTGGATCTTTTCTATAGATGGAAAACCAATCTCCTTTATTGGTTTTCCTATAGCCACATATATTGATGCAGACCTATAGACTACATAGCTTTACTCTTGATCCCCAATAGGTCTATAAGACCCATTTTTACCTTTTAACATCTATAAAAATTGAGTACTTCATCATATATAGGTCTCATTTAGAGCATGGTGAACACAGTCTTAGAATGAACCCTTTATACCATGAAAATTTGAACTAGAGATCTATATTTAGCGTCAATGGTGTCCTTTTATATTCTTTTAACTTGAATACATCATTGTGTCCTTTTCATGGCATTTGATCAAGATTTAATGGTAAAATGATGACTCCTACAAGATTTTATTGCCTTAGTTTAACCTCGATCACATGTTTGACCTCCCATCAAAGATCCCTTAGTATTTTGACTTTAAACCTTGCTCATTGATTTACTTTGTATGAGATGCATATAGACCATTGCTTTTCCTAGGATCCTAACGAGCTAATGACACTTGGAAATCTTTTATGTATCCCTAAGCTATGCTGATCTTGTTGACTTTTCTCACACTATTGGATCATGATGTATGAACTAATGTGAGCCCTTGATATAGATCCACTAACTTTCTCACTTTGACTTGAATCATTGGATCATAATGCACGAAGTAACATAAGCCTTCAATCTACTTGGGCCCACTTTCTTGCTAGTTCTTATGCACCATTAGATCATTGGTATGATTGAATGCTGATCATTGATCTAGATTAGACCCACCTTCTTATTAGTTGCCTCATGCTATTGTATCTCATATTGATGAACCTACACCATTGGATCTTGTCTAACTTGTAGCCTTTTATGGGCTTTTAACCTAAGGACCTTTTGACTTGTTTAACCAGAGTGCAAATCATTAGATCTTGATTATTAGTATGTGAGCTCATGTAGACTTTTATATCTTGCTCAAATTTAAACCTTTTAATGGATTTTGAACCCAAACGGTTATTTATGGAGTTTGAACTTGATGTTAGAATGAACATCTTATGCTGTAAGTCTAACTTTAAACACTTAGAACTTGAGCTAGAAATCTCACATAGACATGAAAATTATAGAGCATGTTCCCAACATGAAGAACCTTATGGTGTTGTATCCTTTTGGCTCATGAGGCTTATTGAGGTGCATTTATAAAATGCCCAAGTGAACTGGTCCATTCCTTTCTACATGATGTCTTGGTGATAGTCTGGTCCTTAAACTTGCACAATTCATCTTTTGATCATTCTTTTATGGTCCTGATGATTTTCTAAGGCTTGTGCAACCTAGTTCATGCTCTTGATACTCAGACACCCTGAAACCTACTTGGATCCTTCATCTGCAATTGTAGACATGTTATTTAAAGATTAATTAGATCACACTTTAAGCATACATAAAGTGTTTCAAATGCTTTACAACAACATGATCTTCTCCTCAAGTCATTTAGTCCTTCTTTCTATAAGAAACCTGTTCAGCTCTTTAAATCTTAGTATGTGGGCCAAAAATGGCCAACATCTTTGGTGAGTCATAGGGGTTGCATGCCTATCTATGAAAGAGAACTCAGACCCTTTATCTTGTCTAGTCCATTAGGCATGGAATCACTATTGATCTGATTTGAGTAAGGCTATCCCTTTTCTAGAAGACTTTTCTTGAAGCAACAAAGACCAAAAGAAATAAAATAAAACAAAGGCAAGTGCATGCAAGATCTTATAAAAAGAGTAAATAACTAACCTAATAAACAAATGTGCACATAGGCACTTATAAAAAAGCATGAAAACTATTCTACTAGGTACAAGGTTATAATTTACAAGTTCCTTCCACCTAGGTCAAAAGGAAGATTTCTAACATCATTCACTTGTGATGAACCAGGATGAAAAATACCTTGCTTTGGAGAGATCATGATAAGTGGGCTAAGATGCCTAGCTAATGACCCCTTTAACATGCTCTCAAGTGGATGAAATGGGATAAACATATCTCCAATGTAGACATACTGGTCCGTTTATTCAAGGATTTCTTCATATTGGACTATAGAATCACTTGCAACCTTCTCATTTGATGGCTCAATTTTATGTTCTGAATTAAGCACAACTTGTGATGTCTCCTTCTTGTCATCCTATAACTAAGCTAGATACCTAATAGGACATCCTCTTATCAATATAAACATTGAGCAATCAAATTTCACTATATTCATATGTTTTGATGTCCCATCATTATGTTCCTCATGCATAATTAGATCATAGTCTTCCTGGAGAGGAACATAGCTTGCTTCCAAGATCTCAAACAAGTCTTCCAATGTCACTAAAGCTACAATTGTAACCTCTGATGACTCATTAATATCATGTTTTTCAATATGCACATTTTGATCAACTGCTTCTTGGACTTGCTTACTTGAAGGTACAGGTGTGTCATCCAAACTTGAACATAAATATTCAAGTTCATCCTAGAAGGTAGCCTCCTCTTGGTCATTGGAAAAGATGCCAATCTCAACCTCACTAAGACTCAATCTATAGCAACTGGATTGGTTTTCTTTCTTTAAAGAGAGGGGAAGATCATCTTTGTAAGAAAGGTCTAACTCATCATGCTTTTGATGATCTTTATTAGTATGCTCGTCAAACTGCATCTCTTGAGTAGTTGAGATGTATTCTTCATCAACCTCACTCAAGGTTTCATCTCATTCTTCCACTACAAATGAGGGTTGATCTGACCATCCATGGTTCAAAATGTTACACTTTTCTTGCTCAAGCTCTGATATGCTTTCCTTTTGCTCCAAACTATCAGGGCTATCTTCATTTGGTAGCTCATCTTGAGGTATACCCACCTCAAACACCTAGTCCTGATCCTCTTCTTGATGTATGTAGAATGGACCTTCAGTAGTCCATTCAAAATCTGCTCTATTTTCATCTTGAGGGTTGTCCTCATCAAGATCCAATTCATTAGTGTCAAATCCAAGCTAAGAAAGCTCGTCCAAACCTGAATTTTCCCCTTTTGGATGAAGTGGATTGCTTATCATGATCTATTTATCATAGACACTTGTATTTTCCTCTTCAGGTTTACCTATGACTTTAATCCTCCTCTATTCTTTGTAAAATAGATTCTTCCTTCATGAGGGAGATGGTGGACGGGTGAAGAAGTGCACCTTGTTTGTAGCTTAGGAGAGTCTCCTTCTAGTTAGGGACCTTGAAGTCTCTCTTTGGTGGATCTTGAGGAAAGGAGAGAGACTCTTAGAACTCTTGTACACCAAGCTCATTAAGCTGAGCTATTGTTGCTTGATTCATTTCTTGCATAACTAACCCTTCCTCTATCAGAACTAGTTCTTGAACTGCCTCAAATGATGCCTCCTCTTTCTTCTTTATACCATTCTAAACTAATTTTCATGATGGATATGAGTATGGAACAAATAATTTTCCTTCCTTTTGAATAGTTATAAGAGAGGGTGGTCTCACAAGTGAGGGCATGACATAGCTAGGGTCAAAAGTGCTAGGAAAGATCCATGATGGAACGACTTCATGTTTTTGGGTGGGAATGGGCATAAGGGTAGGAAAGGGTAAGCTAATTATCTCAATATTGATATACTCTTTCTCCCATTGCTCAAAAACTTTTTTAATGGACAATACCCACCTTTTCATCTCTTGCTTCTCAACATGTGGATAGTCAGCTTCTTCAATGGATTCCCATACATTCCAAAACTCTAGCAAGAAGATATTTATCCCCTCATGGCATGAATAAAGAATTATTTTCCAAGTTTAACCCCCTCATTTATCTTCATGATTATTCTACCTTGGTTTAGTATTGACTCTTTGAGTTTTGACAAGGATGGACTTTGACAATGTTGACTAGGGGGTGATCGAGTAATCTTCAAGGTTGAGCTTGAGGCTCTTGGAGGGAAGTGGGCACATAAGATTGGTCTAAATGAGCTTATTGATATCCATAAGATATTAACATACTATCTATATTTTATACCGTGTTTCTCATCATTGCTATGTCCTCATTCTTACAAGATGACCACTATTCTCCCTCATAAACTGACTATCTATTCTTGACTAACTGAAGAACACTCTTTGTTTTTTGTATAACATGGATAGGGATGACTAGAGAAAGCTCCAAACCTTTACCAGTCTCCCTTAGCAAGTCAATATAAACTAATAATTCTTTCTTGACTCCTGACAAGGATGTAATAGGGTAAACCTAGTCTTGATAAGGGGAAATAGAAGACTGATTTAAATGCAAAAGAGGCTAACCTTGGTCATATGTAGGGGTGGGAGTAGGACAAAATCCATGATAGGGTTGATAGGATATTTGAAGGCCACTTTGGGGGAAAACATAAACATTATTTACCTGATAAGTGTGGTGTTGAGGTAAAGAATAAACATATTGATCAAAATATGATTGATTGTACATACTAGATTAAGATGATTAGGCACTTGAGCTACTTAAACTAGCTGATGAATGCTTAGAGTTTCCATTGATGTTTGCACACTTGACTTCAAAGGTTGATTGAATGAAGATAACACACAAAATATTCACTTAGTGCATGATAAGCTTTGTCCTACTGGGCGTGCCAAAAAATGTTATGGCTTCGATTTGCACCCTTAGAGAGGGTTCTTTAGGCCCTTTCCAATTGAGCCATAATATTGGGATATCCCCAGGCTGTTGGTCACCTAGAATGGGGTTGAACCTCTAGATAAGGCTGAATTCCTCTTGATGCTCACCTAAACTATTGCTTGTCATATGGAAAAGGTTTAGAAGGGGGATAAGAGCTCCTAAGAAAGTTAACGAGGGTGATGCACCAAACTTAAATGGACACTCACATAAGCTTGAACCCACACTAGATCAACATAAAACAATTATAGCTCACACAACCTGACAATATCACTCATTTCATAAGTATTTCATGGAAGAGGTTTGGACATAATACTAATCCAGACCTGTAATGGCTTAAAAACACTTTAAACGAGGCAAGCAAAAGGACAATAAACTAGGAAGATTATCCTTCATGAATTCATCATGCACAAACATACTAAACACTAATAAAAGGAAAAAGATAGGCAAAGATTCAATCTTATTACTTCAAGAGGTAATTTTTACAATATTTTGATAGGGTTTAACCATATCAAATGAATACTTTTATCAAGAGTCCTGATGAGTATCCTTGTCTCCCAAAAAGATGAAAAAAAATCTAAAATTTGAGAACCCCCATAATGGGGAAGAGACTAGGATATATAAAAGGGAGAGAGAGAAATAAAGTGGGAGCATGCCATTAGAGAGGGAACACATGATCCCATATCATTAATTAAAACTTGAGCTACCACACTTTTGATCCAATGAATACCTTGCTACCTTTTTGATCAATCAGGACACTGCTCATGGCTTACCAAGTGAAAAGGTCTATTAAGGCTCTAAGGACACATTGAATGATCTTATCTACAACTTTAAACTATCAGATCCTTTTCTTGATCCTTCACACCATCTCCCACTAAAGATAAAACTTTCATGCTCATGGACTTTATAGAATCATGACTTTATCTACTTTAGATGGTTGTTTGTAAAAAATATGGCCATGTTTAAGGATGAGGACCCTCTTCATGATCCCAGATATCTATCCTTGATCAAATATAGACCAAATATTTTCTATAGATAGAAAACCAATCTCCTTTATTTTTTTTCCTATAGCCACATATATCGATGCAGACTTATAGATTGCATAGCTTTGCTCTTGATCCCCAATACGTTTATAAGACCCATTTTTTCCTTTTAGAATCCATAGAAACCAAGGACTTCATCATATATAGGTATCCTTTAGAGAATGGCAAACACAGTCATAGAATGAACCCTATATACCATGAATCTTTGAAACAAATATCTATATTTAGCTTCAATGGTATTCCTTTATATTCTTTTAACTTGACTGCATTCTTGTGTCCTTTTCATGGCATTTCAAGGTTTAATAGAAAAATGGTGAATCTTACAAGATCTACTTGCCCTAATTTAACCCCAATCACATGTTTGACCTCCCATCAAACATCCCTTAGTCTTTCAACTTTAAACCTTGCTCATTGATTTCCTTTGTACGAGATGCACATAGAACATTAATTTTTATAGAAGCTTAACGATATAATGGCACTTGGAAATCTTTCACTTATCCTTGAGATATGCTGACCCTATTTAATTTGATCACATTATTAGATTATGATGTATGAATAAATGTGATCCCTTGATCTAGATCCACTAACTTTCTGACTTTAACTTGCACTGTTGAATCATAATGTATGAATCAACATGAACCTTTGATCCACCTGGGCCCACTTTCCTACCAGTTCTTATGTACCATTAGATCATTGGTATAATTGAATGCTAATAATTGATCTAGATTGGACCCACATTCTTATCAATCACCTTGTGCCATTGGATTTTAGCTTGATACACCTGTACTATTGGATCTTGTCCAACTTGTAGCCTTTTAAGGGATTTTAACTAAGGGACCTTTTGACATGTTTAACCCCAATGTGAATCATTAGATGTAGCTTATCAATATGTGAGCTCATGTGGACCATTAGAACTTGATCAAATTTAAACCTTTAAGGAATTTTGAACCCAAATAGTTACTTTACAAAGCTCTATCTTGACGTTAGGGTGAATGTCTTATGCTGCAGGTCCAACTTTGAACACGTAAAACTTGAGCTAGAAAGCTCACACGAACATGAAACTTGTAGAACATGTTACTAGCAAGAAGAATATTATGGAACTACATCCTTTTGGATTTCAAGGCTTTCTGAGGTGTATTTATAAAATGCCTAAGTGAACTAGTTCATTTCTTTCCACATGATGTCTTAGTGATGGTCTGGTCCTTAAACTTGCACAATTCATCTTTTGATCATTCTTTCAAGGTCCTGATGATTTTGTAAGGCTTGTGCAACCTAGTTCATGATATTAAATGCTTGAACACCATGATACCTACTTGATCCTTTATTTTTAATTATAAACCTATTCCTTGAATATCAATTAGATCACACTTTAAGCTTGCTTAAAGTGTTTAAAAAGATTTGCAACAACATGATCTTCTCCTCAAGTCATTTGGTCCTTCTTTCCACAAGAACTCTACTAAGCTCTTCAAAGCTTGGTATGTGTACCAAAAATGGCCAACACTTCCCACATAACCAATTCTAAATATTTCCATTTATAAATAGGTCTTGGGGCCTTTCACCAAGATATCAAAGTCATGTATGTTTCTTGTCTTAATAAAGATACAGTTCAATTAGAGCTTAAGATATGTAGGTCCTTAGATTATGATACATTATGAAAAATATGACCAAAACATAACATTGATTCATATTATATATGTAATAATTACCTCTAGATAAACACCAATGATTATTCCCCCCTCCCAAATTTGAAACCCTTAACTAGAGATATACATTTTGATAGGACTTGAAAGTCTAAAATGTGTAATAAACCTAAATCACATTTTGATGAGAAATAGTCACATGGGTTATATGGTGTTTTTATTGGATATTATTTTTATTTTCACATATTAACATATAATAATATTATTCATTTACAAGTGTATTGCACATGATAATCCACAACTCAAGGTCTGGGGTTTCCTTCTTATGTCAATTGATTTCCTTTATTATTGATCAAGGGTCAAAAATATATTGACCTAGATGGAGATAGTGATAGGACCTAGGTTCCACAAAGCTCTGACACCACTTGTCAGAATTAAGAGCACACTTGATTACCTTTGTATAAGCAAATAATTGCAGAATTTAACCAGAAGTAACAAGTAACTAGAAATCAGAAATAACACAGAATATGAGAGGCAACACACAATTGTATTCAACTCATTCCAGAAGGAAATTAAAATAAAGAGATCACACTCTTTCATCCACTTCGTGGGCATACCAGTAATCTTCCCTCAAGAGTTATCTTCTCTCAATACAGGTCACAAAAATCAACTCAAACACAGAGCTGTTGTTCACCTCAACCAGTCAGTACAATACTGCCAGTACAACCGAGTACGCAACATACTCCAAGTATATCTCACCTGATCTTGCTCCTTGATGTGTTGCTATCACCTTTGATCTTGCTACCCCGCGGATCCCCTTTGACCTTGCACACACACACCTATAGATCAACCAACCTTACTTACCCATGTAGATCTACTCCCTAATCTTGCAACAACCTGCAGACCAACTTGATCTTACATACTTAGATAGAACCCTTCAGATTCTACCATTGGAAGAACTCTTCTAGTTATACACTTACAATACAGCCCCATGGGTATATTATATAGATCCCATGCATACAATAATTAGACAAGCAGCTTAAGACTAAAATTAGTCTTTAACATGCAAACAATTGGTTCATTAACTAACTGCTCATCAATAAGTAGTTCTAGAATTGCATAGGTGACCAACGTCAGTCCCTATCTGTCTGTAGGTGACCGATGTTGGCCGACTCCTGACTGATGTCAGTTGCTTTCTGTCGACCACTGACCAACATCGATTATCATGCCTACGTTAGTGACTATGACACTCAGCAACCTCCTCCATGTTTGCATCTAGGTGAATCTTTTAGCTACATAACCTAAAAATCTCCCACTTGGAGATAAATAACTGCACCTATACCTGTACCAGTACATTGTCTAATCTGTATCCTGGCTTGTATCCCTCTTCAAGCTCAATCTTGAAGACCAACCACCACACACCTTGTGGTGCTACACCTGCGCTTGAATTTCTCCATTCTCAGCTTACCTTTTTCTGCCATTGCTATACTCCCACTCAATCAGAAACCCCTGAGAGTGACCTATAATCAAAAAAAACTTAACACACTCTGTGACCAAGGTGTTAGTGAACCTCGCTCTAAGAACCTCCAACCTCGCTCTGATACCAACTGATAGGACCTAGGTTCCACAAAGCTCTAACACCACTTGTCAAAATTAAGAGCACACTTGATTACCTTTGTATAATAAACTAAATGCAAAATTTAACCAAAAGTAACAAGTAACTAGAAATCAAAAATAGCACAGAATATGAGAGGCAACACACAATTGTATTCAACTCATTCCAGAAGGAAATTACAATAAAGAGATCACACTCTTTCATCCACTTCGTGGGCATACCAGTAATATTCCCTCAATAGTTATCTTCTCTCAATACAGGTCACAACAATCAACTCAAACACAAAGCTATTGTTCACCTCAATCAGTCAGTACAATACTGCCTGTAAAACTGAGTACGCAACATACTCCAAGTAGATCTCACCTGATCTTGCTCCTTAATGTGTTGCTGTCACCTTTGATCTTGCTACCCCATAGATCCCCTTTGACCTCGCACACACACACATGTAGATCAACCGACCTTATTACCCATTTAGATCTACTCCCTGATCTTGCAACAACCTACAGACCAACCTGATCTTACATACTTAGATAGAACCCTTCAGATTCTACCATTGAAAGAACTCTTCTGGTTCTACAATTATAATACATCCCCATGGGTCTATTATATAGATCCCATGCATACAATAATTAGACAAGTGGCTCAAGACTAAAATTAGTCTTTAACATGCAAACAACTAGTTCGTTAACTAACTGTTCATCAACAAGCAGTTTTGGAACCGCACAGGCGATCGATGTTGGTCCCTATCTGTCTATAGGTGACCGTCGTTGACTGACTCCTGACTGATGTTGGTTGCTTTTTGTCGACCACTGACTGACGTCGGTTATCCTACCGACATCGGTGACTGTGACACTTAGCAACCTCCTCCATGTTTGCATTCGAGTGAAGCTTTTAGCTCCACAACCTAACATTATGAAAAATATGACCAAAACATAACATTGATTCATATTATATATGTAATAATTACCTCTAGATAAACACCAATGATTATTCCCCCCTCCCAAATTTGAAACCCTTAACTAGAGATATACATTTGGATAGGACTTGAAAGTCTAAAATGTGTAATAAACCTAAATCACATTTTGATGAGAAATAGTCACATGGGTTATATGGTGTTTTTATTGGATATTATTTTTATTTTCACATATTAACATATAATAATATTATTCATTTACAAGTGTATTGCACATGATAATCCACAACTCAAGGTCTGGGGTTTCCTTCTTATGTCAGTTGATTTCCTTTATTATTGATCAAGGGTCAAAAATATATTGACCTAGATGGAGATAGAGATGGAGGTCATTTATACCTATCAATTATGGCCTCTCTATAGGGCCCAAAGTATATTTTTTTATTCATATTGATAGTTGGTTAGGTTATTTCTCAAAATATCCTTCCTTGGAATATAAAGTCGCATAAAGTGGACTAGACCTTTGTGATATGAGGCATAGTGGTCCTCTATGAACATGAATCCACCATAGATAAATCCTTTATTAGACCAACAAGAAAAAATAGATGAAATAACCTTTCATTAATCTTGAAACAAAATCTTATTTTTTCATGTTGTTCTAGGATGTCCTCGATTCCTATATAAAATTGATTATGTCTATTCCCAACAAACAAAAAATGCTACTTCAACTTCAATGTTATCCATTTTCTAATGGGATATGCATGGGAACTTGGAGGTGAGTTATAAGGCTAATTAATACATCAATAAATAGTAAGTTGAGTTCTAATTCATCTTCCTACAACTAATTCTAAAGTTGTCTTGGGGCCATTCATCAAGAGATATAAGTCATACATGTTTTTTGTCTTAGAAAAAGATAGATTTTGAGCATAATTCAACACATGCAAGGCCATGAATTTTTTAAACTATGAAAATATGGCTAAAACATAACATTGATTCATATTAACTATGTATAATTATGCTTTTTGTCTTTAAAAAATAATGATTTTGAGCATAATTCGAGACACGTAGGGCCATGGATTATGATACACTATGAAAATATGACCCAAAAATAACATTGATTCATAATAATGTAATTATGATGTTTTATAGATAAAGGTCAAGGTTCCTTTCCCTCCTCCCAAATTTGAAACCTTTCAACAATTATTTGTAGTTTAATAGGTTTCAAAATTCTAAAATGTGTAATACAATTGGATCATGTTTTGATGAGATAGTCACATTGGCTATATTGTATTTTTATTGTATATTATTATTATTTTCACATATCTCCATAGAAAAATATTTATTTATGAGCTTATTGTAAATGTGTCTTCTCTTTGAAGTTTCTTTATCTCTTTCTTCTCTTAAAAGCTTCTTTTTGCATGGAAGATGTTTTTGTATATCATTGCACTCTAAAAATGTCTTTAATAAAATAGAGTGTATAATATGTGCATTTGAATCTTATTAATTTATTCTATTTTATGCTTTCAATTATTATCATATCATTTTTTCATCAAAGCCTATTGATTGTGGCCTTAGATCCAATCCTCTTAAGGGTTTCCATATTTTACCCATATTATATCTACAAACATTTGGCCTCTCATAATCAAAGTCTTTGATCTAATGTCTTTGATAGTTTCTACCACTTACCTACACTAGGTAAGATCCCAAAAATAAATCCTCTTATTATCTCTAGCGTTAGATATACACCTATATCTAGAACATCTTTGTCATGTGCTACTTTTAGAGCTCCATATTCACAGGGTTGGGTTGTGTTTTTTAAGTTCAATTATCTTATCTCTCTCTTTCAAGTCAAATCAATAAAATCAAATTATTATCACACCATTTTTATAATAAAAAAATGTAGAATTACAAATTTTTAGATCTAACATTTATAATTTACATATTTGTTCTTTCTTTCTTTAAATTTTTTGTCTTAGCTTCCATAACAACTCTCAACTTTCTATATTTTCTCTTAGAATTTTAAATCTAGCTTCTTCTACATCTACTCTTAAAATTTTAGATTTGTTCTCAAAATTTCAAATGTGGTCTCATGTTTTTTAGATCTATTGTCATAATTTTTAGAATCATTTTCAAAATCTCACTCTTGCTATAATAATTTTATCTCTACTCTCATATTATTATATTTGGGCGTTATATTTTATGATTTATTTATATGCTTAATGATTATTTTGATTTAACAATTAAAAGTTATAATTCACTAAACTATTGAAATGGTGATTTAGATCAAAAAATTTGAAATGAGACATAAATGCTAATTACTATTAGAATATGCATATAGATTGGATTTAATTTATGTTGACTAGGTAGTCAAATCTCTAATGTAAAACTAATTGGAAAGATCTGTGAATTATGTCACACCTAAAAACAAATGTTTATGATGTATTGGGATAGGGTCAGACTAGGTGGACAAGGGCACACTGTGGCCTTGTCTATTGACTGTGGCCATATTTGTGTTAATAGTGCAGATGCTTTTCCTATACATGCACCTATGGCTATTGGAAAGGGTTTGTTGTCTGTATGCAAATGCCAATTTTACACATGGAAGTATATATAATAATAAACCTTAGTTATTGCATGTAAACCAAATAGAGTTCAAATGTTAAAGGGTAGAATTATTAAATGGGAATAGCCGAGCTATCATAAAAAAAACACTACATAATTTGAGTGTTGCCTACATAGCCTAAAAGGACCTTAGGTTGATGTAGTTCTTCTTCCTAAAGTGAGAGTGTGAATCTTGACATTTATTAAATAGATGCCACTAGTAAATTGATTTGAATGCTTGATAATGAATGCCCTTGACTTACAATAAAATAACTTTAGACTTGGCCTATGACTCTTAGGATAAATTATAACTAGCATTAAAAATATTAGTGACCTTTCATTCAATGTGCAGTAGAATTGGCAAGTGATTACTAGATGATGTTTAAGAGGGCTTGATGTGATTATATAATCATGAGAGAGTTTATATGAAACATCTCAAATTTAAAAAATTACCTTTGGAGTGTGGGGGACAAGGTTGCACTAGTGGACAAGGCGAGTTATGGCCTTATCTGACTTAGTGTAGTCTTATCCCAAAAGGGACAAAGATTGTTGGGATTTAGATGATAGGAACTTGTAAGTATAATAGAGATGCCTGAATGATGTTTTTAGTAATTATAAGACAATGAGTAGAATAGTTAAGGCTCTCATAGATATTGTAAGTTAACCAAATGGTGAATAGACCAAGAAAGGTAAGGATGTCGAGATTAAATATTGTCAAGAGCTTATTGATTAAATTTAAGTGTCTAACTGCCCCCTCCCTCTTTATTCTAGTGATGCAATGAAGTTAAATTACTAGAGTAAATGATATGTGAACCTAAGTGTGTATACACACTTTGTATTTTGATGTGAAGTTTGATTATGCAAGGTGCCTCAATGCAAAACCTGTAATAATGCCACTAAAATTAGTTGTTGTCCATATTTGAGAATTGAAAATCTAAAACTTGAAATTTGAAAATTTAAAAGAGAGAAAAGAAAGAGTACACCTAAAATAACATAAAATCTAATTACCCTATAAATTTAAAGTTGAAAAGTGTTTGTGCCCCCTTGTTAAGGCAATTGAAGATATGTTGAACCTATGGAAAATTAAGAGTGATCAAGTCTCAATTTAAAAACTAGTGAAAGACTTTGAATTGGAAAGATTGTATGCTCAAACTCTTATTTGAGTGTGTGAAGTAATTCATAAAATAATTGAAAGGGTGAAACCATGAAATATGGCTCGCTACAATGTCACTCTAGACGTTGAGTATCACTACACTCAAATGTGGTAGGATAAGAGGATAGAACCACCAAATATGGATCATTAAAGTGAAACCATAGATGTTGAGTGTCATTAGACTCTAATGTGTCCCACTTGACAAATGAGATGAATCACACCACTATAAATGGATCTAGATTTTATTGAAACTTTTGTATCTTGAAAATTTTTGAACTTTGAAAAAGTGAAATTTTAAAATTTTAAAGTAGAAACATGAACATGAATGAATATCATTCCCCATGTATCTATATTTTATTGATATAAAATTCCAATTGAATTTATAACTATTTGAAACCTATAATTTGTAACTATAGGAATGAGTGTACATGCATGTCATATGCCCCCATAACCTAAAAATTTAGAACCATGTTATAAATATGAAAACTTTATACTATCATAAATATGAAACTTGTTACTCATGAGGAGTTAAATCCTTAAAGTAAGCCCATTATGATGCCCCATTTTTGAGATGAGATACGTAGCCTACAAGTCACTTGTCTCAAAAGAGAACTTTTAAAATATGTGAAAAATATAACCATGCAGTAGCATATGAACATTTGAATTGTATTGCATCATATTATTGAATATAACATTAAATTGCATATGAAACATGTGTAAGATGGATATAGAATTGAATTTCATATGAAACATGTGTTAAATAAATATAGCATTGAAGCACATAATCATAATGTGCATGACATCTATCATGGCACATAATTAAAATTAGAAAATAGAAACAATGCATGATATGAAACATGACACCATAGTAACATATAATGAACATGCAAGTAATGTCAGACAATGTCACATAATTTGTATAAAATGTCACATATAAGGCCAAAGATCACATGCAAGGCACATGTGAATGTCACATAAACAAGGAAGGCCACACGCCATACTCAAATGACATAATAATTCCATACAAGCAAGAACATATATATGTTGCACATATAAGGCCAAGGGCTACACACAATAAGAAAGTAAGTCCTAAATTATCATGTAGTAAAGTAATAATTTTGAAAAGAATCATAGAGAAAATGAGACTAGTCTACATCAACCATATGTATCAATGTCACTTGTGAGCAAATAACATATCCATGTAACACAATGGAAAGTATGAATGACTAGCAAAACATTTGTATGATATACAGCTCAACATGATAGAGATATTGTAGATAGATATAACTTATTAAATTGTTTATGGAGAGTTAAGAGTTTCCCCCAGCTTAGAAAGGCTACTAGGTAAAAATTGAAGCTCAACATAAAAAAACCACATAATAGTATGTCTTATATCACACTCACATACCTCGTGAAAATAAATGTGTATTGGAAACTAAAATATGTTATATATTGAACATGAAATAAATAACACATGTAAAGAAGTAAAATATAAACATAGGAAAATAATTTTGAGGTCTTAATTTTGAATTTTTGAAATATTTTGATTTTTTTTTTTTTTTTTGTGGGGGGGGAAATTTTTTAAATAGATGCAATTTTTGAAAATTTGAACATATGTGATTTTTTTTGAATTTTTTGAAATATTTGAATGTTTTCAAGATTGGAATTAATACAATAAGTGGAAAGTACCAATAAGAAAGGATTTAAAAATAGAAGAAATGGGAGGGATTAGAACAATCTGCAACAATGTGCTAAAGCATAGTGTGTAACAAGAATGAAGGCAAGTAATATGACCCCATTCTATGTGTTTTTTTATCATAACAATGTAGCACAAATTATTGATATAACTAAGAATGTACATACCCCATAAATGGGAAAGATGATATGTATGTTCATGTAGTGTGTGATCATCTAAGTATAATGGAATCTTTAACATGATAGATATGCAATAGGAAGCAAATAGAGTGCCATAAATAATCTGCATTGAAAGCATTGCAAGATAGGTATTTTGGATTGTTTAAATTGGTTTGAAAATCAAGATGGAAAGTGATTAGAGTGAAAATAAAGCCAAGGGATATAATAATGCTTACAATTTGGGGTTTTAATTTATATTTTACATGTTCATTTATGTGTATGTTTGAATTGGGTTAGGTTGATAAGAAGTGACAGACTTAGAACTAGTTCATGTGGTATCTTTTTTTGAACTTAAACATTAAAATTAAGTATATTTACAAGTTGATGGGAAAATAAATGTAGAATAATCAGTCTATATTTTATTTATTTCACATTTATAATTGGTTCATTATAAATTTGTATTTCCTTATGCTCAATTTTCAACTGATTTGGCTTTTGAATCCATACTTGTGTAGTGATGCAAAGCATCACAAGGTAACAAAGAATGTTAATGTGTTTAAGAGTTCATGATAGCCATTTTTGGTTTGATATGAGTGGAGAGGTCTCATAGGGTCCCATATGGTGTGTTGGAGTCATTAAGAGTCTTGGGGTTGTGTGTTCTTATCCATTTAGAGTTTTCTTTCCAAAAAGGGAATTTGAAAATTTGAATTGTAATCAGGCTTTGGTATGGTGCTTTGGGTATGGTGTGATATGAAAATATTCATAAATGTTTGTGAAGGGTATTAGTAGGTCCTAGGTGAGTATTTTTAAGGTGTTTTAATATGAATGTATTGAGAAATCAATGTAATCTAAGAAAGGTAAGTTGTAACTACCACCCTATGTCGAGTTGGTCTTGAGGAGTTATCTTGCATGTTTGGCGTCATAAATGGATAAAAATGCATGTAGGTGAAGGAAGGAGTGTGGTATAATTTTTTTAGGATTGGAGAGGTTATAAGGAGACAAAAATGGAGTATGGATAACCTCATGTACAACAAGAAAAATATCAAGAATATGAGAAATAACTTTGTTCTATTGTAGGTGTGTTTATGATGTATTGTTTGATCAATAAATGAATAAGAAAGAAATCATGTTGTATTTTTATGAACTATTTAAGTATTAATTACATGAAAGGAGGATTATAAAATAATTATATGGTGTATATTGTGTGGTTATAATCCATTCTAAGTCTACAATTTGTTAGGCACAATACACTTTAATAAAAAGCAATTTTGCTAATGCACAATCAAGAATGACACTTAAGTCTTGTATTTTTGATAGTTATTTAAATGGTTATTAATTGATTGAGTATTAAAAATATTAGAGTTTTTTTTTATGAGAATAATCCATTTATAGGCTTATAAATGCATTAGAAGTGCAAGATACAACTGAAACCTTCACACAGTCCTATAATAGTATCCTAAATTCTATAAACTTCATTGTTGGAGACATTTGGGGATTGTTCATGAGTAAATAGTTATTGAGAAAGGTGAAAAAAGGTTGTTCATACATTTTATAGGTCTTATATGTGTTTGAAGTTGTCTTAAACTCAATTTATCCCATTTTTTAGGCTCTTGGGCTTGCATAGCCTGCGAAAACAAAGGCTAGGGTTCAGATCTTAAAAATTGAATAAATATTATTTCAACCCTTAAAATATAATGAAACTTTGGATTAATATGTGTTTTGACATGATATATAATATTTTTGTATTTTAAAGTTGGTACCTAACTGTACAATATGGTATCTAAGTTTGTGTCATTGAATTAGGCCTAAGAAGACCTAATTACTAGGAAAATGTGTTAAGTTAGTAGGTATCCCTTGATATTTGTGTCCTAAAAATTTAAGTGAAGACATAAGAGGATGAAGGGTATCAAAAAATGTATTTATTTTGTATGGAATATTTTTTAATTTTTCAAACATGTTAGATTTATGCTAAAATAGGGCTACTAGAGACTAGGCCTTAAAGAGGAAAGAGTTGATTATTTGAGAGTTCTAGATTGGATATTGAACATTATGGTTGGATGTGTAAGGGAGATAAATATAGTAAATTCTATGGCCATATTAGACCTCATGTGGAGACAAGAACCTTAGAACCATGCATTAGGCTTTTAGGTCTATGAAATTACATCAAAGGATGAACAAGCTTGAAACAAGAACAAAGAGTGAAGTGAGGAAAGTTGTGTGTGAAGGGATGATGTTTGTACCAAGGAGGAGAGATTAAAGAGGTATATTAAGGATGAGATGTGAATAAGAGAGATAAGAGGACTATTTTCTCAAAGAGGCTTAGGATCCTAGTAAAGCTAAGAGTGATTAAGGGTGTCAAAAGAGAAGTAGAGTACCTGCACATGTAAGTAAATCAGAGATATAAGAAGGGGAAAGGGAAAAAATAAGATTTAGATTAATGAATGAAGTAAGTGTAGGAATACCTATACATCATATAGGCAACTTAGTCGGCACTTGTGAAGTTGTTAAATTTTGTACCTTAGAAATATATAATGTTAATATTTTTTCATTGCTTATATTATTAATTTGAGAACTATCAATGGTGTCTTTAGCTTTATGTTTTCCATTAATAAAATATTATGAAACCATTGTATCTTGTATTGGAGATTGTTCACAAATTTTTGGATTAAAATTTAGAGAATTTGAAGATAAAGATGAAGATTTGTTTAATTTATTTTTATTTTTATTTTAAATAAGGCAATTCTTTTATTTGCAAGATCCTTTAGCTTTTATTGTATTGCATAACAATCATTATCATGATGTCCATTAATGCCATGATAAGTAAAAAATTATTAGACCTTATTTTTTTATAAATGATGAGGAGGGTGATAATAATGAGGGAGTAATTTGATTAACCTTTTATCTAGTAATGTATATAAAATATCATGTGGGAAATCATTTAAAATGGTTGTGCCTTCCTTGATGTAAATGAATAAGTATGATTAGTAAATTTAGGAATGGATTCCTTTCCTTTATGTAGGAATTTGACTTGGTCCAAGGTAGATTTAACATTATGCACTATATTATGTAAACAAAGTTGTGCCTTTTTATTAGGGACTTATGTAGTGTGTGTTTTGAGAAGATAATGTGTAATTAAACTCTTTCACTTTATTGGAAATATGTACACCAAATGTTGATGATTGGATGTAATTATGTGGATATTATTTATGTTATTTAATGTCCCCATGCATATTTTTTAGTAATTGAACACTACCCAAGTCTTCTTTTAATACTAAGGCTTCATAAGAAAGAGCTAAAAATGACTCACACGTATGATAAAGTAGCTTTCCTTTTAGGGGATAAAGACCTATAAAAAATATATGTTTGACTTTCAAATTGGTTGGTTGATAAATTAATTGACGTTTAAAAGTCTTAAATTGTAAAATATATTTGAAATTTTCTCTATTATGCCTTGATGTAGAGAATCTAACCTCTCACAAGTGATCTTAGCTCCCTTATTTTGAATATATTGTATCAAGAAAGCTTCTTCTAGCTCTAGATAGGTACTTAAGGATCTGATCAAGAGGGAATGAAGACAATAAAGTGCTAAACCTAGTAGACTCTTAGGAAATAATTGTAATAATATTCAACTATGATTTTATCCATTCATGGTTTCTTGAAAGCTCTAAGATATAGGTAAAGGCCTCCAATTCCATCAAATGTATAAAATGTATTCATTTGGAAGTTAGGAGGGAGAGGTGCATATAATATGTTGCATAAAATATGATTACCATATAATACATTAGATTCAACCCAAGTGTGATAAACTTTACTCTCTAAGGATAAGTGATGTACTTTATCTTGAAAAACACTTACAACATGCATCAAGGATATGACTTCTTCAAAAGGCATGTTGAGGTTCTAGTTAACTTTATCCATTAGAACACTAGTTGTAATAAGATAATAATGTGGAAGGATATGCTTTTACTTTAGTATGGGATATTCACTAGACATTATGAGTCACTTTCTTCTTATTTATCAATAAAATTAAAAGAAGTATCACTAACATGAGATGTATTGTCATCGTGTGGTAACTGTAGGATAAAAGTACAACATTATGGCATAAGAATAACATCATGTGAGAATAAGCATGAGGTTGAAGTGGAATAAACATCTCAAGATGTGTTAAAATGAATGCCATTGCTTTTAATTATAGCTTGTGATGTGCAAAGGGATGATGAAGGAAGATCATCCTTATTGGGTAACAAGGGGGAAAAACTATGACATGTAGGATTAATATCCACTATTTGTAAAGGAGAATAAATAACATCATCATTATTAGTATTCATTTGAATTTAGGGGGAAGGATAATCATGCATTTATTTATGAAAAACATCATCATTTTTTATGCATACTTTATATATATTTACTTTATAAGTGCAAATGTGATGAAGTGTGGTGGAAAAATTAATAGATAAATTATGTATACAAGGATAAGTTTCCTCATTTTTTTATGGTAAGTGATAATTTAGGAGAGAATACATATTCATTTTTAAAATGATATTTTTTCTCTAGATTATGAATTAAGGAAGAAGGTAAAAGATGATCTTGAGTAGAGTTTAAAGGTAAATCCATAGTTGAAGCAAAATATGAATCCAAATAAGAATCTACAGGAATCCAAAGAGGAATATAATAGTGACTCTAAAGAGGAATCTAGAGGTGAAACCAAATAATAATTTAGGGTTTAATTCACTTCTATGAACTCATATTCCCAAGTCCCATCAAAATCAAATTGTCTATTCATTGCTATATCTGTAGATACTATAATTTCGTATGTCCTATATGGATTATTTGGCATTGTAGGCATTTATTATTTATTATTTTATCCTAAAAACCCCTATCCTAAAGTCTAAACTATTTACCTTTGGGTACTAGGAAATTTATTTTTACAAATTTCCATTTTACCTTTCTAACCACCTAAATCTAATTTACAACCTATAAATCCTAACCCTATAACAACTTACCCTCATATAAACCTATTCCTAACAAAACCATTAGTTGTAATCCTAAATTACCCCATATTTGGAATAGACCAAAGTGGATGAAAGCAAAATTTTGCTAAAAAGGGTGAATCAATAATGATTCTCTCATGATTAGCACTAATTCTGCCGATTGGCATTAATCTATATATACAAAGGTGATTCTTTGGTTCCAGGCATACAAATTTTAAAGCTTGAAATGCTGCTTAGATTTCCTTAGGAGAATTAAAATTGAATGTTATATTCACATTGTCAAAATTAGGCTATACCCAATCCACAATAGTCATAAAAAACAAGGAATATTACTTACACCTACAAATAAATACATTCTATTTGAATCCATTTCAAGGTAAGTATTCTGCATTAAGTATTTCATTTCTTATTATCATTTTATATTTCTTGCTCATTAAACTATCAAAACATTTTAGATATCCCTGATTTCCTTTGTGATTATCCTCTGTGATCCTCTAGCTATCTATTTTTAGCCTTGTGTAGTTTTAATAGTATCAACGCTAATTCATATGAATTGGCATCGATTCTGTAGGATCAACATTGATCCCTACACTTTATTTTAAAATTTGAGTCATTTAATCCTAAAATTCTATCTTGAATTTAGTCTAATTTAATCTTTTACCTTCTTAAACATGACATTTGTCTATAGATGACTCTGCCCAAAATTGTACATGACATAATTAATACCACTGATCTACCCATCATCTCTCAACCCTTTTTTTATGACCAAAGTGATATAGATTTTGAGTTAGCACTTTATGCCATTATTTATTCTCTTTTAGTTAAATTCACTTCTGACCAATTAGATGTTATACAAGAAAATGTGAATTCTACTACAACTTATTGGGATGAATACTTTGCTTACATCAATAGTTTAAATGAAGATGAGCTCATAATCATTTTGTTATTGTATCCATATAGTATCTTTATATTTTGTAATTTTAGTGTTTATTATCCACTTAATTATGAAAATAATGAGATGACATCCACTTGAGGAAGTTTATAACTTCCCTAGATTGGTTTCTAACTAAGCAACTCACTTATCTACCTATTAATCCATTTTATTCAAATTGTCTCATTGTGTGTAGGTTATTATTCTAAGACAAAAATAAGTTCATACAGTCATTGGATTCAAATGGTGCACAATCATCTTTATATCTCTAGGTATTCCTCATAAACCTTGCATTTATTTAAGTTTTTATTAGATAATTAAATTAAAAAGAAAAAAACAAAAAAAATACTATAACATTTTGGCATGCCCAGTGGGACCCCTAAGGTCTCATTGTTGTTATATTTCATTGTGAAATTATTCATTCATTTCCTCTTTTCTTGATTATTTGTCTTCATAAAAAAAAAGGACAAAATCCAAAAAATTTACTTTTTATTTTTAAGGTTTAAAAATGATTGCATTCATCTTTTGCTAGCGTAGATAATTCATGTAGATTAATCTAGGTGGATCAGTATATCATAGTAATCACATCTTCTCACTCACACCCAAAACAACATAATCTTAAAATGAGAAATCAAACATTTTCTTACCTAAGGTGAAACCACTTGGATTTAATCACCAAGGGGAAAACTGACTCAATGTACCAGTCGAGTATAATTTTTTTGGAAAGTATAAAGACTAAGAACTTGACACCCTTACTGATATAGTGTGTGAAGTGAGGGGGTAGGCCCCAATACCAAGACATGTACTTCTTTCTAACATGAAATCAGGCCTCAATGTACCTTCATTTATATAGAGGTTCTTATCCTTAAATAAAAACCCAAAGCCATCTTTAGATTACCATTTCTTAGTACCCTCTTTGACATTTTTCCTTATCACACTCTAAGTTATTTTTTTAAAAAAGTAAAAATATTTTAAGTATGTTTTATAGTGTGTGTTCATTTTCCCACTAAAACAAGATAATAAAAAATACTATTGTGTGATTTTTTATTGTCAATTATATCATTATAAAATATCTCATTTTTCATAGAAATGGAGAAACCAAAACCATTCCGCTTTCCTACCCAAACATGATAGGGTAGGATTTTCCCACCATCCCTATTCTTCAATGATAAAATGATGAGTTTTAGGCATGGATAAATCCCATCTATGCAATTCTCTTCCATATAAAACCTCTAGTCTATTAAACGAAGCTACCATCAACATTAACATAGGATCTCATGAGTTTCTGTGAATTATTAAGGTCAAAAAATCTTTAGACTCTCAAGAGCACCAAGATTTCACTACATTTCTAGTAGATTGTAGTGAAGCATTCACTTTGTCCTATATTGACATGCATGGTATTGACCCTACTATTGTCATCCATAACATTGTCATGTTTCCTGATGCCAAAATTGTAAAATAAAAACTTTAGAAAATGCATGCTCGTATTGCACTCTTGGTCGAAGAATAATTACAACATCTTTTATTCATCAATTTTATCCAACCTATTGGCTACCCTTAATGGGTGTCTAATATCATCCCTGTCATAAAACCCACAGGAGGAATGCACCTTTGTACTAACTTTTATGACCTTAACCTCACCTGTCTTAAAGATGATTTCCCTTTCCCTAATATTAAACAATTAGTGGACTTAACAACTGGTCAGTGAAATGTTATCACTATAGATGGTTTCTCTAGGTACAATCAGATCCTCATTACACCATAATATTAACACAAGATTTCATTTATTACTCCATGGTGGACCTTATAATATCAGGTTATGCCTTTTGACTTAAAGAATGTTGGGACCACCTATCAAAGGGCCATGACTTATATTTTCCATGATATAATCCATATTTTTTTTGAATATTATGTAGATGATCTCCTCAGTAAGTCAAAATTATGAAAAGATCACCTTTCAGTGCTTAAAGTAATCTTCGCTCGCCTAATCTAGTTTTGCATTTGTCTCAATTCTAAGAAATGCATTTTTGGATTTTTGACAAGTAGTCTTTTATGTTTTATCATCTCTATTTGAGGGATAAAGTTTGACCTCACTATGATAAAAACCATTACAAAAATACCACCCCAATCTAATCTTAATCAACTCCATAGTTTACAAAAAACATTGTAGTCCATTCGTCATTTTATCTCCCAGTTATCCAGTCGATGTCAACCATTCCATCACCTCCTAAGGAAAGATAATTGATTCAATTGGGACTTTAGATGTTAGGAGGCATTTTATTCCCTCAAAATATATCTTCTCTCACCACCAGTTATTATTCCTCCTAAGGAGGGACAACCTTTCTTTTTATATATTTCAGCCACATATCATGCCCTAGGTGCCATGCTTATCCATCATGATAAGTAACATAAAGAGTAGGAAGTTTATTATATAAATCACACTCTCATTGAATATGAGGCATGTTATACAAATATAGAAAAGTTATGCCTGGCTCTAGTATTTTTAGCTTCTAAGATCTGCCATTATCTGCTCAATCATAAAACCTATGTGATCATGCACATGGATCCCCTAAAATTTTTGCATTCAAAGCCTTATCAGAATTAGTAAATAGCCAAATGGTTCATGCTTTTGGAAAAATTTGATCTTGAGTTTATCCACCAAAAATTAGTTAAAGGTCAAATCATTGTTGATCAACTTGTTAAGACACCTCTTGTTGATGATCAACCAATCAGTTATGAGTTCCTAGATGAGTCCATAGCCTCTACATCTCAATCAGATCCTCAATATAAAATGACTCTATTCTTTGATGGATCCAAGTGTGAGTGTGGTGGGGGAGCTGAAATTATCCTAATCCCTCTTAAGGGACACCTATGCCTTTATATTTTAAACTTGATTTTGACTACACCAATAATATGACAGAGTATGAGGCTTTGATCATAGGTCTCCAAATTGATTTAACCTTAGGTATTAAATCACTAAATATCTATAATGATTACCAACTTATGGTCAATCATATAAAGGGCATATATCAATGTAAAAATGACACCCTCAAAAATATAAGACCTTGGTTGATCAATTACTAGCTGATTTTTTTCAAGCATTATACTACCCAAGCAAGTCCTCAGTCAACTAACAAATTTGTAGATACCATGGCCTCCTTGGCCTTGTTTATCCTATCTTTGTATTAGGAATCTAAGTTATTTGTCCTCATCCACAAAGTTAATCAACCTTATTTTAACAAAACTGATCTTCCTTCCATCCATAATATAGAAGAAAACCCATTAGATCTTTGATACACATAGATATTTGATTATTTATCAAGGGGGATTATTCCTTTAGGTTTATCCAAAAATTATAATGTAGTTTTATATCATCACATTACATGTTTTATCATACTAGGGGGTGTTTTCTATAAGCATGGTTTTAACAGTATCCTTCTTTGTTGTCTCTAAAATCATGAAGCTACCCTCGCTATCAAAGAAGCTCATGACAGGTCATGTGGTAGACATTTTAGTGATGACACCATTACTAAGATAATCTTATGATTGGGATATTATTGGCCCACTTTAAATCAATATTATTGTGAATACATTAAGAAATGCATATAATTCCAACAACATGTCAATCTATCACATGTCCCTAGTCACATATTACATGCATCATAGGAATTTTATCCATTTTCCCAATGGAGGATTGATCTTATAGGTCAAATCAATCCTAAATCTTCCTAGCACCATGGATTTATCATTACTACCACCAAATATTTCACTAAATGGGTAAAGGCTATTCCTCTTATCTCAACCAAAGCAAACAAAATTGTGAAGTTTATTAATCATCATATTATTTGTCATTTTGGTGTTCCTCATAGATCATTACATATAATGGAAAATATTTTAAAAATAAAAAAGTTCAAGAGCTCTGTGACTCTTTCAACATTAAGCTAAGATTCTCCTCACCTTACTATCCTCAAGCTAATGGATAGGTTGAGGCATCCAATAAAACTCTTGTTAAAATCCTAACTAAAGTCATTAATGAGGTTGGAAATAACTAGCATCTTCATATTATTTTTGAATTATGGGCTTATCGAACTAGTATTTAAACCCCTAGGGGTACTACCGCTTTTTCCCTAGTTTATGGAGCCAAAGCTATACTTTCTCTTGAGGTTCAGATTCCTTCCCTTTGTATCTCTCTTAAAGATATCATTTTTGAGGATGACTTCCATCAAGAATGATTAGCCCATCTTAAAATCTTAAATGAGCATCAATCAGCTACCCTTGACCATCTCCATGTATATTAAGAACTAATAAAACATGCCTATAATGAACATTTAAAAGATCATGAATTTAATGTTGATGATCTTGTCTTGAAATAAAATCAACATGTTACTAATATGGAAAAGAGAAAATGAGGAAAAGTTGCTCCAAATTGGCTTGGATCATATATTATCACCCAAAATATGGATCTAGGGCATATTGTTTGGCCTTTCTTGATGGAAACTAGAACGAGATCCTCTTAATGCATTGAATTTGCATCCTTTCCATTGTTAATGTCTTAATCACCTTGGTCAACCTAGTTTATTTTCTTTTAGTTTTTAGCTAAAACCATATCCATTTCATTCTTACAAATACCAAATGATGATATATAGGGTCATATGGTTATCTGACATGTATATTCTCGCTTTAAATATGAATACCCTGGCTCTATTCATATCATGCTCTAATTGGACAAGCTCTACCTATAATGGGAAAGAGCCCCAAATCATTATTTATTGAAATCCCTCCCTATCACTGTAGTAGTTTATTTTGGGAATAAGAATATCATCTTGTACAATAAATCTTTGGAAACTATTATAGGTTACCTTAAGCCAATCCATAAGAAATAATAACATTGAAATTAAAAACCAAGCAAAGAAAAACATATCTAAAAAAGGCAAAAATAATAAACTGATCCCTCGAAGGATAGTTATAAAATATATAAAAATATCAAAAGTGTAGACTACTCCCTCGAAGGACAACTATTTTGAAAATAATCTCTCAAAATATAGACCACTCCATCGAAGGATGGCTATCATGCATGATATATACCAAGAAAGTTTCCTGCATTGATCAACTTTCTCTAAATTAGTAGATTTCCCACATTGATCAATTTACATGGATTGGCACAAAAGGATCTCAAGGTCAGCCTTATCTTTAGGAATACAAGGTTAAAACATCTTCTTTTTAAAAAAATCCACTTTTTATCAAAATCTTGAAGAACAACAAATCCCTAGGAAATTCCATATTAAACTAATAGATCCTGAACTTTGTTGACCTAAGGCTGTTAAGATACTTATTAATAGTCAATTAAGGACACACATGCAATTATTACAAGAGGTTTTCTTGGGTTGTGATACAAGCCAATGATAAGTAATAAAATCTTTGTCTCTTTATCGTAAATAAATCAAAATTGATCTAATTAATTATCTAAAGTAGGATTGCCACTTATATCTTGATCACAAGAATATCATAATCTAATAATACATAAGCATTCTAATCTAAATCCATAATCACATAACATAACTCTATAATACATAATCTAATATGATCACATCACATAAATCCATGATATCCAAATTTTAAAAATCCATAATCTAATATAAATCCATAATCACATAACATAAATCCAAAATCCATAATCCAATCTAATCCATTGCATCACATAAATCCATAAAATCCTAAATACATAAACACATAATCTAGATCCATAAACATTTTAATATAAATCCATAATAAATCTCTCACATCATCTAAAATAGCTAAATCCATAATCAAATAATCTAATACAAAGTATCCTAAACTAATTCCATGATACATAACATTTCAAACCATAATCTAATAAAATCCATAAATCACAAAATATAACACCACAACTCATAATCAAATCATGTATCTATATATATAACTGCTCAAATGTACATCATCCAATCTTGATATATAAAGTATGTGGCTCTCTGGAAAATATAATAAATAAAAAATAAGTTACTCCATAAATTAGAGATGACTCAGATAGATGTTCCCAATGCCTACATCCCTAGCTCCACCCCCACCTCTACTCCCATCCCCTCCTCTATCTCCCCTCCAATATCTCACTCAAGTTATACTTCCTATACTGATTAAACCTATATGTGTCCAGAGGATCTACCCTATGTGGTGACATGTGTAACATACTATGGAATCTCTAGATGTAGATATAATACAATCTGCTCATAGCAACACATATTGGTTACTAACCCCTGATACTTTTCCAAACTCATAATACCTACCTATCTTGTAGTCAGATTGACTACCCCTACAACTATATACCTTATGACTCCTCTATCCCCTCACTGTAGGATATCCCTCTCTACATGATATCTATTCTAAGCCTCCACTAATAGATCATGACTTAGTTGTAGGGTGTCATACTCTACCTGTAAAGTATATAATCTAGTTTGTATACCATCTTGCTCTATCTACATGGTAGTGAATTCCCCCTGTGTTGTGGTCACCTATATTTTTAAAGTAATTCACTAAGATCTTAGTGTATCCTTGTCAACAATAATACCTATGACATCTATCTCCTCATCTACTCCCTCCTCTCCCATCTTCTCTTCATCTCCTCCTCCTTCCTCCTCTACATCTTGCATCTCCTCATCTGATCCCTCTTATTGAGGTCACACCACCCTCTCCTACTTGGTATCCAACTACTCTGCCCACCACACTAAGTATGTTGGGGTGTACCTTGCCTCATCTATCTCTGCATCTACCACCTCCTTCTCAGACTCTATTAGAATATCTATAACCTCTAACTTGAGGAGTCTAGTCTTTATGTCATCCCATCTATACACTCATGGGGCCCATGGTATATCTTGTATAATCCTAAACTATCTCTTCACTCTCTCAAAATGGAAAAACTCTACATACTCTATCCTCTTACTTGTAAGCCATCTCTCCCTTTGAATGTTTGCTAGCTCTTCCTGTATCCCAAGTCATGTGGGAAATCTGATGTAGGGCCTCCAAATGATGTCACTATCCTATAACTCCTTGAAGACTCACTGATATTATGTTAGGTCTTGTGTCACACAATCTACATAAGATCATACTAAATCTTCCTTTCATCAAAGGAAGGACACACTTTATCTAGTTTCATACCATCATATCCATGGGTAACGATGGGTTGTATCACTCTGATGTGCTTATATACCTAGTACTACAACATGAAGGTCACATCCAAACCATAAATCCTCTAGGTCTTATACCCATGTAAATCCGTATATTCCTGTGCTAGTCACATTAGGTCCCAAACAAATACTATCCACTACTCCCACATATCCACAATGACACTTGTGAGGCTCCATGGGAACCTATCTCTACTTGAGTTTGGGAGGGTGTAACATGAAATGGCTAGCATCATCATCATCAACACTCATCTCCCATCTATATCTACATCATATAGTGGCTCAAAAACAAATCCTCCTACTGTGAAAGTGATATCCATGACATCTCCACCATATAACCATGTCAATGATGCTATGTGACCCCACTCAACCACAAGTACAATAATGGCCCTCTACATGAGAATCTATAGTATCCTATATATATATATCCTTTACTATAATGGTTATCTCCCCTATAGGTAATTAAAAAGTCCTAGTGGTCACATCTCATCACTCTAGTAATGCTACTAGCAAGCTCATATCTTTATGAATGTAGTGGTATAAGCATACTCCTCTTAAGCCCATAACCTCCATATGGGCCCAATCATCATCACTTAGTTGATCCCCTAACTGCTCTAGAAGAGGTAATACCTGATCTTGCATCCTCAATAATGTCCATGCCTATTATCATAATCCTATGTAAGCCTTAAACTTTTTAACAAATTCCCTTAGTTAACCCTAGACTCTTTAACCTAGTTGTTCACCTTTTTTTTAATAAATCAACACCGATTAATTTTTAATCAGTGATATTTTTAGTGAATCAATGATGTTTCCACTAAATTGGCAATGATTCACTAGATCGATGTTGATCTTTGGTTATCATACTATCCTAAATATTGTATACATTACTTTAGCCAAAAAAACAAAAACAACTATTAAAAAAAGAAAAAAAGGCCTACCTTATCTTGATACTGTCATCATTGCAGCTAACCATTGCTACTCACCTCCATTGCACCAAACATCAAAATCATCTTAAAATTTTAGTTCTTTACTTACCATATGTCGATAATAAATAAATTATTTCCAAATTATATTTGATTATATACTTAACTTTAGATTGGCATAGATTTGTTTCAGATCGACATCGATTTGTATAGATCATCATTGATTTCCTTCATCAACATTGATTTGACCCACTTTCTCTCTTTTGTACTAGTAATTTTTTTATGCATCTGGTCCTACTTCGAAGCCCAATCTTGTTACTTTTCCACACTTATCCCATTATTTTCCCTCTTACATTTTTGGTTTGTGGACATAGATCCCCTAGTGGTCCCTTAACCTACATTAGGCATGCACTTTTTGGGCATCCCCCCTTTGTAGGTCCTGAGAGTGTATCTCATCTTGAGAATAACCATTTATATGTAGCACACACATAATATATCACACCAAATTCTTTGGTCAACCAAACCCTATCATTTATTATCTTGATTGGTAAGCCCACTTATTCATAGCTATGGAAATTTATTACATGATTTATCTTGTGGCATCTCTACCTGTACTATCTTACACCCTGTCAGTGCAAAAAGTATACTTCATGTTATGCATCTATACTTTTAGTTCTCTTTTGTTATTTATTCATCCCATCCATTAATCCATCTTTAAAACCCATCACTAACTCATCATCCTATGCTAGCTCCCATTTTGAGGGGGGATACCTCCTCACATAAACCTGGGGCATTAGACCTCTCTTGATTTTTGTCTCATGGCATGCTATTACATACCACTCCACAAAAAGGGGAAAATGTAGACAATACAATTTGTATGTCCTATAAAAATTATTTGGTGTTGTAAGCCTTTATTATTTATTAATTTTTCCTAAATACCCCTATCCTAAAGTTTAAACTATTTACTGTTGGGTACTTGGTAATTTGTTTTTACAAATTACCATTTTATTTTTATAACCACCTAAATCTAATTTACAACCTATAAATCCTAACCCTCTAACAACTTACCCTCATATTAACCCATTCCTAACAAACCCACCACTTGTATTACTAAATTACCTTGTAGTTAGAATATACCAAAGCAGAGGAAAGCAAACTTTTGCTAAAAGGGTGAATTGGTAATGATTCTCCTAAAATCGATGTTAATTCCCCCGATCAACATCAATCTATATATACACAAGTGATTCTTTAGTTCTAAGCCCATGAATTTTTAATCTTGAAACATATATTATATTTCCTTAGGAGAATTAAAGTTGAATATTATCTCCATGTTGTCAAAATTAGGCTAAACCCAATCCACAATAGCCATCAAAAACTAAGAAGATTGCTTGCACTTGTGGAATGAATACACTCTATCTACATCTATTTCAAGGTAAGTGTTTTGCATTAAGTATTTAATTTATTATTGTCATTCTATCATTTCCTGCTCATTCAATTGTCAAAACTTTTTAGATATCCCTAGTTTCCTTTGTCATCCTCTACCTCTCTATTTTTAACCTTGTGTAGTTTTAATAGAATTGATGCCACTTCATCTAAATTGGCACTGATTCTACAAGATCAACATCGATCCATGCACTTTATTTTAAAATATAAGTCATTTAATCCTAAAACTATGTCTTGAATTTAGTCTAATTTGATCTTCTAACTTTCTAAACATGGTATTTGTCTGTAGATGACTCTGCCTAGAATTGTACATTACATAATTAATATCACTAATCTACCCATTGTCTCTCAACCCTTTTATCTGACTAGAGTGATATAGCTTTCAAGTTAGCACTTTGTGCCATTGTTTAATCTCCTTCAGTTGAAGCCACTTCTGACCAATTAGATGTTATAAAAGAAGATATGAATTCTACTATAGTTTATTGGGATGAATACTTTGATTACATTGATAGTTTAAATCAAGATTAGCTCATAATCATTTTGTTATCATATCCATATTGCATCTTTTTATTTTGTAATTTTAGTGTTTATTATCCAATTAATTGTGAAAATAGTGATCTAACATCCACTTTAGGAAGTTCATAACTTCTCGAGATTGGTTCTTAACTAGGCAACTCACTTATCTACCTTTTGATCCATTTTGTCCAAGTTGTCTCATTGTGTGCAGGTTATTCTTCCAATCCAAAAAAAAGTTCCTACATTCATTGGATTCAAATGGTATGCAACCATATTTTTATTTCTACGTATTCCTCATGAACCCTATATTTATTTAAGCTTTTAATAGATAATTAAATAAAAAATAAAAAATGAAAAATTACTATAATAATATCATCAAAATCATAATCACCTAAATATGCATCTTCCATAAGTTTTTGATTATTGTAATTTTTCCATTCATCATCATAACTAAAAGGCTTAACATGAGTAGATAATAACTTATCTACAGGATGAACATCATTAGCATATTTAATTTGACTATCCTTGATATATACAATAAGTTGAATAAAATGCAACAAATAAAACACTAAGTGTTATCAAGTCATCTTTCATGTACAAAGGAACTACTCATTATAAATACAATACAAGAAAAAATCAAGGTATATTAGGTGATCTAGGTAAGGGTTTGAATGATTGTGTGGAATCTCAATTATACTTGTTTATAGATTAGTGTTGGCCAAATATTTCAGAACAGTAAATATAGAAGCTAAATCATGCTTGTAGCCCACTATCCCATCTCTAAGGGTATGGTAAGAGCAACTTTCCTAGGTGATATGATCCTCTTAGGTGCACCACAAATCAAATGGATATAGATACTTCCTATGAGATAACTAAGAGACCCTATGCATTTTTAATATACTGTCAGGCACAAAGAAACTAAACTCCATGTATAATAATGTCTAGGGATTGAGTATTAGGAGTGTATACCTCACTTCACAATGCCAAAAAAATAATTCACCACTTAGCCAAAAATGACATCTCTTTATGTAATTTTAAAAATTTCAAAACACAATTGTTAAAAACAAGTAACAAGTGAAGATAAAAGAAAATTTGAAAGATTTTTATGTACTGAGATCAACAAATTTCAACCCTAGGTGGAAATAAAATTCTTCAATGTCAGATGTTATCCAAGGTGATAAGATAATTTATTTAGTTTTAGATTAATATCCAAGTTCAAAGAAGACCGACTCATGGTTTCAAATTTATATCCAATGTTGAGTATCAATAATTTATAGAAATTTATATGAATTCTAGGACAAAAATCAAGCAGTGTTCTAAACAATTATGAGTTCACTAGGATGTTTAATGGTTATTTTGATTTAACAATGAAATGTGATAAACCACTAAACTATTTAAATTTTGATTTATATTAGAGAGTATATAAAACATAAATATAAAATATAGTAAAATATAGAAGTTAAAATGAGTTTTAAATGGTAATTTTCAATAGAATATGTAAACCTATATTGGATATAATTTATGTTGACTATGTAGACATGTCTCTGATGTAAAACTGACTAGAAAGGTTAATGAATTTTAAGACACCAAAAAATAAATTTTTATGATGTACTAAGATAGGTGCACACTAGGTGGATTGGGGTGAACTATAGCCTTATCTTTTAACTATGTTGCATCTATGTTGATTGTGTAGATGATTTTCTTGTACGGGCACCTATGGCTATTTGGGGCTCTTTTTTATCTATGTGAAGATGCCCATTTATCACATGGAATTACCTATAATAATAAACCCTATTTCCTACCCATAAAACACATAGAGATAAAATGCTAAAGGGGGAAAGCGGGCAATGGAAATAGTCGAGCTATCTTAAAAAACTACCACATAATTTGAGTGATGCCTACATAGTTAAAAAGGGCCTCATTCTAATGAGATTATCTCTCCTAGAGTGAGTGTGAATCTTGATATTTTTTATATGGATGTAACTAGTAAATTGACTTGAATGATTGATAATAAATTCCCTTGAATTACAATAAAATAACTTAAAACTTGGCCTATTCCCTTTTTCTTAGTGTGCAGTAGAATTTCCAAGTGATTGCTAGATGATGCTTTAAGAGGCCTTGATGTGATTATATAGAGGAATATTTGGAATATTTCCATTAATTGACCTTGCTAAAAATATGGGAGATTTAATATGACACATCAAATTTGAAAAATTATTATTGGAGTGAGAGGGACAAGGCCACACTAGTAGACAAGGCTAGGCTATGACCCTATCTGACCTAGTTCAGTCTTATCCCAAAAGGACAAAGACTATTGGGATTTGGATGATAAGAGCTTGTAAGAAAAATAGGGATGCCTAAATGATGTTTCTAATAATTACAAGATAATTAATAGAATATTTAATTCTCTCATAGAGATTGCAAGTTAATGGAATGGAAAATAGAGCAAATAAGGTAAGGATTTCAAGATTAAACATTATCAAACACTTAATGATTAAATTTGAATGTCTAAACCCTAAAATTCTCAAATCATATCTCAAATCTTCATATTTGATAAATTACCAGTCTTTAAAGCACTATATTGAAACTTCATCTTAGTATAGATCCCACATTTAGGATTTGTAAATGTTTATATCCTATAGATTATCTCTAGATCCAAGTGAGCTCCTATTAACATGTCTAAGATCTAGGTGAAATTTCCTTCAAAGTCCCACAAGAAATCATCACAAGAATAAATGAGTACCAAATTTCTTTAGCATATCCTTTCTAATTAGGCCAATGTCAAACTGTAGCCACATAATTTGGTAGAAGGCTTGTTATTGTAATACTTTTAGTATTATTTTGTGTATATGGTTTATAAGTTTAGTTTAGGTACTTATTGGCACATTTCCCATGTGTTTACCTTGTTTCTTTCTCTGTGTGGTCCCATCTTACTCTCCTTATTCTATTTTATATCTCTTATATGTTTTTTGGATTTGTGGATCTCCTCTTTCTCTTTCTTCTCTCTCTTCTTTTTCTCTTTATTTTCTATTATTTTTCCTCTGGGCATTTTTTTTAGTTCAGCAAATCTACCTTAGATGGATTTTATAGACCCTGATTTTGTCCTTGGTTGTGTGGCCCATTGGCCTCCTTCCTTTTTCCTTTGTTTGGGAAGGCCTACTTTTTCAGTTTATTTCTTTTTTCCTTTGGTTGGCTTGTGCATCAATAGGTCCTTAATTCAAATTTGAGAAGGATATATATATATATATATATATATATATATATATATATATATATATATATATATAAGGCCTCCTAGAGGCATACTAATAACAAGTATCAATAGGTATTATATATCATTTAAAGTCTAGGCACACTATAAAAAGATTAATTTATTATCTTAAGGACTTGAATCAAGGGTTAGCTACAATCTTGTACCAAAAAAGGATAAGTTAATTATGCATTTTATTGCATCTCCACCTAATAAGAGCAAGCGGTGATTCTTACTCAAAATACCCATTCATAGTCCATAGAACTTAATAAGGTCTAATTCCAAGCATGAGATATATGCAGTTGAAACTCCTTGATGGTTTCCAAACCTAAATAACCATTTTAATTCTTTGAATGTAATTATTTTTGGAAAATTATGTCAAGAATATAAAGGAAGATAAGTCAAAAAATTCTACCTATGAATTCTAGAAGATGGTGCACAAGATTGTACAACATTACTTTGTGCACTTGTTAGAAAAATGATAGAATAAAAAAGTGGCCACAATACAAACTTGACACTTAGAAATATATTTGTCTGAAACAAAGTTAATACACATTTAGTCATTGAATAATTTAAGGACTAAATTTGTCCCTATAGAAGAAGAAAAAATCCCCAAAAAATTTTTAGAGTCTCAAGATTCTTCAAAGGTGTGTTTGTTTCAACACTATTTTGTATATGTTTTAGCTTATTGTTCTTAGGTTATTTAACCCTAATACACTTCTAGCTAAAATAAATGAGTGAAACTAATATATTTTCATCCAACCTAGGGTTTTTTCACCTCATACCCCTTTGTTTTATTGTTTTCATTAATTTTTAGTTATTATTTTTATGGAGTCATCATCATATCATATCCTTAGGGTTTATTTCCCCTTGTTTGCTCAGAGTTTGTACTTTTTCTTAGCTAGCATCATGGTTTATAGTAGTGAAATGGATATATATATATATATATATATATATATATATATATATATATATATATATATATATGGTGAAAGAAACAATATTGAATATGAATGATGCAAATTTCCTTTCTTGTGATAGGAAAAAATTTAATGAATGCATTATATAAAATTTCAAAGCACATCTTTCAATAAATCCTAGATCTATTATTGAAATTTTGAATTTTGTTAGTGAAGTAACTAATAAAAATATTTCTCATAGAAATCATTTTAGGGTTTATACTTGAATTTATTAATATTATAGGATTTGTGATCAATATTTTTTATTCCAACCCCATGACCAATAATGTGTCCATGTTTACTATCAATGATAAGATTCAACCGTTGAATGAACCCCTTAAGGATCCTAGTGTGCCTTCCCAATAGAATATAAGATTGATACATGTAATGGGTGAATTAAAAAATAAATACAAGTGTTATCTCTAGAATCTATCACATCCAATACTAGGGCTGATTATAGTGTTAGACATGACCAACCCATTATACAAAAGATACTTAATTCACCTTTTTCCTATGATTTCAAAATTCTTAAATTTTATTTATTCTATGGGAGTGGTGATATTATTTACATCTTAAGTAATTTATAGCCTATTTTTAGAAATATAATTACAATTATATAATATTGTTTAATCCTTCCCTAAGAGATTAACAGGTTATGCTTTGAGTTGGTTTCATATAGGACCTAGTGGTTCTCTACATATATATCTTGAGTTAGAATAGGTATTTTTATCATGATATATTAATAAAAAATGACTAAGGGATAAATATAAACATCACCCATCTATGCACCAAGGCAAAAATGATTATATGTTGTGATTTAAGTATAGTATGCACCATTGATATATAAACCAACATACTTATAGAAATAATATATTTTTTATGGGGATCTTATTTATCCTATGAAAGAATATTTACATCATCACACACACACACACACACACACACACACACACACACACACACACACACACACACACACACACACACACACACACACACACACACACACACACACACACACACACACACACACACACACACACACACACACACACACACACACACACACACACACACACACACACACACACACAAAAAAAAAAAAAAAAAAAAAGGTTTTGACATTAAAAAATGATCTTTCACATTCTTAAAATATTAATTATACCAATCACACTCCTATTTATACTTCTCCAAATAAAATCCATGTGACTAAAAATAATACATATACATCATTAACTAAGAACACGGTGACTCCTCCAACAATTCCTACACCATACTATAGTGGATCATGATAATTTCCTTGAATTAAATGATACTCCAAGTGGAATATTGAAGATGATGTTTGATTTTAAGATTATTTCACTTCATCCTATTATGGAGTATGATACCACCATTGCACCAAACTCATTTAAATATAGATATTGTTATGCCTATCATAGAACTCACAAACATATAAAAAATAGATTGTTTTAAAAGAAAATAATCATGATCTTATTTATAAAGTTGATATTCAACTTAATGAGAATCCTAGTAGCACTACATCTCCTAAAGTTGAGTATTATATTCCACATGATGTGTCTAAGGAGCTTCCTAAGAAAGAATTGCCTAAGAAAGAAGGTACTTAAATGAAGTTTAGACACCTAAATTTGGTACGAAACCCTTTTCCATAGTGTCTTATTCCTAATTTACCATATTTTATGTACTTGTGTATATTTTAACATTTCTAAGACTTATTTAACCCTGCATTGGTAAACATCTATCCCTTGAGCCTTAACAGAGGATCTAAACACTTATCAAAACCTATCTATTAGCATCTTTGAACTAAATTTCACATGTTGTCATTCTCCTCATTGAGATATGAGCTTAAGTTTGTCTCATGTTAATTTCACACCCTGTGTGGGTTCATGCTAGTTAAATCTGTATCGTGCATGGGTTTGTTCCATTTTCCCTTATGGGTCCTTTTACTCATTGTCACTAATATTGTGCCTTTAATATTACCTCTTATCATTTTTAAAGTTGGTATTGCACCCCATATTATCCTACGATGCCCTATGTATATACAAGTCAACATAAAAAATTTAGGCGTATTAAGGGATCATCAAATAAAAACCAATAATAAATGTCTAAACCTAGAAAAGAGCCAAGCATCAATCATTCCTCCCACATGAAGTTTAGCATCATTGAGTTATATCTTACATGCCTGAAACATATTTTTATATCTTGGTATCTCACTATTCCCTTGTATCAAATGAAGGTTTTATCTTGCATTAGATGTACCATTAATTCTAGGGAATAGGAGGTCCAAAACCCTTACTCAAGTTATTCTATTTAAACTCACTCAAATTTATATGGGGGTCTAATTCCAACATGTAGGATACATATTTTGAAATGTCACTTTGGTGGTTGCTAGACACCATAACTCATTTCTTTTTTGAGTTTAAAATCTAGGTTAAAGATAGAGATTTAGTGATTTAACATATTATACCCTAAAAATTAAGAAATCATAGGTATAAGAATATCATAAAATAGGAGGCAAACTAGTAATAAAAAATAAGGTTTTGCGACCTTACATATGTCAGATTTGGTAGAACATAGATAGTCTTGACTAGGTAGAATAGTCCAATGCAGATTTATCCAAGTCAAATCTCAAGAAGATATCTAGGTGGATACAAAGGTCAAAATTAGATTTTAGGATAACATACAACCATCTTTCCAAATTTAGACTTCTATAATTCTATTACAATAATCAAGTGTAATAATTCCTTATCTCTTTATACTTACTTTGTATAACTTGTTTATCTCATTGTCTTATTATTGTTACTTAGCCAATTGGGTAGATCTAAATTATGTACTTTCATAGACAAATTATTAGATATATTCATTATAATATTTTATTCCTTATTTTAAGTAAAACTAGAATTAGGGTAAACATAATTGGTGAAACCCAACATTTTCTTACATTTAACCTAGGGTTTTTACTCTCATACCATCTATGGTTTCATGGATCATTTTCATATTAATGATGTAACAACCCAAAATGGTAGAGCATGCTATATTGTTATCTTTCATCCTAGTTTTAAAATAATGTAAACCAAGGAATTATAGGATTCATATTAACAAGCCTTATGACCTAATAGGATAATTAAAAAACACACAAGCTAATATTCCTATTCTTGAGTTGCTTAACAAATTGGTGGTGTAAAAATACATTGCGTGATTTTTTGCATGATAGCATATTACCAACTGATACTAATCCTATTCATATTTATTTTATAGTAAAAACATTTTAACATAGTAATTTACTCATATATTTTTATTTAGGAATTTTTCCATATAAAGAGGTAATTGATCAAAATATTACCCTATACATTAAAGAAAAAAATGATTACACAATAATTAATAGGGTCATCTTAGATAACATTTCTAGATTAAACATATATAGTGAAGTTTTAATCAATGAATTAGGTATTAATTGTGGCTCTTGCTTACCATTAAACATGACCATAAATTTTTTTGACAATAAATCACCAAGCCCCTTAGGAACACTTGAGTTGAATATAGGGCTTGGACCTAGAACTTTACCCACCACATTTCAAGTAATATCTAATAGTTTTAACTACAGCCTCTTACTTGGAAGACCTTAGATCCATCCACTGAATGTTATCCCATCTACATTACATAAATGACTAAAATTTACACATGAGGGGAATATTCATATTACTTTTCCCAATAATGCACCTTTCAAATGTTACAAACAAGCAAAACCCTAGGAAGTGTGAATTCCACACTAAAATACACTTTAACCACACATCATAGCCCCTTAACACTAAATTTTTAGGAACTAATCACATACATATAAGATGAAAAAATCAAGAAATATTTTTTAAATTATACAATAAGATGATTACAAACCCAAAAAATAGATAAATACTTAGCAAAATTATGCTTTACACTTGGTAAGTATCATGATAACATACATACATAATATGGCCCAATTATATGATGATACTCAAGATTGTAAGAAAAATGTGGATAATATTTATATAGGTCTCTCTTAATAAAAAAATATAATAGCCTAACTCATAACACCTTAGAATAATATCGAAAAGGATATAGATGTGCCAAAAACATGAGATACAAAGGTCAAGGGTTAGGATGAAATGAACAAGGAATTACCCAACCAATAATTCTTACTCCTCACAAGTTCAAATTAGGCCTTTGATGTATTACATATTCCCTTACCCAACATAAGACTTCAACATATAAGATTGTTCATATCAACTTGTTCATGCCTAATACTATGCTCTAAAATTAAGTATTTAATATTACATCCTTAGAACTTATGCATCATGACTTAGTTGATTGGAATGTGCCATATAAGGCTCTTACACTTGATAATTTTGTTAATGGTAAAAATTTAAAATAATATGTTGAGTTTTATGTTAATTTACTAGCTTTTCATCATAAATCAATATTACCCCATAGGCTTAGTCATCATGCTTATTATGGTGAGTGTGTGACTTTTTATAAAACTAAACATATGATTAGATAACCATGAATCATTACCTACCTCTCCAAATTTATCAATGAATAAAAAAATAAATTTTAATTTGAAATAAAATAAATTCCTAAGATAATTTTACTTGAAACATCAATGACACTCGAAGAAGATAGCGAACATAGAAAGCTACTAGCAGATTTGATTGAGTTATTTTCTTAGGATTAATTTGACATGCATGGTATTGATCCATTTACATTAGTTCATAAGATTATGGTTGATTTAGATGTAAACCAATCAAGCAAATTATATGAAAAAATAATCCTAGATTTACATTACTTGTCAAAGATGAAATTCAACATTTACTAAATGCAGGGTTTATGTGACCTATTGATTTCTCTCCTTGGATTTCAACATTTTCCCACTTATAAAACATGATGGATGTATTTGTATTTGTAATGAATTTAGAGATTTAAACTCTTTTTTTCCAAAAGACAAAATTTTTATGCCTAATATTGATATGATTGTTGGTTCCATAATGAGGTATGAGATGCTCTCCTTTATGTATGGGATAGATGGATATAATAAAATAAAAATTAACCCAAAATATAAATACAAGAAAACTTTCACCACCCCATGGGGAATATTTTACTATGTGGTCAAGACTTTCAGACTTAAAAAAATATTGGTGCTACTTATCAAAGGGCTATGACTCATATATTTCATGATTAAGTGCATGACATTGTTGAAAATTTATTTGATGACATCTTAGGAAAATAAAAGAAACATGAATACCATGTTATATAATCATAGAAGATATTCAAAATATTATGCAAATTCAACATCTGATTAAATCTAAATAAGTGTGTCTTTGGCATTACATATATAAAATTGTTATGTTTCACTATATCTCAGTGAAGAATTGAAGTGGATCCTAAAAATAAAAGCTATAGTTTATATGGACCCACCCTCCAACTTAAAACAACTGACAAATTTACAAGGTAAAATTCAAGCCATGGTGGTTTATAGATTTATTAATTGAACAAACCCAACCTTTTTCCTTGTTCTTACACAAAGGCATAAAGTTCGAATGGGATGAACATTATCAAATGGATTTTTATGACATCAAATATTATCTAGCCAATCCACTAGTCATAATGCTAATTATCCCCAACATGCCTCTATTATCATACATATATAATATCAAGCATGGTTGAGAAACTTAATCACACAATATTATGATGAAAATAAAGAAGGAAATATAGTACATAAGTATGACCTTAGTTGATTACAAAAAAATGTATAACTTAGTGGGAAAATTTTGTTTGGCTATTGTTTTCACAACACAAAAAATTAGAGAGTACATACTTAATATTAAGACTCATGTTATTGAAAATATAGATCATTTGAGGTACATTAAGGCTAATCCATACCTATCCAAATGCATAGCCCACTAGGTCATGCTATTTATACCACAAAAATATTTGAAAGGGAAAGTCATCATAAGTTAACTTGAAATAGCTCCCTTGTCTATACTCAGATAAATTATGAATTCTAAGATGATTTTATTATGAATACTAATGATAATAACTATTAGACCATGTATTTTTATGGGTCCAAAAGTGATTTAGGTTTTGGGGTAGGTATTATATTAGTTACTCCCCATGGGAATACTATGTCATTAACATATTGCTCAAATTTCAATGTTATAATGATATAATAGAGTATGAAGCTTTAATTTTAGTTTTACATGTTGCAAGTGCCCTTAAGTTAAAATAATTAAAATTTCATGGGGATTCCCAAATTTTCTTAAACCAAGTTACATGTACTTATAAAACTAAAGAAGAAAAATAGTTACCCTATAGAGATTTGATTCTTAGCCTCATTACTTAGTTTGAGGACTTTGGGATAAAAAATATTCCTAGAAAGAACAAATACCATGATGACATATGGCTAGTGTTGAATTGCTTATCCTCATTGGAATTACAATAATCAAGCCTTACCATTAAATGATTATAATAATCAATAATCTCAAAACAAACATTAGAGGTGCTAGAGGTATTCTCCATAGACAATGAACCAAATATTCCATAATGGTATACCAAAAATTTAAAAAAATGAGTTGATGAGACAATTCCTGAGTATTTCATTGCAAATGAAAAGATAAAATTATGGAAGGATAAGATACAATATGTTATCATTGGATATACTCTTTTTAAGAGGTCCTTTGAGGTTAGTTACTATGATGCCTTAGACAATAATAATTTAAAATTACCTTACAAGATGTACATGATAGAGAATGTGGTGGTCATTTTATAAAAAAGGCAATGTCATCCAAGTTCTTACAAATGGGTTATTATTGGCCTTCCATGGAATAAACATGTCAACAATATCTAAAAATTTGCAAAAAATTCTAGTAACATAGTAGCTTAACACATGTGCCTCCTCAAGAATTCTAACCTATCATATCACCTTGGTCATTTTCACTTTGGGGTTTTAATTTATATGGAAAATTAAATCATACATCATTTTAAGGACATAAATTCATCATGATAGCTATGATTATTTTACTAAATGGGTCAAAGACATTCCTTTAGAACCTACAAGTAGTGAAAATATATGTAGTTTCCTTATGACATACATCATAACTAGATTTAGTGTCCCCTCTATAAAATTACATCTAACAATCTTCCTTCTTTCAAAAATAAAAATGTAAAGAAGTTTTGTGAAAAATACAAAAATTGACAAACTTTTTCCACACAATATTATCCACAAGGAAATGGCCAAGTTGAGGCCATTAATAAAACCATTATTAATGTTTTAAGTGAAACTATTGATAAACATGGTGAAGTCCAGTATAACCAGATGTTGGCCCCAAATTTTGGCTAAGTATTATCCATTTTGGTGTGAGATCAACACAGTGTAAAAGGACCATGGCATGGAAAGATCATGGTAGGAAAGGACCATGGTGTGGAAATTGATAGGCATAGAAGTACTGTGGCATGGAATCTATAGGCTGTAAGAGGATAATGGTATAGAAGGACCAATATGAGAGGACCCAGTCAAAGAAGAATTAGTCATGAGGAACCCAAGGAATTAAGACTCAGAACTAAAGTAGATGACTAGGGGAGCACATGAAAAGAGCGAGTAGTTAAAGGAATGATTCATATGAGACACCTAGAACTTATTCATAGGAAGTTTTTTACTAGCCCACAAGGAGAGGAACACACAATAGTAAGGATATATCATAGAGTCGGAATATAGGGGGTGTAAAGTCCTGCGTCTTTAGGAGGAGATAGTTTGTTGAATGCCATGACTCTCCATCTATTGGGAGTTCATTGAATAATTATTCAAGTCATTGATGATTGTAAACACTTGGTCAGGGTCAAACAAGTATAAGTACCCCTATTGTAAAGGACTTCAAAGATGATGGATGGATGTATTAGTAGTTTTTAATGTTTAAGCCTAATATATGAAGTTGTGGGTTTTATCAAACTTCATGTGTTCATGATGAATGATGTCATGTGAGTTACTTAGCATGAATTTTGGTACATCTCTTCTTTTATAAGAAGTAACTCTGAAACTATAATGTTAATATGTGTAATTATGGTAGTATAACTTAGAACTCCAAGGATCACAATAGTATATCTTTGCATTTATGGAATATCTAATTGAATACATGCTTGACATAAATAATATAACTAGGTATTACTATGCAATAAAAACTTATGGGAACTAGTCTTAATCTATGCACTTTAGGTGAGCGTGCAAGACCTTAGTCTTGTGTGAAAGGGCCAACACGCTAGTTCATTGGGATAGACTTCAACACCAATGCTATATTTATAATAAAAAACACCCAATATTTTGGTTCTATTATTGGGACCCATAGCACTTACTGCTTAGTCATGGAATTTTTTTGAGCATATTACTCTTGAGAATATAGAACAATGCATTACTAGAGTTGAAGATAATTTTTGAGTTCCCTATCTTGAACCAATAATTTCCACATGTTAGTGGGTAGAGTAGAATCTCTATAGTGCAAAATCTTAGAATTCCAGTTCACTTGCACACTTAGCTCTCTGTATATGCTCAAGGATGATCTCAAAACCTTGGGAGAAGGTAACCTTGGACCCTATAGTGACAAAGAGATTTATCAAGACTTGGAATCCCATGGATGTGAGCTATTGACATTTGGTGGAGAGGAGTTTTGACTAGCTATATTTTGGAGTATATTGTAACCACCTATTCATGTCCTGAAGAAGCCAAGTTCCAATTCCTTTAAGAATCATGTGGTCATTATATTAAATAGTTTGCCTTAGAAATTAAGATGTTATTTATTTATTTGGGACTTAAGACTAGGCCAATGGAGAGATAAATCCTTCTGTGTATGAGCCACACATTTGGGAAGGGAATACAAAAAGTTGGTAAAAGATTATGGGTTTAAAATGGTAGCTAATTAGAAGGTATTGAGGAAGTGGAAGTATAATGAAGATTGATAGAGGATTATAGGAAGTAGTGGTATGGGAAGGGACCAAGAAAACTTAGAAAGTGCCATAAATATCCTTAGGGAAGTAAAGACACACAAAGAGGACTCCATCACTGTTGAGCTATGCCCTATGTGTCTAATATCATATAAAGGAGAAACTAGATAGATGATGGTAACCAAAGACCCAAGTCTAAACCAACTAGGCTCCCAAACCATAGTGCACACTCATGCTCTTGAATTAGATAAAATGCACACACATAATTGGGACACATATAATATGGAATCAGAGACTGAGTAAGGGATACTGAAACTCAAATAATTACATACATATAGACTTAACACTCTCTTTCCCCCTTTAAAGGAATTAGATGGCATAATTAGGCATGCCTAGAGGACTTAGCCCACAAATCAGATAGAGTACAGGCTCAAGTCTAGTTAATCACTCAGTTATTGCACCCCATATCACTAGCACTACTACTAGAGGCACTAAAGGTCGATTAGGTGGTGGCATAGGAGGAAGTGGACTTCTTCCTTAAGAGATAGGATCTGGAGGTTCCCAACAACACCATTATAAGCATCTCAACCAACAATAGTGTATTATGAAATGATGCTTCACTTACTAGAACATCAAGGCATGGAGAATGCAACTGAGCATGCTCACAAATATGAACTTATTTGGAGGGTGCAAGGCATCACCTCTTCTGAGTGAAAGGTCACGTAGTATACAACTATACTTTTAGGATACATGCACAAATGGTATAGAAAGTTCAATCCTCAACAAGTTATCGCTGACTATGATCAACTTAAAAAAACATTTCTTCAAGAGTTTGATATTCCAAAATTTGAACAATAAAACATAGCTGCATTGAAGGACATCAAATAGGAACTTACTGAAAGTGCATGAGAGTATGATGCAAAGTTTAAGATGCTCTTATCAAAGTTATCCTTTGAAATAAATACTACACATCATGGACAATGGCTTTTAGGAGGATTGTTACTAACTTTTTGATGAACATTATCTTAGAAGACCTTTACTAACCTCTGTGAAGCCTTGGAAGTTGCCCTCCATGCTGAAGTAGTTGGAAGTGTTGATACAAGGATCTATCTATTTATGGAAGCTTATATAACCTCCATGGCATCTCAAATTAAAAAGTTAATAGACAATAGTGCACATGATACACACAATAGTGTTTGGTGCACTGATTGTGAATCTAAAGGGCATACATGAAGAAACTACCTGCATAAGAACATCTACATGGTACTTAAATAGATGTGTGAAATCTATCATGAGGAACATGATGTATGCTCTTGTCCTATTATAGAGTGAGCTATGCACACTAAGGTGTCTTAGTATTTTAAGATAAGTGATGCTTACACTCATGACACTAATCATTGTTGATTGATTAGTGACATATATGAAGCTTGAGTGCACAATACATACCAAACTTCTAGCCAACAACCAAGATAATGGTGGCTATCAGGCTTGAGGAAGAGGATGAGGATGAGGATGTGGTCATTTCCCACTTAGGATATGTTACAAATGTGGATCCCTGAACTAATACCAAATAAATTTCTTAGACTACCCTATATGTGCTTTCTACAAAAAGGACCACCAATTGGAAGAGTGTCATAGATTTTATGCAACTATTACTAAGAAGTGAAATGAAAAGGGTACCAACATGATACAAGTATATAAACCACATTAGCATATGTATTCAAGCACCCCAAATATTCAACAATTAAATACCACCATACACAACAAAAAATTTCAATCTCTCATGAATTCTATTAAAAAAGTTTAGCATGAAGAACCATGAGCAAGAAAGTATCCTGATTCCCAGTATTAGAAGGATGTCCTCCAAGATATGATGGAATTGGTATGATAACTTCAAGGAGAGATTAAATTCCTTAAAGATAAAGAAACAATGTAGTATGATGATGTGTAAAGGGTAGCTAAAGCACAAAATATGGTATGTGATGACTTCTAAGAGCTGTGTAAGCACATGCTGGATGAGGACATTATCCCAAAGCTGAGATCTTAGCTTAAGAATCAATCACAAACACCAAATAATGCTCAAACCCATGTCACTTATAAAATTAAGGATCATTTCTTGAATCATGCTTGGAGGTAAGACATTCCTATTCCCTCTTCCCCCTAAAAGATAGAGAGATATATGTTAATTATACCATCGATGGATGGGTAATCTGAGACATATTAGATGACACTGGTGTAAAAGTGAATGTCCTCACCAAAGATGCCTAGAGAAAAATGGATAATCCAATGACATCATCAATAAGTATTTCTCAACCCATGAAGCCTTTGATTATCAATTTTTATGTAGAGGGACATCAATAGAAAGGATTTATGATTGATGTTGAAGCTCAATTTAGTATGTGTAGAATTCCTATTCTTAGGTTGATTGGATATGATATTGAACATTTGACTAAGACTAATTTACTAGAAAATGTAATAATATGATGCATACAATTACATATATATCTTATTCCCAAAACATGTCTCACCACATCCTTTGTTATGCCAACTCAAGTATAATGTAATATTATGTACTCTTTGGTACAATCAATGAATACAAAACTTTATAATGCACATGATCAAATAACACTCGATTTCCAAGGTGATACTATTTCAATTGCAAGAAAAAAGAACAACTAAAAAGAAATAATAACATATCAAGGTGGATTTAAGGTTATATCTCAAATGGGTACCAAAGAAAAAATGTAATATGAATTGTACTATTCAAAAATCACATTAACCCAATATATCATCATCTCCTATAAATACATATTTTCTATTATAATGAGACATTTCAATGTACTAGAGATAATGAATTATTTGATATGGATCCATTGCCTTATACTAATTCAAGTTATGCATCCATGCTAACAAAGATCCTGTACTTTAATCCATCTACTTATACACAAATCATTTGGGTAGTGTTACGACCTACTTACTATAAGTTTCAAAGCACAAATTATTAGTTGTAAGTTAGGCATTATTATCTTTCATATGATACATCACAGGCTTTAGATTACTTATTTATTTATTAAATCACATGAAATTTATACTTGTTACCTTATATCAAACATGTCTTAAGGTCAAACACTTAGAAAATTAAAAGAAAAACATGGATATCAAATGACATATACATTAACACATAGAACACATGTAGTCCAAAAATAATCCACACACACACACACATTGTGACCAACTTATCTCTTTTCTCATAAATAAAAGGGGACCCCTTAGCAACAAGTGGTTTACGAGAAACATACTATCAATCCCTTAAATTCACGTATTAATTCTTTAAAAGTAGGGCCCACTCATAATAGTTAGTTATTAATCAAGTTTAGTCCTTATGTTTTCAAGAAATATTTTAAGAAAGGTCCATTCCAATTAATGCATTGCTTTATAATTTTCATGGGCTTCTCTTTGATTAGTCCCTTTTGCACTCTTTAGAGTTTCATACTTAATTTTTCAAGTAATAACTTTTTTTTAGTAAAATTTGATGTTTACGCCATAGATTATACACTCTGAGAGTCATGAGATTCATACTCCTAGAGTCCCACGAGTCGTATCCTACTACTAATCCATGATAAGAAAGCATGATTTTATTTATAAATAAATTTATAAATGACCTAATATTTTATGTATCTCATAGGCCTGATAGTCTTGCTATTGTTAAATAATAATATGGTCGATGCCTTATTATCCAATCAAAACTCACCACTTATCCATATGTACTCATAGAGCTCCATGATGCATGAGTATCTGAGGATGATAGTGAAGAAGTAAGATGTGTGAGGTATGATCTAATTAGTGTTGGCACTGCATATAATTCCTACTCTCAAAGTCCCATGTTTCTAAAAATGATGTGAGATCTTAGGACCATTTAGTCTCTTAGATAACACTAAATAGAACTTATTAATATTTCTCCCAAGGTGTTATAAAATAATATTGAATGGGAATTCATGTCTATTTAGTCCTTGCCATGTGTCCCTACCATACACTCGAGGCCATATGTTAAAAAAATAATATTTTGGGAATTCTTCGGGTCCACCTCAACATATAAATGATACCTAATAGATAGAAAGTAGTCTCTCAAAGGTCACAAATGAAAATAAGAAATGATTACTTAACACACTTTTGATAATGAACATGTCAACTATACACCATCCTCAGAACATTAGGATGGGTTAGAGATTGACACATGGATAAATCACATCACTGCAAGAAGTTTTAAAGCCAAATTAGAGTTTTTTAAAGAAAATTAAAAGGTGAAAATATGGTTGATCTAAACAATTCCACTAATTGAGAATTAATACACACATTCGTGAACTCTAATCCCATTATTGTGAGCTCAATTTAAAAATCCTTAAGGTCCCATCTAAGCAAAATCCATATTCATTATTCTCATAACTTAGACTATTAGATCCCAAAATATATAGTGATCAAAAAAGATGATGAGCTATTTTTATAAAGAGATTATGTTGTTTTAGAGTTGATTCACACCATTATTTGAGTTTATGTCTACCATAGAAGCATCCTTATTGATCCTAAATATTGTATAATAGTTTAAAGTTACCACCTTCATACAAGGCAAAATCAAGTACAAACACTATATTGAAGCGCTCAAGGATGTAGACAATATGTAAAAGAAGAAATATGATGATACCACCTTGGAAGAGATTGAATTATCAGATGACTTGCTAGAAATTTAGAAATTATGACCCATAAGGTTATCACTAAGTTGGAGATTTTCCCATATGGTGACCTGCTCTACAACTTGATCATGGACTTTGTATATATAAATGATCTCATGTAGAGTGACAATGAAAAGTATAAACTAAATTAGATCTCTCGGGTCACTTTCAATAATTTTTACCACCTTTTAAAGCCCAACATACCTTATAGTAGGGATGTTGTTGTTGAATGGATGAAGATGCATGATTTTATGGAAACCCTGAAAGATTGGGTAGAATATATAGAATGTTGGGTGAAGAAGAAATATATCAATTCTAACATGATTAAGAATATCATAGAAGAAGTTAGGGTTGGCAAGTTATTGCTCAACACACTATTTGGAACAAGTGACAATGTACATGTCAATAATTTTTGGGTGGCCCTTCTTAGCATAATCATTGAAGGTAAATATATCCCAACATTGGGAGGGATCATAACTTCCAACAATACCCAATAGGTAACAAGGGCCAGATAATGGGGAAATTTATACATGACATCTTACCTAGTGGATACATGTTGTGCCACTTTACCTTTTTAAGCACTCCTATTTCCCATAATGAACACCTTCCATCCCATTAGTGAATGTGGTCTACTCCAATCTCTACATTCACCATTTTAGGGTGCACATCAAGGACATATGTAACCACTTTTATCCACCCTTGTATTTCATCATCAATGAGAGGAAGATGCCCAGATTTTTTGAGAGGATAAGAACTTTAATTATAGATATTGTGGCCTATTTACTATTATCAATATTTTATAGTAATCAAAGTTGAGGTAATTCAGGGTGATCCCTAGAAGTTTCCATAGTATGTACCTGATAAACTAGTAGAGTGGGAGATAACATATTAATATGCTAATAATGTGGTGGGTTAGTACACTAGTAGGATGAAAAAGTCATACACATACTTATTTCTCATAATTAATCATCATGAATATAATATTATTGTAGTAGTGACATCAATGGCAACTCATAGGAAACCCTTAGACCTACCTTCTCATGATGATAGGCAATAGGACCCCCATGGGAATGTTCACAAACATTTAAAATCATTGAATTCTAGGTTCAACATCACATATCATCATGAGGACCATGGAGAAGATAGGTTTCATCTGAATCTAACAAATGATAATGAGGAAATTGAGAATTTGAATTCTATAATGAGGCTAAAGGGGAAACAATCTATGAAATGAGTGTTTGAAGAGAGACCAAGCAAGCTAATTCCCATAGATGATAGCCAAAATATTGGTAAGAGAATTAAATATATAATCTTTTAGGGGATTCCCTTAATTTCTCTTCCTTATTCATCAACTACTACTACTTCAATATAATAATTATCCAAGGTAAGTCAACCCTATATTGAAAATGCACTTCATATTATTAGTGACATGGAGTCCTAACATAGTTTCCTAGAGGCTCAAAAATATGTGTCACCATAGCCAGTGACCCCTACTCATACGATGCCTAACTCATAAGAAACTACCTCACCTAATGGATCTGATCGTAGCTAGGATTTATTGGGTTCCCTTATTGTTTCTAATATTCTAATAGTTTCTAGTGTTATAGTCCTTAGTGTTCCAGTTTCTAACCCTATAATGCCTAGATCCCTAATTATTTTTAGTGATCCTACAATCCCTATTTATCTTATTGTTTCTAGTACTTATGAAATTCCCATTTCCCCAATTTTTAGTGCTTAAATTTCAAGTGCATAAGTTCATCAAGGTTCCCTAACTTCTGGCACTTATATAGTCTCAAGTGCCCCTTCCCCATTAAGTTCAATTTCTATTCTCATTGGTAATACATCAACCTAGGGAGTAACAAGGGTATACACAAGGAGTGGCTCAATGGCATAAGTTATTCAAATCTCCCACTTCCAATTACTACCACAAAGGTAGTTAATTATTTGATTAAGCCTACTCTTTACCTTAGGCCAATTTCCCTAATGCCTTTGGACTCAATAGCTTCATAGCTCCATATTTTGTAGCTAGTCCCTCTGCTCCACCCTAGGTAACATAGAGTCCTTACATTGATCCTTAGCCTCATCAATATATTATCCCTACACTAGAAACAACTCTCCCTTGGGATCCAATATCTGATGTCCTTCCAAGGATTCACATTAAATAGGTCTATATCCTCTTTGAGGATAATGATTGATATTCTATGTGTCATTGAAACCATGATACACATGACATAAGAAAATATCGAAGATTATATGAATCTTTATGAAAATACCTTCACCATGAACACATTCAATCCCATACTCCCACATCCATCTTCCATACCTAACAAATCCCCTCTTGCATCCATGCCTACCTCATCCACTCCCCATCCACTTCACTAGATGAACCCTCAACTACTACTACTTTGAAACCTCTTAGACTAGCAGAGGGAGGAGATTGGATAGATGCCTTACAAATTGAGAAGTTCTAGAGGCCCAAGATGATATATCATGTTGAACCATATATATAATTTAAGGTTGATACGGAGACATGTCAAATAAAGAGGGTCATGACCCAAAAGTCTACATAAGAAGGAAACCCTATGATGCAATAGATGGAGTACTTATTTTCCTTGACTAGAAAGAGGAGAAAAATAGGGTAAGAATGCATTTTTGAGGATCTAGACTCTATTATGAGGGCCGCCCATGACATTACATATAAATTTATGGAGTATTTAAAGATTAGATGAAGACCTTGGAGTCCCAATTTATTGTTTCTTTCTCAACATGCCCTAATTATCCCAAGAATCAGGGAACTTATTTTGGATTTTTGTAGCTACTTCCACTTATACTCATGACTTATTTCCTTAACATTCTCAATTTAATTTAGTGGGTTACCTAAATTAATGTGCCAAGATAGACCCCACAAGAATCATTATTGGAAATATGATTTATGCGAGAAAAATTTGTATAATGCACTTAACATGAAGATGGATTTTTAACTCCCAATTTACATTTGAAGCCTAGATTACTTAATTCTCTTAGCCTACTCTAGGGGGTCACTTTGGTTTTTATGTTATTCTAACCCTTGAAACCTATCTTAGATCATTGATCGGGCTCATGCAATTCATTTTCATATTTTGCACTTGGTCTTGCAATGACTTCTTGCCCCTTCGACATCTAGACATATTTTGATGAATTTTTGAAAAAGTTGTCATTTTTACTAGTTAGGTCTTGGTTGTGGGTGTCTAAAGTTTCCTAATTCATAGACCTAATTAAGGTTTTAAACCCCAATTAGGTTTATTGGGTCCTAATTCTCCCTTTCCTTACTATATGGGTTTCTCATTACTAATTTGGTCCACATTTTAAATTGGTTAAGTCCCATAGAACTAATTGGGATTCAAAGATCGATTAGGTCTAGGTTATTGTTCTTACCTCAGTCCTTTGTCAATCAGAGAAAAATTCATGATTTGGTCTTGGTGTAAATGAGAATATTGTTGTAGTTTTAATCAAGGTTAAATTCCATGATTAGGTCATAGGCATGGGGTCATATGTCTCCATAATGGTAACTAGGATTTAAAGTTAGCTTAGGTTAGGGGCCTTTGAAAGTGATCTTACAGTTGTAGTCAAAAGGTCAAACCTAATTATTTCATAATAGTGGCTTCAAAGCTGAGTAGCATTAATTGGGGTTGAAGCCCCGACTAAGTCGACAGACTTGGCCCCCCTTAAATTATTTTTAGTTGGGTTGCATACCCTGATTAGGTATGCTGAACCTTCCCATTTGAATGATAGTTATATCTAGGGATTTCATCCCAATTACAATGCCACGAATTTTAATGCCTAGGTTAAGAACTAACCAAGGGTCCCAAGCTTGATTAGGTCTTGGGGTCCCCAATTTCAAAAACATTGAAAACCTAGAGATATCAAGGATGTAGAACCATGATTAGGTCTAGATCAATGCAAAAGATATTTTAGTTCTATATGGGGGTTGAAATCTAGATTAGAACTAGAAAGTGTTAATTTTAAAAAGTGCATTTGAAATTTTGGCATTGAAGGAGGGCATGTCTGGGATATTTAGATTGATCACTTATTTGGTTTTATGGCCATACTTCATTCTTGTCTCAACCTATTGTGTGCTTAACATGTATGTAAAAAGTTTTTATGCTAAAAGGAGGTAGAATATAAGTTGTTGTGTCTTTTAGAGGGAAAATCCATCTCAATGAAGACTAGATTTTTTATATAATGAATTATTTATATTGTAAAAGGGTTGGTTCATTTTTTATCTCCCAAAGGACATTGTGGACTAGTCATTTACATTTCATTTTATCTCTCCATCTCTTATTTCCTTGGGCTTATGTTACCCATTTTTATATTCAAATAATTAATTATAAATTATATTATTTCCCAAATTTTCTATATTATGCCAATGTAGAAGAGGAAATTAATCACATTTATAATGTCATAGCTAGAGATGATGAGCAAAGGGATCCAACTCTAAATGACATTCTAATATGGTTGGACACTTAGTCCCTCTCTAAAACTACAAGCAATGCTTGTAATTTCTAGGCACATAATAACTATGACCTCAATGGAAGAGTGTGTAGTGCAATTGGAAGTCATGAGAATATTCCACACAAGTTTCATAAACATCATAGGTTTATGCACCTTATCACCAGTCAAGGCATGAGGATACCAATCATAAGCCACCACTTAAAATACTTGATGAGGCTCCATGGTTTCATGGACAAATGGAGTATGTGACTTCATACAGTGCCTTGAAGAATTATGTGACTCAAAAGTGATCGTATAAGGTCATTAGTTCATCTCTTAGATAGAACCACTACAAGATGATGGAGAACCCATCATGAGTGAATCCATCACTGGGACCAAGTATGTTCTATCTTACATCATTGGTTCCACCATGAAAATAAAGTTAGGGGATCAATAGTTACAGTGGAATAAAAACACTAGAACCTCACATCAAAGCCTATGAGATAATGTGGAGAGATGAAGCAACATACTTACTAAAGTATTTATGGGTGTATGCATTCTATGGGACTTTATGAATATAGGCATGTGCATGGTATGTTCATGAAGAATGACACATGAGAACCCGATTTTGGCATCTCTTATAGGAAAACATGAAATCGATCCTATCCTATTCTTCTCCAAGAATGGATTTATGCCTCACCCTCTAAGCCATACATGAAGCAATTATTGATGACCTAAGTCCCATTGAATATCATATAAGGACTATCCATCATGACCCTAAATAATCCCTACACCTCTTCAATGAAACATCAACACAATTGGATTTTGCACCAACACTTGTCCTTGATTAGGATCGTCATGAAGAAATTAGTCTTGGAAATAAAAATTTGTCTTTCAAGTGGAAGAAGAAGGATCCAAACCAATTGACCTACTATCCAATAATTTAGATGTTCCTATAGAAATTGGCACAATAACTATTCAAGATATAGTTTCCACTATAGATAACCCCAATCATAGGCCTATTCAGACTATTCAACATAATATTGGCACAAAGTAAGAACTAAATATGGCTATGGTAGGAAATTACTAGATTGAAATGAAGATTTCAAAAATATTTAAGTTGTTAAAGGAATATCAAGATGTCTTTACAAGAAATTATAGTGAAATGAAGGAATTCCACCCATCTTTAGGATATATGCATATCAAGTTGATTGACGATGCTTAACTAGTTAGAAAGTGTCCATATCGAATGAATACCAATCTATAAGTATATGTCAAAGAGGAAATCAATAGTATGCTATGTGCTAGAGTAATCACCCTATTAATGAATATGAATGGGTTAGTCTAATGGTGATTAGTATCAAGAAAGATGGATGCATCCATATTTGAGTGAACTATCAAATACTTAATGCATCCTGTGTCACTGACCCTTTCATAATGCCTTTCATAAAGTAAATCCTTGAAGGTATTGTTGGATGTGAGATATATACCTTCACTGATGGGTTTTTAGGATGCCATTAGGTAAAGATAGTTGAAAAGGACCAACTAAAGACAATGTTTGTAAGCAAATGGGGATCCTTCATGTATACTATCATGCCCTTTGTATTGAATAATACCCCAGATATGCTCTCATGCATAGTTGTTGCAGCCTTTAAGGATTTCATCCATAAGATTCTTCAAGTTTACTCGGATGATTAGATAGTTTATGGGTTGGTCAAGGACCATTTATCTAACTTGAGTCTTATGTTTGATTGCTATCGGGTCTTACAAATATCTTTGAAATTAAAAAAATGCCTATTTGATACACCATTTGGTGTGCTACTAGGACATATTATATGTAAGGAAGGAATTATGGTAGACCCAATATAGGTATATGTTATTCTTCACCTCCCAATGCCCAAGACTCAGTTTGAGGTTCATGATTTTCTAGGCCATACTAGTTACTATAGAAGTTCATTCATAAATATGCAAAGATTTACCATACCCCTAGAGGAAATTATAAAGAATAATGAATATTTCATATGGATGACCTCTTGCAATGAAGCTTTTGAAACACTAAAGGACAAACTGGTCACTATTCATATCCTCTAGTTTCTAGATTGGACAAAACCATTCCACATTCATGATGATGCATCTGGAATGGCTATCGATGCAATATTTGCAAAACCAAGTGAAGGTCACGTGGACCATCTAATATAATTTTCTAGTAGAAATCTCACTCAAGCTAAAAGGAACTATACCACTATAGAGCATGAAACATTATCGATGGTCTATGCTCTGTATAAGTTTTGATAGTACTTATTAGCCACTTCCTTTGTTTTTTATATAGATCATGAGTCTTTAAAGTACATTATCAATAGACCTATACTACATGGATGGATTTATTACTAGATAGTGTTGGTCTAAGAGTTCTAATTTTATGTCATGGTGAAACTTGAGAAAGCCAATTATGGACCTAACAACTTATCCCAAATTGAGTTTGAAGAACACCCATGTGTCATTGAAGATGAGTTACCTAATTCTTAACTATTCTATGTCACCTGTGTACCTAAGGAGCTTGAGGATATTACTTCTTTTTTGACCTCTATTTTATTACTCTATTATCTCACTCCTTAGGCCAAGAAGCAACTCATGATCCATGCTGCACTATTTCAACTCATAGGAGGAGATCTTTATAAACTTAATCATGATGAGATTATTTGACACTATGTTATGAAACATAAGCACCTTGAAGTACTTTAAGAAGGTTATGAAGGAATTGAAAGAGGACACTATGTTGGAAAGGCTATCACATGAAAGGTTCTATTGGCCAGATTATGGTGGCCTACTTTCTTTAAAGATGCTAAAGTGTATGTTAGGTAATGTGATATATGTCAACACATGGGAAAAATTAACCATAGATATGCCATGCCTTTACAACCAATACATTATTAGGAACTATTTCATAAATAGACCATTTATTTTGTTGTCCCCATCACTCTAGCTAGATGAAGGACATTATCTCAATTCATCATTTTGGCAAATGACTACCTTACATGTTGGAATGAAGTTATGCCAACAAAAGATTGTATTTCTGCCACTACTATGTGCTTCATCTGGGAGAATATCATCACTAGGTTTGGATGCCTATTAAATTTAAGTAATGATCATGTTACCTATTTCCTAAATGACACAATTCATATCTTGTTGAATGAGTTCATGATTGCACAACATAAAAAAATGCTATACCATCCTCAAGCCAATGGCAATGCTGAGGCTTTCAATAAAATCCTAGGTACCACTTTGATGAAGATTTGAAATATTGGCCAAATTGATAGGGATGATAGGGTGTCTAAATAACCTAAAATCACCTAAACAAAAACACACCCTTCAATTTGGTTTATGGTAAGGAGGCAATCCTATCAGTTGAGTTTTTGGTACCATATCTATATATAACATGTGTAAGATAATTGGATGTGGAGGCATCCTTGAAATCATGCTTAGATGATTTGTTACCACTTGATGAAGCCTAGTTCCCCGCTCATTGGAGTTAGGATGCAAAAAAATGAAAATAAAAGGCATGACATGACCAAAACTTAAAGCATAAATTTTTTACTTTGGGCATGAAATTCCTACTATATGATTCTAAGTTTATGCACCATTATGGAAAGCTTTGGATTCACTAGGATGGTCCTTTCATCATTCATAGAATTTAACCTACTAGAGCATGTCAATTACAAAGGTTGGATGGAAAATTCCTTCTTTGGTATTATAAAGGAAGTCAGCTTCAGTCGTATTTCACTTTTAATTAGTTAAAGTATTGTAATCAATAAGGCTTTTGTCATTAGTTTAGGATTTCTTATTTTCAATAAATGCGTTGCATCTATTACATGTAAACACTTCTTAATGTAATTATTGTTAGTGTTTTATTTTTCATTTTATGGAAGACCATGATTGATTTTAGTTTGGGGTAGAAATAAATTAGAAATCTTGACTCATAGGCATATAAATTACATAGGCACACAAAGTATCTGGGTGCATAAAGTTCTCAAGATGCAAGGAACCTAGGCACACAAAGTGTTAAGGGAGTGCAAGTTATTTAAGGTACATGAACTACGAATCTTAAGGATAGGGTGTTCCCACCTTTAGTTTGAATTTTAAAAGATAAATATCTTCCATATTAAGGGAAGTGTGGGACACAACTATCATCCACTCCAAAAGAAGGCACAAGGTGGGATGTGCCATTAATGTGGAAAGAATAGTTATGACAAGAAGTGTGCCAATAGCTTGATGTGATAATACTTTTAAAATAATTAAATGCTAAAAGTAATGATCGAAGAGTGGTGACCGCTAAAGATCCGTATTAATAACATAAAGTGATGGGTGACATAAAAGTAGTAATGATGGTGAACCCCTTCATGAGCCTATAAATAAGTAAATTAAACTCTTTTTACATTATACATTTGCGAGTATTTGATATTAACAGAGCTGAGAAAAAGTGAATACTAAAGCCAAAAAAAGTGAATCCAAAGCTAAGCAAAGCGAATTTATTCCTATAGTAACCTACATAGGGCATTACAAATTTATGGATAGGTATTGTAAGTTTTGTTACATAAGAGTAGTGTCAAAAGTTACAGGTTTCAAAAGTCCACCATTAGAGGACATTCAAGCTCAAAAACCTAAAGTAGTAAAACATAACCACGTATTTTTTTAGGAACATTGGATAGCCATGCATCAACCTTTGAGTACCTCAAAGGGTGATGTAACCTAAAAAAAGGCCCAAAGAACTGAACCACTACCTATGATACTATAGGAAGAAGAGGTGTGTGAAAGAGACACAATTCTTATTAGGAAAGAGACTCTAGAAGAACAAGTTCAACATGTGAAGGAAGAAGAAACAAGTATGACATGAAAATCAAAGAAGACTCAATCATCCCTAATAAAGAAAGCTCCATCATCCCCTCCCCCACCTCTATTAATAAAGGAAATATAGTATCTAGAATTGGTGTTGTGCATAGATAATTGGGTATCTAAGGTTTTCACTTGCACAATATTAGATTATAATCATCAACCTAGAAATGAGGTTGAAGTCCAGAATGACTACAAGGTTGAACACCAGAACATGAAGAATTAGGTGTTTTTTGATCTTAAGATCTTTAACTAGATAGACATCATAAGGTTTTTCTAACTCTTTAATTTACCATACTTTGGAAAACCTATGAAGGCAATTGAATTTATTCTCTCATGCATCCATGAGGACTAAATCTACTTTGTCGAGCCTAATATGAAGATCATGCTTGAGAGGATAAACAAGGTTATGAGATTGTAGTACTCAAGGTTGAGTGTGATTGATGACTTAGTAGACATTGAAGAGGTCCAAAATACTTGCATGGAATTCATGTACTAGAAGTAGGGCCATGCCATGCATATCAATAATCTATAGGATCCCATCCTTCAAGTTGTGGTATAGATCATTATGACCAAGATTGCTGGGATTGATCAATGGAAAGAGGTTAACATGGTGTACCTCTATATTTCCTACCAATTCACTCAGGGATTAAAGTATAATTGGGCTATGCATTTTACCTAGAATATTATTGAGGATGTCGAGAAGATCCATCAGATTCCTAAGCATAGTTTTCCATGGGGGGTATTTCTTCTTTTAATGGTTTTTGATGATATCAATTTACTGGACTATAGCTCAAGTGCATTGAAGTGGGTATACCCTCCCAAGCACAAGTCGCCTATTAAATGCTATAAGGTGTTCAATTATTCTCAACACATCATCCCCTCATATAAAATCAAGATGAGGTATTGGTTTGATGTGATGAAGGTGGCATTCAAAAATGAGTGGTGCATCTTGAAAGACTTGCCCCCTTTAGCTATGGAGTAAGCAAAGTTCAATGTGAAGCAACACTTTTCCCTCATGCATATCAGAATGAACCCTTCTAAAGATATCTCTATCTGATTGAAGTTACCATATGCCTTTTTAGCATGGTATTTCATAGACTCTGTGAACCAAATATATAATGCACAACCCATTTCCTTGAAAGATGATAAGATTGATCTAGAGATACATACTCTCCAAAAAATGTTTGTTTATCTAGGTAAGAAAGCTTATCATTAAAAGAGGAAGATGGAATTGATGGATATTAAAGTCAAGTATATAATGGTGGGTAAACAAGTGCACAACTTATTTTATATGCTGTAACCTAAAAGGATCCCTAGGGTGGAGACCCCAAGGAAAATCTCCTAATAGCACCCCCATTAAAGAAAAAGTGATTAGAGCTTAGTGCCAACATAAGTGGATAATAGACTCCTCAAAAAAAATAAAAGACTACCCCAACACCTCAACCAAATCATTTTCCTCTTCTCCCATCTCTACCTCACCATTATCCATCTCCATCATGCCTTTCTCCCCCTAACCTTCTCTACCCAAATCTCTACAACCACATGTCCCTCCACTGCCACCTTCTCTTCCACCTCCACCTTCTCCCCCTAAAGTTACTCCACAACCATCTCCTCCAAAATCATCTACTTCAAGATTCACACTATATAAAAACATAGTACAAGCACCCCAATGGGAAATCCATAAAATAGAGGTATATAACTTGGATTTTCACTCTAAAAGACTCCCTCCCCAGTGTGGGAGGAGGAATTTACCTCTGATGACTCACTGCTTGATGTTGAACCACTCTATGGCAAAGAGGATGGTAGAGAAGAAGAAAGTGAAAGGGTCATTGGTATCACTTCCATGGCTACCAATGAAGAGTTCACCTTAGAGCATGACCCTAGTAAGGGGAAGGAAGTAGTTGGATCCATGGAAAATCTTGGTGATGATGCATATACCAACCTATATGAATGTTATCAGTTTGGCATCCTTGACTAGATGCTATATCTATGGATGTACTTCATCCCTCAGGATGTAACCTTAGAGATAAAGAGGTAGGTGTCATTTTTTTGGGCACGTATAATGTGGAGTGGGAATTCAATTTCCCTCTATATAACCTCTCCTTTAGACCAAATTATCCTACACTACCTAAAATACTATGGGCGGATCTTCAAAAGATCCCCCTTCAAGTGAATGTGTCATTTTAAAAGCTAGCTTTGGAGGTCATGTGCCAAAACATTTTATCCAATTCAAATGCATGCATGGCCAAGATGAAACATGCCAAAATTGTGGGTATGTACAATAAAGAGGTTTCTGCTAAATAAGCACTCGTCGAGGAAGTGGCTACTCTAAAATAGTAGATCCAAGTGGCCATAAAAGAAAAAGAGAAAACATTGAACCTCTATAAAATAAGTCTGAAATAAGAACCGATATTGGCAGAAAATGTACCTCTTGATGGGGATGCCATAGGTAGGATAGAGACCTTGGTAAACTTGCTGTTGAAGAGATGCAAGGAGAAACCCATGCCAAAGGATGAGGGATTAGAGCTAGCAGAGTAGTTCACCAAGGCAATAGAGGACTACTAGCATGCCCTAGAAAGGGTTGGGGAAGTCATCCCCATTTTTTATGGAATTTTTGAGAGGCTAGCATGCTTAAATAAAATCTTGGAGGGTCAACTCCAAGATAAAGAATCCTAGAGGTAATAATTGGCTAATGTTACGCTCATAATAAGGGACTGTGTAGAGCACACTAAGGTATTTAAAGATGTGGAGGCAATGGAGGAAGCCATAAATACTCATAATCAACAACTGAATATGAGTTTTTCTACCCTTTGAGGATATGTTTTCAAGTAAGTCTCAGCACTTTAAGACATCTAGAAGGATGTTAATGCATACATAGATGAATTAACATATAGTTAAGAAGGCCAATGAGATCTCCAACCAACTTGAGGAGATGAAGAAATCAAAAGAGGTTGTAGGAGAAATAACTACCAAGGTTCTTGAATCATTATTGCATTGGGACAATGTTAAGAAGGAGATCGAGTAGATGGGACTTGAGTTTTTGATAGAAGCTGCTAGCACAGCTTAATCTAGAAAAAAATAAGATCTTAGTATGGGGTAATGTTGGCCCTAAATTTTTACTAAGTATTTTCCATTTTGGTGTGGGACCAACATGGTGTAGAAGGACCATGGTGCAGAACTTGATAGGCATAAAAGCACCATAGTGCAGAACCTACAAGGTGAAAGAGGACAAAGGAATAGAAGGACCAGTGTGAGAGGACCCAATCAAAGAAGAATTGGTCACAAGGAACTTGAGGACTTAGGACTCAAAACTAAAGCAAATGATTAGGGAAGCACATGGAAAGTGGGAGTAGTTAAAGGAATGATTCATATGGGACACCCAAACCTTATTCATATGAAGTTTTGCACCAACCCATAAGGAAAAGAACACACAACAACAAGGATTTTGCATAGAGCATGGATATAGTGGGTGCAAAGACTTGGGTCCTTCAGAGGAAATAGTTTTTTGAATGCCATGACTCTCAGTTTTTTGAGAGTTCATTAGATAATTAATCGATTCATTAATGATTGTAAACACTTGGTTAGGGTTAAACAAGTATAAATACCCCTATTTTAAAGGGCTACAATGATGATAGATGGATGTATTATTAGTTTTTAATGCTTAAACCTAGTATATGAAGTTGTGGGTTTTATCAAACTTTGTGTGCTCATGATGAGTGATGTCATGTGAGTTAATTATCATGAATTATGGTGCATCTCTTCTTTTATAAGAAGAAACTTTGAAACTGCAATGTTGCTAATTTGTGTAATTATGGTAGTAGAAATTAAAACTCCAAGGATCATAATAGTCTATCTTTGATTATATAGAATATCTAATTGAATACATGTTTGGCATAAATAATATAACTAAGTATTACTATGCAACAAAAACCTATGGAAACTGGTCTTAATCTGTGTACCTAAGGTAAACATGCAAGACCTCAGTCTTGCTTGAAAGGGCCAATGTGCGAGCTCATTAGGCTAGAATTCAACACTAATGTTGTATTTACAAGAGAAAGCACCTAACACCAGCTCATATATACCATATGGGCTTACCACACTAGTGTTTACATAACTATGGGGGTAACCCCTATTCCTGGGTATATGGCATGAAGGTAGTTCTCCCACTTGAGATAGAAATTCATTCACTATGGGTTTCACTTTAAAAAAAATATCAATGATGAACATTGTAGATAAAAATGATTCCACCAATTATAAATTATTGATGAGGCACGCATACAGTATATTAAGCATCATAAATTTTATCAAAATTTAACAAATAAATCTTATAATAAAAAGATTAATTTACAAGAGTTTTGCATTGGATATATGGTACTAAAAGAATATAAATGCAACTGATAAAAAACATAAGGGAAATTTTAAACCAAATTAGTTAGATCTCTTTAAAATACATATAAAATTGGTATAGCTGCCTATCACCTATCCAATTTAGAAGGAGAGAAATTTAAAAATATAATGAACATCATGCCCTTATAGTGATTCTAAACATGTCACTCAACTCCATATATATAGGATTTGTGCCCACATTTTAGGCCTCACCAATACATGTTTATTATGCCGTAGTTTTGTATGTATATTTCTTCTTCTATATATCATGCTTTATATGTGGATTCCTCTTAGATATTGATTAAATTATTCCATCTTCTTGATTTCACATTGATGCTTGCTTTCTATTTTCATCGATATTTTTATAGACACTTGTTTCATGTTGCTCGTTATGTTTCACTGATCTTTACCATTCGATTAGTGATCCAATTCTCAACACTTAAATTTATTTATTGATGATTAAAACATTATTATTGAGACATTCAATAATTATATGCATTGATTTCTAAGGGAAGCCATAAGTTGCTTAAAATCCTCCTCATATTATTCTTCTAATTTCATGAGGCTTTCTCTTTCTTCTCATATGTGGTCATGTGCCTTCTTGTGCTATGTTTATATACTTATTCTACACATATTACAAAAAAATAAAATTCATAAAGTATCATATCTTTACCTATTGGGGTATTGCACCCACATATGTTACTTGGTGATCATATTTGTTCACATATTTTTATAATTGTGACATGGTACCCATGGTTTATATTATAGGCATTTCATTGATCACATATCTTTCCCAATGGGGGTATGATACCCATTATTTTTATCCTATATCACATATTTGCCTATCGGGGCATCGTACCAATGCATGTTTCTTATCCACATATTCTATGTGTAGAGTATATTATACCTAATTTACTTATGAGTTGACATTGATTATTTAGATTCAAAATATGACAAATATTGGAGACATGACAGGTCATCATTCACAATAGATTTATTTTTGTATTTTTCTACTATTGAATTCGTCATACATTGGGGGTATTCTATTTCCCCATTCATATATTCAAACATGTGTCTTGATACATATTTATTTATCCCATATGATCATGACACATTGCTATTATCCTTTGATTGAGGGTTATTTTACATGTATGCCTTGGATTATTACATTGATGAGCCTTTATGCCTTACACATCATTTTACATCATAATTGTTACATACTTGATTTATACAATGTGCCCATCAAGTGAGATGTCTAATTAAAAAGCATCACAAAATCCAAAAACATTATAAAATATAATATTCAAAACATTTATTTATGCATTGTTACATATTAACACATTCTAACAGTTTTTGTATTTGTTTTACTTATTTTTTGATTAATACAATCTAAGATAAAACTATGAAAATTTAGATTTAAAAAAAAAGGGAAATAATCATACAAATATGAATTTAAAAGCGCAGATTAATATTGCACTTACTAAATTTGAATTTGATAAAATAAAGGAGAATAAATACACTTAGTTGATTTCTAATTTTTATTACTCATTACATGTCTCATGGTCCTTGATAATGTTGTATGTCTACTCTGTAATCACTCATATCAGGAAATAGGAAATCAAAATGTGTGTGGATGTTCCTGGTGAAGCCCAGAACCCTATAGTTATTGGTATTGTCTAAGCTTTGCCAATATTATCTGATTTGATTGTGCAGGTATATGCTACCTCTTATCTCTATGCCTGTGCTGGTAGATGACTTATGTATATTTACTTACCCTCGATCTTATGTATTGATATTTATTTTATTTATCATCTACAATTTAATTAAACTTTTAAGCATAATATGGATCTTGAAAAAGGGGTTAAAATGATTAATTGGACAACCCAAACCACTCCCCACTAAGTGAATGTGCATTACCTAAAATTCAATACTATAAATAGGGATCAAACTACACTTGAGTATCCCATCTATGTGTGTGTGCACCATCATTATAATGCTAAAATGTAATGCAATATTTAGATTTTGAAACTTGACAACCTACAACTTTGACTTGCATTTGTGTTTAGACTTGGATCTAGGGATGCTCCTTTGAGGGTTTTTTATATGTGTATTCTTTTTTCATATTATCTCAAGAGAGTGCTAAAGGATTTATAAAGCTTTATAAGACTTTCCAAGATGAGTGCTAGATGATTATGGCCTTAGGCTTGATTTGTATTTATATACGACTCTTTGATATTTCCCACTATGAAAAACACATGAAACATGTATAGGCTAACTTGATAGAGATGTTTCATTTTTAAAATTATTCATTGAGTGATTTTGGAACTACAAGTAGAGGTAGACACCTACGAAACAATTTTTTTTGATAATTGGTAGTAATGTCTTGAGAGGGAAAATTAATTATTTGAGATATTAGGATAGTTTACTTAGGATTATTTGTTTTTGCATAGATTAAGGTGATCCTGAATATATGTAGGTAATATATTGGGTTAGCCAAGATAATAGTGGGTAGACAAATAGGGGTAAGTGTGAAAAATATTCAAATATGTAATCAAATTTCAATTACACTAAAGTATGCTAAAGTTGATGTTGCCAAGTGTCTAATACTAAATTTAGGTGTTTATAAGTGCCCCCTATTATTATAGTATTGAAAATGATAGATTAAAATAATAAAATGAAAAATTTGGTACATGTGATTAATCACACGTAATGTTAATAGGTATGCCCCAACTATCTCACTTGCTACATGTAAATTCTACAAGGAAACATGTATAGTTCAATGTACACTCATGATAAAAACTATGAAATAATGTTGATCATTGAATTATTTGAGATTGAAAATTCAAAGAATGAATACACCTGAGGGTAGGTGAACCAAATTAACATTTCTTGAAATCATTTGGAGAAATCCATGGGTTATTTATTCCCCAAGGAGATGTAACTAATAAAACCATGTGTTGAGTAATGTTAATATCTCAACCACCATTGGAGATAGAGAAGTGCTAGAAGTTTAGTGCTACAACAACATCATTTTGTATCACTCTAAATATCATAACTCTTTTGTGTAACCCCGAAACAAGTTTATACATAAAGGTAGAACCCAAAAAATAAGTTCATATACAAATTTAAACTCCAAATCAACTACTAAAGACATATTTTAAATCCAAAATGCTTACGTAGTACCATCATTCCCCATCATTACTTAATATAGGACATAGAAAAGTGTTTGCATGAATAACATTCATGCTCTTTCTCTGATCATTTATACCTAAAAGTGACTTAAAATGCCATATATATTTATCACAATGTTATATGATGTCTCTCAATCTGTTCCATATGATAAATCTAATAAATCTACTCAATCTAAATTATATTATCTATCTGACAATATCATAGAATCTCCCAATTATTCCTCACAATCATGTAAAATGCTCCACATTTTCCTTTCATATGCCTCAATCTACTCAATATGTCTCATATTAAGCACATCATCTAATGTAATAGATGAACTATATATTTATTAGTGCCTCAATCTCGAAGACAATCCCAATAAATTCCCCCCTTTTGATATGATAATGAAGCTTGTAAATCACTTATCTGAAAATAGAAAGTTATATACATCATGTGTTGTATTAGGAAAACATAATATTGTAAAGTATTAGGAAAACATAATATTTTAAAGTATTTATATAATGTGATAAATGTGTCATCATATATATATATATATATTATCATTCAAGTATATATGAAATATGTAATCCAAAGAAATGGGAATATAAGTGTCATGTCAAGTAGATATAATAGTTAGGCATGCAATAATAAGTAAAACAATAAATGCATGAGATAAATCATGCCATTACACACAATATAAGTATGTGTGATATAAATAATGGTATCAAGCTTGATGATAGTCATATATGTATCCTCATAGACATACATCCAATATTATGATCATGAATCACACAATAACTTAATACATGACTTGACTCTAACATGACATAGACAACATGGCCATGACATGGATTAGAGTATCCTCTAACATAATTGATGCAAAATTTGACAAGACAAAATCAATGCACTCATAGATACACAATATAGCACACATTAAATATCATTTAATGTAATAATCATCAACATCAAGCATGCATGGACTAAACAATGTTAGTTTGCATAATTAATCAATGTCATCATCCAATATAAAAAAACACAATATCCATAGTAAATATCACCCTAAAAAGTATACAAAAGAGTAGCTCATGTATATAGTCTATTATGATTAATGGATAAATATAGAAAGATACAACTTGATAAGTGTGTAAATATGATCCCATTATAGACATTCCATCAATGTAAAAGGGTATCCCTTAGGTGTAATGAATGTCACATATATGTATGTCCACGTATTGTATGTAACATGTATCTCCTACAACCCACTCATGTATTTCATGAAAATAATGTGCACAAAAAATGGATACGCTATTCACCATGAATATGATAAATAGTAAATCAATCATGTATACTAGTAAAGCATGTCATGCATAGATCTTGGTTTTAATTTTTTAATTTTTTAAATTTTTTGTTTTGGAATTTTTGAAAAATTTAATTTAATTATGTTCCTATCAACCAGTAATCCTATTAATGGGATGTTAAAATGTAAGTAGTAGATTGATAGATGTGAGTGTCACCTGATATGGGAAAGAAGTAACATGTGTATCATTATCTTAATCAGATAATTGATCATGTGCTATAAAATATCTAAGATCATCATCATAGTCAACATGATGTATATGTTATGTAGATATACTAACAATTGTAACCTTTAGAATTTGTTATATGCTATAAGAATGAATCAATGTCCTCTATGGAGCATACACAAAATCTTGTAGTACTACCTTAAGATGTGATATAGTAGGTAATATAGGCTAAAGTTAAATAGATCACTGATGTAATGGACATTGGAGAATTAGTATTTGAGGAAGACAAATTACATATCTTTGATTTGCCTTCATAGGATGATCCTAAATAGGTTATACAATAGGATGTAGTGGAGGTGGTAGAGTAAACATCTCCAACTGAATTAAGTAGTCATATGGAATACCTAGAACTATAACCAATCCATTTATATAGGTATAATTCAAGCATCGATGTACCAAATATGATAGTACATGTATCTTATGTTTCCATGGATGTCATAAAATCATCTTGATTACCTAGTATTGGGAAAAACTAAAAACCAAGTAGAAATAGCTACAGACCCTACCATAAGTGTTAACACAAGGCCCTTAAGAGGGTTTTGTCTCTTTCTATTGGAATATTTTTACCATAGTAGTCGTACCAATGAAATTTTTATGTGTGTACCCAAGACTAGTAGCAATGTCATAGTACATATGTTTTCACTTGACCCATTATCCACCATAAAACTATGTATAATATGTGATTCAATGAAATCACATACAAAGAAAGGCACATTGGTAAAATCATAATCAATGATCTCATGGTCATCGAATGTGATTTTAGGTCTTTGTACTTATGTATATTTAAGTGTAATAATATGCTTGTCTATAGGATGAACCTCCCTAATTATAAAAGATTAAGAAGTCAGGGGAGGACACACATTATAAGTCACATGTACTATAGGATAAATTGTGGTTTCTTAAGTCACATGGTTTAGAAATGGATCCAAAAATATCTTAAGCTTCACATTTTATTGTGTAACTAAATCATTTATAGGTGTATTAACATCATAGTGTTGTCCTTAATTAAATTTTGTGTCTTATGTATCATCAAGCATTAATGTACCAAATATGATAGCATATGTATCTTATGTATCTATGGATGTCCTAAAAACATGTTGATTACCTACTATTGGGAAAAATTAAAAACCAAGTAGCAATAGCTATAGACCCTACCATAAGTGGTAACATAAGGCCCTTAAGAGTGTTTTCTCTCTTTCCATCAGAAGATTTTTACCATAGTAGTCATACCAATAATTTTTTTATGTGTGTGCCTAAGCCTAGTAGCAATGTCATAGTACATATGTTTTCAATTGACCCATATCCACCTTAACATTATGTATAAGATTCGAGTCAATGAAATCACACAAAAAGAAAGGTGAATTGGTAGAATCATAATGAATTATCTCATGGTTATCGAATGTGATTGTAGGTATTTTTACTTATGCATCTTTAAGTATAACAATATGACTATCTATAGTATAAACCTCCTCAGTTATAAAAGTTTAAGAAGTTAGGGAAGGATACACATTATAAGTCACATGTGCCTTAGGATTAATCTTGGTTTATTAAGTCACATGTTTTGGAAATGGATCCAAAAATATCTTAATATTCACATTATATTGTGCAACTGAATCATTTAAAGGTGTATTAACATCATACTGTTATCTTAATTAAATCTTGTGTCTTATGTCTCAAACCATAACATCTATGAATAACATTCCCTACTCATCTATGGTAATCATAATATGTATTAATACTAAAACCCTTAGTTTGTGCCTTTTTTGTATCAACTTCCATTAACAGAGGGAGAGGTATGATATTGTACTCAAGTAGCTTTTATAACACCTTATGATGAGGTTTTGATAATTGTATAGATTTCCTAATTTGAGGAGTCGATAGGATAAGCCTATTAGTAGGTTGAAAAACTACATTAATTATTGCTTTAGCTTCAATATTAATATCATTTGCCTTGGATTTGAAAGTTGGTTTTCTTTTAAACTTGGCATTAGAAGATGTTGGAGGATTATTACCATACTTTAACTATTTCATAGCAAGTATCTTAACTTCATGGTCTTTAACCATATGGGACATGTCATGAAAATATTATAATCACACAAAATTAATAGACTCGTGGATAAGATAAAATAAAGTTTTATTGAATATGTCTTGTAATTCATTATCAACCATAATATTTTTTATTTTTGAGAGCATAGTCTTATAACTAATCACATAGTTAATGATGGGCTCATTAGTTCCTTATTTGAGTTTTGAAATTAGAGTATATGACATCTTCTCACTAATATTGATAGAAAAGTGAGCTAATAAAGGATTGAGAACATGTATTGATTGGAAAACAAGGACATAAAACCATCATTAGAAGAATAGTCTAAGCATATTGCATGGAAGGCTATCAAATGCTATTCTAAATCATATATACCATCATATAGCGTAAGCTTAGGTGTAATAAATCCTGTAGGCAAATGATAGGTAGAAATTGATGGAACCAAAGGTTTATATAATATCATTTGAGAAATTTTTGAATGACCTAATCTATAATAACTTTGTTTTAATTAAGAAACCTTGGCTTGAATATTGAGAAGAGTTTGTGTAAACTCTTGATTAGTAGACATATGAGATTGATTAGAAATAGATTATGTCATGAGTAGCAAGTTTAGGAGGCACAAAATTATGTTACATAGGAATAACCATATAAATATGAGGATTAACTTATGTTGCATCCACACCATGGGTATGTGTAGGCATATGTGTAGACACATGGATAATAATAGTAGGAGTAATAATATAAACATCTATTGTACAATCTATGACTCTGTGTAGGCATATGTGTAGACACATGGATAATAATAGTAGGAGTAATAATATAAACATCTATTGTACAATCTATGACTCTAAAAGGTGGATTAGTATCATTTAAAATTTCAGCATTTCATTCCTCAAATGTAGGTTCCTTCACAAGATTTTTATTTTCATCTTTAGTTACATATAACAATGCATAAATCATGTGTGGATTCATTTTTATATATTCATTAATTTCAAATTGATCTATATCATCAAAATGATAATGAAAATTAATATAATCATTTCCATTATGAGAATCCACAATTAATTATATCTTACATTATGATTATATGAAAATATGAGAAAATTAGAAATTAGATGAAAAATCCCAACCCTAGTACAAGATAAATCTAAAACCCTAATAAAGAAAGATGAAACCTTAAAGTAGAAAAAACTAAGGATTTTATGCACTCAAGATATTTATTGGGTTCACCAAAATATTTTACTTATTTTATGTTTAGTGTGATCTAAATAAGATAAAATTATGATAATTTAGATTCTATAATATGGAAATAATCATACAAATTTGAATGTAAAATGGGATATTAATATTGCCCTTACTAAATTTAAATCTAAAAAATAGAGGAGAAGATAAGCACTTAATTAATTTATGATCTTCATTGCTCATTACATGCATGAAAATATCAAAGAATGTTGTATGTGTGCTTTGTAATTTCTTAGATTAAGAAATAGGAACTCAAAACCTACGTAGACATTACCGATAATGCTTAGACCATTGTAACAACTAGTATTATCCGAGTTGACTATGTAGCCTTATGTCACCTCAGAGCACTACACCTACACCTATAAATGAATCATGTATATTTTTTTGCCCTTTGTCCTATGCATTAATCCTTAAATCCTATTTTTTATTCTCCTCCATTTGAATCCCTAATTACATTTTTGACATGATTTATCCTAAAAAAATGGTTATAAATATGGGTTGAACATCCCTAACCATTCCCTATTGAGTGATTAAGCATTGCCTACATTTTGATAATTTGAAGAGGTCTCAAACTACACATAGTTATCCCACCTAAGTACGTGTGTGCACCATCACGGTCATGATAGAATGTAATATAATAATCAACTTTCAATACTTGAAAACATGAAAATTTGACATATGTTTGTGTTAAGAGTTGGATTTTGGGATACTCCTTTGAGGAATTTTTAGATGTGTATGATTTTTTAATATTGTCTTAAGGGAGTTGTAATGGATTTCTAAAGCTTTATAGGATTTTTCAAGATGAGTTCTAGATGATTATGTCCTTAAGATTAATTTATATTTATAGATGACTCTTTGATATTTCCTGCTATGACCGATCCATGGAATGTGTCTAGGCTACCTAATAGAGGTGTTTCAATTTGAAAAGTATCTATTGAGTGTTAATGTACATTATTGGTAGATGTAGACACTTGTGATAAATTATAACTATCTGACTATTAATAGTAATATCCTAAGAGTGAAAATTGATTATCTAAGTTATGGGAAAAGTCTACTCAAGATTGTGAAAAGGTTCTTTCATGTATTAAGGTGATCTTAAATATGTGTAGTTAGTAAATTGGATTAAGTAAGATAATAATTGGGTAGAAATATGTGATAAAGTGTGCATAAGATTCATATGTGTATGAAAAATCTAAGTATGTTAACATATGCCAAAGTTGATGTTTCCAAGTGTCAAATACCAAATTTATCTATTTATAATATCCATGATTTACAGGTGCTTTTCATGGTATTTATTGAGTTGGTGCTTTTTAACTTTACAGGTTAGATGAAATTATACTTTACGTTATTACCCACATATTGAGGGAACATTTTCATAGACATGTCATATTTTAAGGGCATTACCATATAACATATTTTTCATGGTGATAATTTCCCTTGATTGTCATTTATCATATTGAGCTAAATTACATTATTTACTACAACTCATGCTAGTACATAGATCTTATATATCACATGTCTATTTAAATTAAATTTTTTAAATGGTTAAATTAATTGTTATGCTGAAATGCTTGCTTGCATGTGCATGTGTTTGCTTATTTATGTGTCCTTGTTCATACATGATCCTCTTGTCATCATGCTTTGTGAGTCCCATCCTTATATTGTCTCACCAACTTATTTGGTCACTAACTTGGGTGTGGTCATTAACATGTATGGTCCATTACATTAGTCATTGCTTATAGCCATGATATTCATCATGCATATCCTATACCATGATTGTAACCATGTTGTCTATCATGCATATTACTATACTTGTCTGGTGCCTACTTTTCCTCTACCATACATGTATGGTGGTATGCTACTTGTGTGTTATCTCAATGGTATATCTATCCCGATGGGGGATATTATATCACATCTGGGACATTTACTTGTTCCCACCTTGATTTTCCTACATGGGCATAAAACCCTTTTACATTGCACTTCATATGATACTATATTTATTATGATGGATTGTCACTTTACAAAATTCATTGGTATCATCTATATTCAAATTTCATTTGCATATGTTTTAGGGTATTGAAGCTTCGTATATGTTATTTTCATAACATATGATGCACTTAACATTATCTTAAAAAACCCTTCACTCTTTCCTAGGTAAGTGAAGGCACATGTTTCAAGTTATTCATATTTATACTTTGATGCACACATGGATTCACTCACACTCACATACACACATCAAAGTGGGGGAATTATGTCGTTAACTAAATTTGGTAGAAGAACCTTTTCCCTAGTATCTTATTCTTAATTTACCATATTTGACATAACTATGTATATTTGCATATTTTAAGGACTTATCTAAGCATACATTGATATCCATTTATCCCTTGAGCCTTAATAAAGCATCTAAAATCTTATTAAAATCTATCTATCAATTATTTTAAACTCAATCTAACACATTTTCAAGTTCCTTATTTGTATTTGGGCTTCTATTTGTCCTAGGTTAGTTTGATGCCTTGAAGGGTTCATCTTAGTCAGATCTGTGCCCTAAGTAAGTATGTCCCTTTTATCTTTGTGTGTCATTTTTCCTATTACCATTGATGTTGTGCCTTTAATCTCACCTCTTTTCATTTATAAAGTTTTCTAACATACCCCATATTGTCCTAGAGTGGCCTATAAATACAAGTCATCCTATACCATTTATAAGTATTAAGGGATCATAAAAGAAAAACAATTATCAAAGGTTTAAACCTAAACTAGAGCCAAACATCAAGCTACCTCATTTATCCTAATTCAATTTGAGTTTCATTGAATCATATCTTACACACTTATGACAAATTTATCTTTGTCTTTCATTATCTCCTTGTATCAAATGAAGGTTTTAGTTTACATGTAGATGCATCATCACTTCTAAGGAAGATGAGGCTCAAAATCCTTTCTTGAGCTATTCCATTTACACTTACTTAGAACTATATCAAGGTATATTTACACCATGTGTGATATGTGGTTTATAATGTTACTTCAATAGTTTCCAAAATCCATAACCCATTTTTTGTTTGAGTGCAAAATCTACGTCAAAGACACATATTCAACAATTCAACACATTCTACCCAGAAAATAAAGAAAGCATAGGTATAGGAAGATAAAAAAATAGGAGGCAAACCACTGATTGAAAAATTAGGTTTTGTAACCTTTCATAAGTTAGATTGGTAGAACATAAATATTCTTGACTATGTGAAACCATCAAATATGGCTATATCTAGGTTAAACCTATGTAAGGTACAAGAATATTGAGGGTACAAGGTCAATATCAAAGTTTAGGATAATGCAAAATCATCCTTCCAGATTCATATTTCCAAAATTCTATTACAATAATTAGGTTTGATCATTCCTTTTTCTTTTTTACTTACTTTGCAAACCTTAGTTGTTTATCACTTTGCCTTGTTATTGTTAGTTATCTAATTGGTTGGATTTTAATTTTGTACTTTCATATACATATTATTAGATCTATTTATTACAATATTTTATTCCTTATTTTGTGTAAACCAAAATTCAGGTAAACAAGAAGCTTCTAAGCAACACATCCCTAAAAATACCAATGATTTGATGAAGGCTTCTAATTATATCATCAACAAGTATTTCTCAACCCATGAAGCCTTTAATTATCAATGTTTATGTAGAGGGACATCAACAGAAAGGATTTATGATTGATGTTGAAGCTCAATTTAGTATGTGTAGAATTCTTATTCTTAGGTTGATTGGATATGATATTGAACATTTGACTAAGACTAATTTACTAGAACATGTAACAATAGGATGCATTTAATTGCATATATATCTTATTCCCAAAACATGTCTCACCACATCCTTTGTTGTGCCAACTCAAGTATAATGTAGTATTATGTACTCTTTGGTACAATCAATGAATACAAAAATTTATAATGCACATGATCATATAACATTCAATTTCCAAGGTGATACTATTTCAATTGTAAGATAAAAGAACAACTAAAAATAAATAATAACATATCAGGGTGGATTTAAGGTTATATCTCAAATGGGTACCAAATAAAAAATGTAATATGAATTGTACTATTCAAAAATCACATTAACCGAATATATCATCATCTCCTATAAATACTTATTTTCTATTATAATGAGACATTTCAATGTACTAAAGATAATGAATTATTTGGTATGGATCCATTGCCTTATACTACTTCAAGTTATGCGTCCATGCCAATAAATATCCTTTACTTTAATCCATCTACTTGTATACATATCATTTAGAGCTATGACATACTTACTATAAGTTTCAAAGCATAAATTATTAGTTGTAAGTTAGGCATTATTATCTTTCATATGATACATCACATGATTTACATTACTTGTTTATTTATTAAATCAAATGAAATTTATACTTGTTATTTTATGTCAAACATGTCTTAAGGTCAAACACTTAGAAAATTAAAATCAAAACATGGATATCAAAAGACATATACATTAACACATAGAACACATGTAGTCCAAAAATAATCCACACACACACACACACACACACACACACACACACACACACACACACACACACACACACACACACACACACACACACACACACACACACACACACACACACACACACACACACACACACACACACACACAAAAACACACACACACACACACACACACACACACACACACACACACACACACACACACACACACACACACACACACACACACACACACACACACACACACACACACACACACACACACACACACACACACACACACATTGTGACCAACTTATCTCTTTTCTCATAAATAAAAGGGGACCCCTAAGCCACAAGTGGTTTATGAGAAACATGCTATCAATCCTTTAAATTAACATAGTAACCCTTTAAAAGTAGGGCCCACTCATAATAGTTAGTTATTAATCAAGTTTAGTCCTTATGTTTTCAATAAATATTTTAAGAAAGGTCTATTTCAATTAATGCATTGTTTTATGATTTTCATGGGATTCTCTTTGATTAGTCCCTTTTGCACTCTTTAGATTTTCATATATAGTTTTTTGAGTACTAACTTTTCTTAGGTAAAATTTGATGTTGACGCCATAGATTATACACTCTGAGAGTCATGAGATTCATACTCCTATAGTCTCATGAGTCGTATCCTATGACTCCTCCATGATAGGTAAGCATGCTTTTATTTATAAATAAATTTATAAATGACCTAATATTTTATGTATCTCATAGGCCCCATAGTCTTGCTATTGTTAAATAACAATATGGTCTATGCCCTATTATCAAATCAAAACTCACCACTTATCCATATACACTCATAGAGCCCCATGATGCATGAGTATCTAAGGATGATAGTGAAGAAGTAAGATGTGTGAGGCATGATCTAATTAGTCTTGGCCATGCATATAATTCCTACTCTCAAAGTCCCATGTTTCTAAAAAATGTGAGATCTTAGGACCATTTAGTCTATCAGATAACACCAAATAGAATTTATTAATATTTATCCCAAGGTGTTATAAAATAATATGGCATGGGAAGTCATGTCTATTTAGTCCTATCTATGTGTCCCTACCATACACTCGAGGCCATATGTTAAAAAAAATACTACTTTTGGAATTCTTGGTGTCCACCTCAACATATAAATGATACCTAATAGACCAAAAGCAGTCTCTCAAGGGTCACAAAGGAAAATAAGAAATGACTACTTAACAAATTTTTTATAATGAACATGCCAGCTATACACCATCATCAGAACATTAGGATGGGTTAGAGATTGACACATGGATAAATCACATCACTGTAAGAAGTTTTAAATCCAAATTAGAGTTTTTTAAAGAAAATTAAAAGGTGAAAATATGGTTGATCTAAAAAATGCCACTAATTGAGAATTAATACGCACACTAGTGAACTCTAATCCCATTATTGTGAGCTAAATTTAAAAATCTTTGAGGTCCCATCTAAGCAAAATCCATACTTGTTATTCTCATAATTTAGACTATTATATCCCAAAATATATAGTGATCAAAGAAGATCATGAGATTTTTTTTCTAAAGAGATTATGTTCTTTTAGAGTTGATTCATAACATTATTTGAGTTTATGTCTACCATGGAAGCATCCTTATTGATCATAAATATTATATAATAGTTCAAAGTTACCACCTTTATACAAGGCAAAATCAGATACAAACACTACATTGAAGCTCTCAAGGATTTATATGATATGTAAAAGAAGAAAGATGATGATGTCACCTTGGAAGAGATTGAATTATCAATTGACTTGCTAGTAATTTAGAAATTAGGACCCATAAGGTTACCATTAAGTTGGAGATTTTCCCTTATGGTGACCTGTTCTACAACTTTATCATTAATTTTTCATATATGAATGATCTCATGTATAGGGACAATGAAAAGTATAGACTAAATTTGATCTCTGGGGTCACTTTCAATAATTATTACCACCTTTTAAAGCCCAACATCACTTCTAGTAGGGATGTTGTTGTTGAATGGATGAAGATGCATGATTTTATGAAAACTTTGAAAGACTGCGTAGAATATATAGAATGTTGGGTAAATAAGGAAGATATCAGTTCTAACATGATTAAGACTATCAAAGAAGGAGTTAGGGTTGGCAAGTTGTTACTTAACACACTGTTTTAGAAAAAGTGACAATGTATATGTCAATAATTTTTGGGTGCCCCTTCTTATCATAATCATTGAAGGTAAATATATTCTAACATTGGGAGGGATCATAACTTCCAACATTACCCGATAGGTAACAAGGGCTAGGAAAGGGGGTAATTTCTACATGATGTCTTACCTAGTGGATGCATGTTGTGCCACTTTGAATTTGAAACACTCTTGTTTCCCACTATGAACACCTTCCATCCCATTAGTGAATGTGGTCTACTCCAATCTCTACATTCACCACAAATCAAGGACATATGTAACCACTTTTATCCACCCTTGTATTTCATCATCAATGAGAGGAAGATGCCCAGATTTTTTGAGAGGATAAGAGCTTTAATTATAGATATTGTGGCCTATTTACTATTATCAATATTTTATAGTAATCAAAGTTGAGGTAATTCAGGGTGATCCCTAGAAGTTTCCATAGTATGTACCTGATAAACTAGTAGAGTGGGAGATAACATATTAATATGCTAATAATGTGGTGGGTTAGTACACTAGTAGGATGAAAAAGTCATACACATACTTATTTCTCATAATTAATCATCATGAATATAATATTATTGTAGTAGTGACATCAATGGAAACTCATAGGAAACCCTTAGACCTACCTTCTCATGATGATAGGCAATAGGACCCCCATGGGAATGTTCACAAACATTTAAAATCATTGAATTCTAGGTTCAACATCACATATCATCATGAGGACCATGGAGAAGAAAGGTTTCATCTGAATCTAACAAATGATAATGAGGTAATTGAGAATTTGAATTCTATAATGAGGCTAAAGGGGAAACAATCTATGAAATGAGTGTTTGAAGAGAGACCAAGCAAGCTAATTCCCATAGATGATAGCCAAAATATTGGTAAGAGAATTAAATATATAATATTTTAGGGGATTCCCTTAATTTCTCTTCCTTATTCATCAACTACTACTACTTCAATATAAGAATTATCCGAGGTAAGTCAACCTTATATTGAAAATGCACTTCATATTATTAGTGACATGGAGTCCTAACATAGTTCCCTAGAGGCTCAAAAATATGTGTCACCATAGCCAGTGACCCCTACTCATATGATGCCTGCCTCATAAGAAACTACCTCACCTAATGGATCTGATCGTAGCTAGGATTTATTGGGTTCCCTTATTGTTTCTAATATTCTAATAGTTTCTAGTGTTATAGTCCTTAGTGTTCCAGTTTCTAACCCTACAATGCCTAGATCCCTAATTATTTTTAGTGATCCTACAATCCCTATTTATCTTATTGTTTCTAGTACTTATGAAATTCCCATTTCCCCAATTTTTAGTGCTTAAATTTCAAGTGCATAATTTCATCAAGGTTCCCTAACTTCTGGCACTTATATAGTCTCAAGTGCCCCTTCCCCATTAAGTTCAATTTCTATTCTCATTGGTAATACATCAACCTAGGGAGTAACAAGGGTATACACAAGGAGTGGCTCAATGGCATAAGTTCTTCAAATCTCCCCACTTCCAATTACTACCACAAAGGTAGTTAATTCTTTGATTAAGCCTACTCTATACCTTAGGCCAATTTCCCTAATGCCTTTGGACTCAATAGCTTCATAGCTCCATATTTTGTAGCTAGTCCCTCTGCTCCACCCTAGGTAACATAGAGTCCTTACATTGATCCTTAGCCTCATCAATATATTATCCCTACACTAGAAACAACTCTCCCTTGGGATCCAATATCTGATGTCCTTCCAAGGATTCACATTAAATTGGTCTATATCCTCTTTGAGGATAATGATTGATATTCTACGTGTCATTGAAACCATAATACACATGACATAAGAAAATATCAAAGATTAAATGAATCTTTATGAAAATACCTTCACCATGAACACATTCAATCCCATACTCCCACATCCATATTCCATACCTAACAAATCCCCTCTTGCATCCATGCCTACCTCATCCACTCCCCATCCACTTCACTAGATGAACCCTCAACTACTACTACTTTGAAACCTCTTAGACTAGCAGAGGGAGGAGATTGGATAGATGCCTTACAAATTGAGAAGTTCTAGAGGCCCAAGATGATATATCATGTTGAACCATATATATAATTTAAGGTTGATACGGAGACATGTCAAATAAAGAGGGTCATGACCCAAAAGTCTACATAAGAAGGAAACCCTATGATGCAATAGATGGAGGACTTGTTTTCCTTGACTAGAAAGAGGAGAAAAATAGGGTAAGAATGAATTTTTGAGGATCTAGAATCTATTATGAGGGCCACCCATGACATTACATATAAATTTATGGAGTATTTAAAGATTAGATGAAGACCTTGGAGTCCCAATTTATTGTTTCTTTCTCAACATGCCCTAATTATCCCAAGAATCAGGGAACTTATTTTGGATTTTTGTAGCTGCTTCCACTTGTACTCATGACTTATTTCCTTAACATTCTCAATTTACTTTAGTGGGTTACCTAAATTAATATGCCAAGATAGACCCCACAAGAATCATTATTGGAAATATGATTTTATGCGAGAAAAATTTGTATAATGCACTTAACATGAAGATGGATTTTTAACTCCCAATTTACATTTGAAGCCTAGATTGCTTAATTCTCTTAGCCTACTCTAGGGGGTCACTTTGGTTTTTATGTTATTCTAACCCTTGAAACCTATCTTAGATCATTGATCGGGCTCATGCAATTCATTTTCATATTTTGCACTTGGTCTTGCAATGACTTCTTACCCCTTCGACATCTAGACATATTTTGATGAATTTTTGAAAAAGTTGTCATTTTTACTAGTTAGGTCTTGGTTTTGGGTGTCTAAAGTTTCCTAATTCATAGACCTAATTAAGGTTTTAAACCCCAATTAGGTTTATTGGGTCCTAATTCTCCCTTTTCTTATCTATATGGGTTTCTCATTACTAATTTGGTCCACATTTTAAATTGGTTAAGTCCCATAGAACTAATTGGGATTCAAAGATCGATTAGGTCTAGGTTATTGTTCTTACCTCAGTCCTTTGTCAATCAGAGAAAAATTCATGATTTGGTCTTGGTGTAAATGAGAATATTGTTGTAGTTTTAATCAAGGTTAAATTCCATGATTAGGTCATAGGCATGGGGTCATGTGTCTCCATAATGGTAACTAGGATTTAAAGTTAGCTTAGGTTAGGGGCCTTTGAAAGTCATCTTATAGTTGTATTCAAAAGTTCAAACCTAATTATTTCATAATAGTGGCTTCAAAGCTGAGTAGCATTAATTGGGGTTGAAGCCCTGACTAAGTCGACAAACTTGGTCCCCCTTAAATTATTTTTAGTTGGGTTGCATACCCTGATTAGGTATGCTGGACCTTCCCATTTGAATGATAGTTATATCTAGATATTTCATCCCAATTACAATGCCATGAATTTTAATGCCTAGGTTAAGAACTAACCAAGGGTCCCAAGCTTGATTAGGTCTTGGGGTCCCCAATTTCAAAAACATTGAAAACCTAGAGATATCAAGGATGTAGAAATGACTACTTAACAAACTTTTTATAATGAACATGCCAACTATACACCATCATCAGAACATTAGGATGGGTTAGAGATTGACACATGGATAAATCACATCACTGTAAGAAGTTTTAAATCCAAATTAGAGTTTTTTTAAAGAAAATTAAAAGGTGAAAATATGGTTGATCTAAAAAATGCCACTAATTGAGAATTAATACGCACACTAGTGAACTCTAATCCCATTATTGTGAGCTAAATTTAAAAATCTTTGAGGTCCCATCTAAGCAAAATCCATACTTGTTATTCTCATAATTTAGACTATTATATCCCAAAATATATAGTGATCAAAGAAGATCATGAGATTTTTTTTCTAAAGAGACTATGTTCTTTTAGAGTTGATTCATAACATTATTTGAGTTTATGTCTACCATGGAAGCATCCTTATTGATCATAAATATTATATAATAGTTCAAAGTTACCACCTTTATACAAGGAAAAATTAGATACAAACACTACATTGAAGCTCTCAAGGATTTAGATGATATGTAAAAGAAGAAAGATGATGATGTCACCTTGGAAGAGATTGAATTATCAATTGAATTGCTAGTAATTTAGAAATTAGGACCCATAAGGTTACCATTAATTTGGAGATTTTCCCTTATGGTGACCTGTTCTACAACTTGATCATTAATTTTTCATATATGAATGATCTCATGTATAGTGACAATGAAAAGTATAGACTAAATTTGATCTCTGGGGTCACTTTCAATAATTATTACCACCTTTTAAAGCCCAACATCACTTCTAGTAGGGATGTTGTTGTTGAATGGATGAAGATGCATGATTTTATGAAAACTTTGAAAGACTGCGTAGAATATATAGAATGTTGGGTAAATAAGGAAGATATCAGTTCTAACATGATTAAGACTATCAAAGAAGGAGTTAGGGTTGGCAAGTTGTTACTTAACACACTATTTTAGAAAAAGTGACAATGTATATGTCAATAATTTTTGGGTGCCCCTTCTTATCATAATCATTGAAGGTAAATATATTCTAACATTGGGAGGGATCATAACTTCCAACATTACCCAATAGGTAACAAGGGCTAGGAAAGGGGGTAATTTCTACATGATGTCTTACCTAGTGGATGCATGTTGTGCCACTTTGAATTTGAAACACTCTTGTTTCCCACTATGAACACCTTCCATCCCATTAGTGAATGTGGTCTACTCCAATCTTTACATTCACCACAAATCAAGGACATATGTAACCACTTTTATCTACCCTTGTATTTCATCATCAATGAGAGGAAGATGCCCAGATTTTTTGAGAGGATAAGAGATTTAATTCTAGATATTGGGGCCTATTTACTATTATCAATATTTCATAGTAATCAAAGTTGAGGTAATTTAGGGTGATCCTTCCAAGTTTCCATATTATGTACCTGCTAAACTAGTAGAGTGGGAGATAACATATTAATATGCTAATAATGTGGTGGGTCAGTACACTACTAGGATGAAGAAGTCCTACACATATTTCCTTCTCATAATTAGTCATCATGAATATATGAATATTTTAGTAGTGACATCAATGAAAACTCATAGGCAACCCTTAGACCTACCTTTTCATGATGATAGGCAATAAGACCCCCATGGGAATGTTCACAAGCATGTAAAATCATTGAAGTCTAGGTTCAACATCACATATCATCATGAGGACCATGGAGATGATAGGTTTCATCTGAATCCAACAAATGATAACGAGGTAATTGAGAAGTTGAATGATATAAGGAGGCTAAAGGGGAAACAATCTAGGAAATGAGTGTTGGAAGAGAGACCAAACAAGCCAATTCCCATAGATGACACCCAAAATACTAGTAAGAGAATTAAAGATATAATCTTTTATGGGATTCCCTTAATTTCTCTTCCATATTCATCAACTACTACTACTTCAATAGAAGAATTATCCTAGGTAAGTCAACCTTCTCTTGAACATGCACTTTATTTTAATAGTGACATGAAGTCCTAACATAGTTCCCTAGAGGCTCAAAAATATGTGTCACCATAGCCAGTGACACCTACTTATAATATGCCTACCTCATAAGAAATTACCTCACCTAATAGATCTGATCATAGATAGGATTATTTGGGTTCCCTTATTGTTGCTAATATTCCAATAGTTTCTAGTTTTATAGTCCCTAGTGTTCTAATTTCTAACCCTATAATGCCTAAATCCCCAATTATTTTTAGTGATCCTACAATCCCTATTTATCTTGTTATTTCTATAATTATGAAATTACCATTTCCTTAATTTTTAGTGTTTCAATTTAAAGTGCATAAGTTCATCAAGGTTCCCTAACTTCTGGCACTCTTATAGTCTCAAGTGCCCCTTCCTCATTAAGTTCAATTGCCATTCTCATTAGTAATCCATCAACCTAGGGAGTAACAAGGGTATAAACAAGGCATGTATCAATGGCATAATTTCATGAAATCTCCCCACTTCCAATTACTACCACATAGGTAGTTAATTATTTGATTAAGCCTACTCTATACCTTAGGGCAATTTCCCTAATGCCTTTGGGACTCAGTAACTTCATAGCTCTATATTTTGTAGCTAGTCCCTCTGCTCCACCCTAGGTAACATAGAGTCCTTAGATTGATCCTTAGTCTCATTAATAGATTATCCCTACACTAGTAAAAACTCTCCCTTGGGATCCAATATCTTATGTCCTTGGTCCGTAAGGATTCACATTTAGTAGGTCTATATCCTCTTTGAGGATAATGATTGATATTCCAAGTGTCATTGAAACCAAAATACACATGACATAAGAATATATCAAGGATTATATGAATCCTTATGAAAATCCCTTCACCATGAACACATTCAATCCCATAATCCCACATCCATTTTCCATACCTATCAAATCCCCTCTTGCATCCATGCCTTCCTCATCCACTCCCCATCCACTTCACTAGATGAATCCTCAACTACTACTACTTTGAAACCTCTTAGACTAGCAGAGGGAGAAGATTGGATAGATGCCTTAAAAATTGAGAAGTTGTAGAGGCCCAAGATGATATATCATATTGAACCATATATATAATTCAAGTTTGATAAGGAGACATGTCAAATAAAGAGGGTTATGACCCAAAAGTCTACATAAGAAGGAAACCATATGATCCAATAGATGGAGGACTTGTTTTCCTTGCCTAGAAAGAGGATAAAAATAGGGGAAGAATGAATTTTTGAGGATCTAAACTCTATTATGAGGGCTACCCATGATATGAAATAGAAACTTATGGAGTATTTAAAGATTAGATGAAGACCTTGTAGTCCCAATTTGTTGTTTCTTTCTCAACACGCCCTAATTATCCCAAGAATTAGGGAACTTATTTTGGATTTTTATAGCTGCTCCCACTTGTACTCATGACTTATTGCCTTAACATTCTCAATTTACTTTAATGGGTTACCTTAGTTTATGTTCCAAGCCAGACCCCACAACCATCATTATTGGAAATATGATTTTGTGTGAAAAAACTTTGTATAATACACTTAACATGAAGATGAATTTTTGACCTTTTAATTTACATTTGAAGCCTAGATTACTTAATTCTCTTAGCCAAATCTAGGGGGTTATTTTTGTTTTTTGGTTATTTTAACCCTTGAAACCTATCCTAGATCATCGATCAGGCTCATGTAATATATTTTCATATTTTTCACTTGGTCTTGTAATGACTTCTTGCCCCTTGACATCTTGACAAATTTTGATGAATTATAGAAAAAAATTTCATTTTTAGTAGTTAGTTCTTGGTTGTGGGTGTCTAAAGTTTCCTAATTCTATTCTAAAGTTTCTTAATTCTATAGACCTAATCAGGGTTCTAAGCCCCAATTAGGTTTATTGGGTCAAAATTCTCCCTTTCATTATCTATATGGGTTTGTCATTACTAATTTGGTCTACATTTTAAATTGGTTAAGTCCCATAGGACTAATTGGGATTCAAAGATTGATTAGGTATAGGCTATTGTTCTTGCCTCAATCCTTTTCTAATTAGAGAAAAAGTCATAATTTGGTCTTGGTGTAAATGAGAGGATTGTTGCATTTTAATCAGGGTTAAATTCCATGATTAGGTCATTAGTGAGGGGTCATGTGTCTCCATAATGGTAACCAGGATTTAAAGTTATCTTAGGTTAGGGGCCTTTGAAATTCATCTTATAGTTGTAGTCAATAGTTCAAACCCGATTAGGTGACAATAGTGGCTTCAAAGTGAAGTAGTGTTAATTGGGGTTGAAGCCCAAAATAGGTCATCGAACTTGGCCCCCCCTAAATTATTTCTAACTGGGTTGCATACCTTAATTAAGTTTGCTAGCCCTTCTCATTCAAATGATAGTTATATCTAGAGATTTCATCCCAATCACAATGCCATGGATTTTAATGCCTAGGTTAATAACTAACCAAGGCTCCCAAACTTGATTAGGTCTTGGGGTCCCCAATTTCAAAAACATTGAAAACCTAGACCTATCAAGGAAGTAGAACCATGATTAGGTCTAGATCAATGCAAATGACATTTAAGTTCTATATGGGGGTTGAAATCTAGATTAGAACTAGAAAGTGTTAATTTTATAAAGTGCATTTAAAATTTTGGCATTGAAGGAGGGCATGTTTGGGATATTTAGATTTATCACTTATTTAGTTTTATGGTCATCCTTTATGCTTCTCCCAACCTATTATGTGCTTAAAATGTATGCCAATAATTTTGGTGCTAGAAGGAGGTAGAGTAGAAGTTGTTGGGTGTTTTGGAAGGAAAATACATCCCAATGAAGATTAGATTTTTTATATAATGAATTATTTCTATTGTAAAAGGGTTGGGTCATTTTTTCTCTCCTAAAGGACATTGTGGACTAGTCATTTACATTTCATTTTTCTCTCTCCCTCTCTTATTTCCCTGGGGTTATGTTGCACAATTTTGTATTCAAATAAATAATTGTAAAATATATTATGATATCAACCAAAATGTTATTCAATATGAGTTGTGGTAGGTTTTTTTACATTAATTTGCATGTGTAATATAGTAGTGGTGTGTTTCTTTCTTCCTAGCTCTCCATCAATCTGATTCTAGCACTGGCTACTATTATGGTTGTCTGAATGTTACCCAGATGAGGATTAGTTCATGGGTTGAATTTGACCAGATGAATATGGATTTGGATACATTTTGATAAGATTTTTCTCTCTTTTACCTCTATTTTTCTCCTTTTTATTAGTTTTTTAGTTAGGGTTAGTGTAGGTGAATGCAATTAAATACTACACATTTATTTGTATTTCTTGTTATATATCATTTAAATTTTGTAAATGTACTAATTAATATTAATAATGGAATGAATGAATGGAAAAATTAGTCTCACTCAGATGTAAACAAAACTGTAAAGGTTGATTTTAACACATGGGCAAAATTTAAAATGCAACTTTGTTTTCACTCCTAGAAACCCATTGAAAACCATTAAGAATAAAACACTAAAGTCACATTTCCACTTAAACTATCAAAAGAATAGAAAGTTAATGAAATCTAGTTTGAATTTTCCCACACCCACAAAGGCCCTTTAACTAAAACAATTCATGATAAATGACTGAGTGAAATTAGTATGTCAACTCGGTAGATAAAGACCTTGGGGATAATTACTTTGTGGGACTCTTTTTAGGAGAGGATGTATGGGATTCACCACCTTGAAAGCGTAACGTTGGTGAGCCATGCCAAATGACATGTTAAAAATTTTGGCATTAGAAAGAGGGATTGAACTAGAAAATATAAATTTTCAAACTTTGATAACTTTAAAGGCTTTACCCAACATGATATTCTAGGGTTTAATAGTAGAAAACTAAATTATAGACCCACCTATGGATTTTGATTGGATAGGTCGAAATGTATGCCCTATGAAATTTTTAGAGCCTACTCATGACCTACCTTAAAATCTCAATGAAGTTTAAAAAAAATACACACATGGTGGGATTTGGATGGTAGAAGAATGCATTTAAACATTCAATAATACCATAATCAAGACTCAAATCTAGCATGAGGACATGGCATGCCATCTCTTTCTTTTCTCTCTAGATAGGGATGCATATACTAGTACGTTGGATTACTAGATGGATGTATCACCTCATGGGTTATCTTTGAAAGCTTTTTTATTAACCATTTTAGTGTTCTCATTAATCCCATTTCCCTGTATTACTAATTTTATATAGCCTATAAGAATCACAATGATCTATTAGTGCTTTCAACATTCACATTCATGAGTTATATAGGAGGTTAAAACACCCATTACTACAAATGAAAGTGGTGGCTATTAAATTTTATCTAAAAATGTTGGATATCCTAACTACCACATTCATTTGGAAGACTTCATCTACTCTCACATCTTTGGTGTTGACTTACTAAGAGGCATTTATAATTGAACAACAACCAATGTTGCACAACTATTGTGTGGATTTATTTTATTCCCTTGGACAACCTAGTGTTTACACCCAAAATCCTTTGATTTAATTGCCTATGAGTGAGATCATTGAGTAATTTGCACCTTATAATGAAGCATTACCTCAAGCTTATAACCAACCAATCCTCCCTATGACAAATGAAAACCCTACTTGTTCATTTAATGCATGTAATTATATTGATGTAAAATTTAGTCAAGATGCTATTCTACCTTGTTCTAGTAATTATCTTTTGGTGATTTTACTAATTTAATGTCATTTGTTGCAAAACATTTCCAATAAGTAATGCCTAGAAAATCCCATGAGATTTTGTTTCAATGTTTGTAATTTGGTACCTACTGATATAGAAGCAAGATAAATACTAAAATAATCCTATTGACTGATAATGTACCTTTCTATAGATAAGAACTAGTTCAAGAGAGTAGTGATGAAGATGAGTCTAACAATGTAGTAGTAATAGTTATATCAAGTGACCTAATGGCTGAAAATCATAATAGTAATGAGATGTCTGTACAAAAAGAAGATTTTTTTTTTTTTGTAATCAAATAAAAGATAAATTAGATGAGTTGGAGTAGTTAGAGGAAGAGGATGCAAGCTATGCATTTGAAATATTATTGTTGTATGTTGTTGTTACTCCATTTAAAAATATAATTTATGAGGATTGAAAACTTAGTTATAATAATATAACTCCCATTTTATCATTGGCTATGGATGAATTAGAAGAATATAATGATGAAATTGGTTGTCCATCTCAAGATGGTGAGTTAGAAGAGCTAAAAAGGGAGGATATCTCACCTTTGGGTAGCCTTACCTTTGATCTGATTAGCATGAAATTTAATGGTGAAGTCATGAGTTTTATCACCCTTGAAGAGTAACATTTGTATCTTGCTAATGATATTTCAAAGGAAAAATAGGAAAAATAGGTTGTAATCCTTACATCTAAAGGTCTAGATCCTTTATAATATCCTTTAGAATGGGATTGCAATAGTCATGTGCTATTTCAGTAGTAGGGGTAGTTAAAATAGAAATGAACAATCATAAACAAGGATGGATATGCAATAAAGAGATGAGACTGTTGGAAGTTAGAGCTAAAATGCCTTAATCCTATATAACTCCATGTATATGTCAACCATTGATGATAAATCTAGAAGATCACTAACATGAGAAGAACTAAACAGACTCCTTCTAGATGATGAAGATGACAAGGAGGATGTTTCCATAACATTTATATTAGATAAGGAGTACCCCATAATGGATTATCCAATTGGCTACCATAAATAATATATCTTTACTACATTGGGTAAGCAAGTCACTCTAGTATGTATTGATACCCACCTTTAGCCCTCACCATAATTCAATTTATGGGTAGAGGTAATTCTCAAAACCTATCCCAAGTACCTTTTACAAGTTTAGAATAAGTACACTATTGAATTTAACTCTAAAAATTTACTTATTTTACATGGAAACAACATAGATAGAACTCTTTGGGAAAAATTTAATGAGCGTAGAGGTCAACATCATCATAAGTACATGTTTCTTCTTGTTAGGATCTCTTTCAATTTTCTCAAAATACTAAATGTGAATGTATTCTGTATTATGTGTCTAACTAGTGAAGATGTCTTATTGCTTGTTAAAGGGAATTTCCACAAATTCTTGCTTCTAGGTATGAATTTGCTTAGAAACTTCTTGAATATACCTTCTCTATCCCTTTCTTGCTATTGTTTCTTGATTTCTTTCTTACTTTTCTTAATTTAGTTTGTTTTTTTCACTTTTCTCACTTTTCATTGTCAGTTTAGCCTCATTGCTTGTCTCTTTTGGTTTGACCCATTTATTTTGCCCTGTATGTTCTCCTGTTGGTAAAAACAATGAATAATAGAAGGCCTATAGGTAAGTGACATGAACTACATTCTAGTGAGTAAGTACTCTAAGTAGTTTGTAATGTTAGATTCTACTTTTGAATTAATTTTGAAAGTTTAAGCTATTGTATGCATTCTAAATTTGTTCTTATTAAGTAAATTTTAGGTAAATTATTTGGTAAATGAAGATAATCTCTCAAAACCAAGAAAAAAATCATATCTTAATGGTTTTTGGGTTTACTTGGATGAACCTAATGTGGTGCAAATCTATAATTCTATCTTTTACTTACCATAGTAGTCCCCAATCGAGAATTGAGATGATAATAAAAGAAAAGAAAATAAATGAAAAGAAAAGAAAATAAAAATTAATTCTTGAAAAACTCAATTCTGGGTGATTTGGGCAACCTCTATTAGGGCTGTGGACACCTGGTTGGTAGTAGAGCAAGGCCTTGAGTAGGATCATAGATAACTCTATCAAGGCTATGGAATCCTAGCTGGTAGTAGAGTAATGTCCATGAAAGCATTCTTAAGGTTGGATTTACTAGCCTGATGATTAGATCCATAGTAGTTAGTCCTTAAAGGTTCTAACAAGTGGTAATGAACTCATTTGCATATACTAGGTCAATGATAATTTCTAATTTGGTATCTTAGTCATTCCTATATTCTCCTATTTTAAATCTGTACATGTTCCATGCATGGTCTTGGTCAGAGATTTTGGGTTCATAAAAATGTTTTTATCATTCCAAAATACACAAGAGTATTTTCCAATAGAGTCACCATTTGTTGTTTATTTCTCAACATGCTATAATTTTTCCAAGAATCAAGGAACCTCTTTTTACTTTTTATAGCCACTCCTGCTTGTGCTCACAACTCATTAGCCTTAACACTCTCAAGTTTTTTTGGTAGGTCACCTTATTTTAATGATAAGCTAGGCCCTATAATCATCACCATTGAGAAGACCACATCCATGCAAGAAAACTTTGTACAAGGTACTTACCATGAAAATGGAGTTTTGACCTCTCAATTTTCATTTGAAGGTTGGCTTGCTTAGTTTTCTTATCCCACTCTAAGGGTCATTTTGGTCTTCATAATGTTATGACCCATAAAACCTATCCTAGAATGTTGGATCAATCTCATGCAAGTCATTTTCATATTTTGCACTTGGTCTTGAAATGACTTCTTATTGCCCCTATGACACCTAGATAGATTTTGATGAATTCTATAAAAAGTTGTCATTTTTCCTAGTTAGGTCCTTGTTGTGGGTCTCCAAAATTTCATAAGATTGTATACCTAATTAATATTATAAAACCTTGATTAGGTCTATTAGGTCTGAATTCTCCCTTTCCTTATTTATCTGAGTTTCTCATTACCAATTTGGCCTACATTTTAATTTGGTTAAGTCTTGTAGACCTAATTGGGATTCAAAGATTGATTAAGTCTAGGGTGTTATTCTTACCCTAGTCATTTTATAATAAAATAAAAATTTGTGCTATCATATTTATGTGAATGAGAGGCTTGTTATAGTTGTATTAGGGTTGAATTCCATGATTAGGTCATAGGTGAGGGGTTGTGTGTCTCCATAATGGTAACCAGGCTTAACATTTTGCTTAGGTTAGGGGTCTTCAATAGTCATATTATATTTTTAGTTAGGGTTTAAAACCTACACTACTTCATAGTGGTGGTTTCAAAGCTGAGTAGTGTTAATCAGGGCCCAAGACTGAACTAAGCCATCAAACTTGGGCCCCACCAAATCTTTTTCTAACCAGGCTATAGACCCTGATTAAGTTTGTGGGCCCTTCCCATTCAAATGAAAATTATGTTAGAGTATTTTATCCTAATTAAAATTCCATGATTTTTATATTTAGGCTAAAACCTAATCAAGGGTCCCAATTTTGATTAGGTCTTGGGGCCCCCAATTTAAAAAATGTTGAAAACCTAGTGCAATCTGGGGAGTAGAACTATGATAAGGTCTAGAGTAATACAAATGACATTTTTAGATCTATCCAAGGGTTAAAATCCCAATTAGAATTAGGAAGTGTTAATTTTCAAAAGTGCATTAACAATTTTGGTGCTAAAAGGAGAGCCATTTCAAGATATTTTGATCTATCACCTTGTTTGGTCTTGTGGCCATCCTTTACACTTCTCTCAACCCATTGCATGTGTTAGGGTGTGGAGCTAAAAGCTACACCTTAAGGCAAACAGGAGGGTTTCTAGTGTACGCAGTCGCCGGCATCGGCAGGCCACACCGACATCAGTCAGGGGACGCAGAAGGGAAACCGGTGACGGCAGGGAGTCGGCCGGCGTCGGTCACCTCAAGGAGGGCAGGGACCGACGTTGGTCACTTGTAGCAGTCTGAACTGCTGTTAACGAATAGTCAGTTAAGTGAACGCAGAGTTTGCATGTTAAAGGCTTATTCGAAGTCTTGAGCTGCAAGTCTAGTCAGTGTATGCATGAGATCTATATAATAGACTCATGGGCTGTATTGTTAAGTGGAGAATTTGGAGAAGAGCTATGTGGAGCTTGGAGAGTTCTTCCCATGGTGGAATCAAGTAGGATTCCCCATGTATGGATAAGTAAGATCAGGTTTGATATGCAGGGGTGTGTGGATGTGAGGGTCAGAAAGGAGATCAGCAGGGTAGCTAGATCCAAGGTGACAACAATACATCAGCAGGATCATGGAGAGATCTACTTGGAGTACGGTTGTGTACTCGATTATACAGATGTGCAATGAGGTGAACAACAGCTTGTGTTAGCTGTGTGTTGTGACCTATGAGAGAAGATTACTCTGGAGGGAAGTTTACTGTAAGCCCACAAAGTGGAAGAAAGAGTGCCACCTCTTTGTTGTAAATTCCTTTGTAATGATTTGAATATAATTGTATATTGCCTCTCATATTTAGTGTGCTTTCTCATTGATAGTTATTTGTTCTTCTGGATTCTGCATGTTTAGTTGCTTATACATTGGTAATCATGTGTGCTCTTAAATTTGACAAGTTGTGTCAGAGCTTTGGGGAGTTTCGGTCCCATCAATTGGTATCAGAGTGAGGTTGGACGTTCTCAGAGCGAGCTTGACTAACAGATGGGCCAGATCTGTTAAGTGTTTGCTGATTACAGGTTACTCACAGGGGTTGCTGTTTGAGTGGGAGTATAGCAAGGCAAAAGATGGTATAATGAGAATGAAGAAATTAGGCACAGGATTAACACCACATGGAGTGTGGTGGGTTGTCTTCAAGTGGGAGCTTGAAGAGGAATACAAGCCAGGATACAGATTGGACAGAGTACTAGTTTTGGGTACAGGTGCAGCTCTTTATCTCCAAGTGGGAGATTGTTAGGGTGTGGAGCTAAAAGCTACACCTTAAGGCAAATAGGAGGGTTTCCAGTGTACGCAGTCACCGGCGTCGGCAGGCCACACCGACGTCGGTCAGGGGACATAGAAGGGAAATCGGCGACGGCAGGGAGTCGGTCGGCGTCGGTCACCTCAAGGAGGGCAGGGACCGACGTCGATCACCTATAGCAGTCTGAACTGCTGTTAATGAACAGTCAGTTAAGTGAATGTGGAGTTTGCATGTTAAAGGCTTGTTTGAAGTCTTGAGCCGCAAGTCTAGTCAGTGTATGCATGAGATCTATATAATAGACTCATGGGCTGTATTGTTAAGTGGAGAATTTGGAGAAGAGCTATGTGAAGCTTGGAGAGTTCTTCCCATGGTGGAATCAAGTAGGATTCCCCATGTATGGATAAGTAAGATCACGTTTGATATGCAGGGGTGTGTGGATGCGAGGGTCAGAAAGGAGATCAGCGGGGTAGCTAGATCCAAGGTGACAACAATACATCAGCAGGATCATGGAGAGATCTACTTGGAGTACGGTTGTGTACTCGATTGTACAGATGTGCAATGAGGTGAACAATAGCTTGTGTTAGCTGTGTGTTGTGACCTATGAGAGAAGATTACTCTGGAGGGAAGTTTACTGTAAGCCCATGAAGTGGAAGAAAGAGTGCCACCTCTTTGTTGTAAATTCCTTTGTAATGAGTTGAATATAATTGTATATTGCCTCTCATATTCTGTGTGCTTTCTCATTGATAGTTATTTGTTCTTCTGGATTCCGCATGTTTAGTTGCTTATACATTGGTAATCATGTGTGCTCTTAAATCTGACAAGTTGTGTCAGAGCTTTGGGGAGTTTCGGTCCCATCAGCATGCTTGAAACACATGTCAATAATTTTTGAAATAAAAGGAGGTAGATGAGGCATTAATGGAAATTATTAGGCATTTTGGAAGGAAACTCCATCCCAATAAAGACTACATTTTGTATATAATGAATGTTTTCTATTGTAAAAACACTGCATGATTTCTCTCTCTCAAGGGACATTGTGGACTGATCATTTGCATTTTATTTTTCTCTCTCCCTCTCTTATTTACTTGGGGTTATGCTACCCAATTTTATAATTAGATAATTGATTGTAAACTCTAACAATATTTTATTCAATATATGAGTTATGGAAGGTTGTTCTAAATTGATTTGCATGTGTGATATGGTAGTGGTGTGTTTCTTCCCCCTGGATCTCCATCCCTTAAATTTTGGCACTGATTCCTATTATGGTTGTGTGAATGTTGGCTTAACAAGGACCAATTTTTGGGTTGCATTCAATCAGATGAATAAAATTTGGCTATATTTAGACATGTTTTTCTCTCTTTTCCCTTAGTTTTGATCCTTTTTATCAGTTTTTTAGCTAGGGTTAGTGAAGGTGAATGAAATCAGTTACTGAACGTTTATTTGGATTACTTGTTATAGATCATTTCCATTCTACAAATGCACTATTGAATATTAATAATGGAATGAATGAATGGACACTCACATGTAAACAAAAACCATAAACACTAATTTTAAGACATGGGAATAATCCAAAATGTAAGTTTTTTTCATTCCTAAAAACCCATTGAAAACCCACATAAACAAAGTACTAAACTCATATTTCCCTCTAAATCATCAAAATACTAGAATGATGATGAAATCAAGTTTGAATATTTACACACTAGAAAAGATCCTTTGAATGGAATAATTCATAACAAATGACTAAGTGAAACAAGTATGCCATGACCCGGTAGATAAAGACTTTGGGGAGACCTGCCTCGCAAGACTCCTTTTAAGAGAGGCTGGATGAGCTTCACCATCCTAAAAGCTTTAAATTGTCTAGCCATGCCAAACAACATTTCAACACAAGTAAGGATCACCTTCCCCATAGACTTAGTGGATAAAGTAGAAGAGGCACTCTCTGAGCTATTTTAAGCCTTAGGGGAAGTAATGGAAACTCTAGTAAAAGGGAACATGATTTACAAAAAGTATATGCATATCTAGAGTAACTTGTCCAGATGGAAAATAGGCTCAATAAAATGGAAATATTGATCAATAATGGAATCTTACCTTGGATAAAACTCATGCCATTGATAGATCTAAACTTCTATCAAACTTTTTTGGTAGCATGAGAACCTCATTAGAGGAATGGCTAAGGGATATGAAGGCAATAATAGTCCATTTGGATAAGAATGAAGATAAAATGCTGACCTATTTCAAGGAGGTCAACATTACCATACTATTTAACCTAGATGGGATAATTATCAACAAGGACAAGTTTGGGGTGCACCTAAAAATATTCAAGTCAACATTAGGAGGAGGTTCATAAAGGCTAATAATGATGGGGCACATGTTATCATTTACTTATTTACATAGGTCATAAAGAGTATCGACAAGGTGAATACATTCAAGAATAACTCAGAGGTCCCATAGAAGTCCCACACATAGTTACTGACATATGGAGAGGTGTTGTATCGAGAATGACCTATCAATCTCTCTAAGATGGATCGAGAAGATAACCTAATTACTCAATCTCTAGTAGCCCATTAAGGTCACTAGGAAAATTAGGTGGTGGTCCCACCATAAGCCCTAGTTGATTTCCAATCATTGTATATCTGAATGGTCCCAAAGTGGGAATATCGTGTCATGATTTTGGGGCCATGTTGTTGTTTTGTATCTTCTGAGCATGTATGATGTTGTAACAAACATATCCATGATGATTATGAGTGATATTTCATTATTTTGGATGGTGGATCTCATCTCTATATATATTGATTTATAATATTATTTTAAGGTTTGATTTTTCAATAGAAAATGTAAGAAATTACATAAAATTTAAAAAGTGTTCATAATTTATGTGTGATGTCTATGGGAGCCTTCCCCATTTATTAGGGTGAATTGGTGATTATAAATGATTTAAGGACTATGATATGAGTCTGAATTAAATGTATTTATTTATTAATGACTTGATATCTTGATCAATCAGTATAATTTACATGTTCTTCTAAATAATTACATACAAAAGTGTTTTTTAGAAATTTGTATAGCTATTCATGTCATGAGATAATGTTACATAGATCATACCCATCAAAATTTCCATATAATATCAGCCCTATTTAGCTTATTTTTATCCTATATAAGGATTTCCATGTAGGGTAAATCTTCATTTGCACTCATACATTATTCCCCCAAGGAATTGATATCTTCACTTGGCCTTATTGAATATCTTTTCTACCCTTCCTCCCTTATTTTGTTGTTTCTTTTATTTGACCCTCCATTAGAATTAAGGACCAATATTATTAGTGCTTTGAGTAATTAGAGTGATAGAGAATTCCTAGATTAACTATAATTTTAAGAAAGAGGTTTGAACTCTCTAAGGTAGTAGTAAATACTCTAGGATTTGTTCTAGATAGGCTACATAGGAGAACCCAATACTTGCAACTCATGTCCTAGGCTAAAATAATAATCTTAAAATGAGATGAGAAATCCCTTGTATATTATCCTTGATGTGCCTAAAATTCATAGTACCTCCCAAGTGGTCAACACACACACACATACTACAAAAATATAGTGTCTCATACATAATACAAAATTCGGGTCTCATAACCCAAATACATCATACATCTAACTGCCTTCTTTAAGGTGTGAGGGAGTGATTATCATAATTTTTTACCTTATCTCTAGCCCTAAGACAACCATGAAACTACTTGAAATTAAATCTGAGGTTGTTTCCCTTACTCTGCTCCCAACCTAGCCATTACACCTAGCCTTTATGTATGTAAGGGTCCAATAGTACACTAGATCTGCATGAGCTCAAGTATGTGTCTTTTTTATCAAGCACAGCCCTAAAATGAATGAAGCCACTACAACCTCAACTTAAAAATCCATGGGTTCTCCCCTACCTCCCTTAACCTATAATGCCTACTATAATCACCTAAAAGTGGTAATTGGATGCTAAGAGTGTCATTTGAGTTACCCTATTCCTATATTATCCCTAGACCTATCCTAGAGTCTTAGACACACATTTTTAGTCATTGTGTAGACCATAATCACATACAGTCAGCCAAAATAATCCCAAAACTATCTTCTCAAATCTCAACCCAACTTGATCAGTATTCTACCAGGTGGACATTAACACCATATTTGGAACACTATAACCATATCGCATTAGTGTCCATAACTAGACACTATTATTATTAGCCATAACTCTTCCCAATAGATTCTTTTTCAAATGTGTGGCCCTCCTAAGGTCAACCTAAGTACATTTTATTATCCACACAAGCTACAAAACCCTATAAATACAAGTCTAATTGACCTTTATTCACTACATAGAAAATAGATGCAAAAACACATTCAAACCAAATAAACTTGAGAAAAATTAATGTATTTGATCATATTCTGCCCTACTTCATCATACTACCATCTACATCATCCCTAATCCCAATTTTTAAATATTTCAAAGCTTAAGCACATTCAAGGCATCCAAGTCCACTCTCATTCTAGCATTCACTTACACTTACATTAAGCACCAGGTGGGAGAACTACATCGGGCTTGATGCCTCATTAGAGTATTGGCATGTAGTCAACTCTCTTCACATTGGGGTGATGAGGATGTCTAACCTATCCTACTAACGAACACACAATTATTTCTCATGCCATACTTGCAAGGATGATTAGGGTTTTCACACTAAATCAAGTTTTCTAGGCACAACACAAAGCTCTAGGTTTCATGCATGCAGGAACATGACCTAAAAACATAGGCATAGGTACTCCTAAAAAATAGGAATAATCTTGCAAAGGGGACACTACTACCACCTAAAGGACACTACACAAACATGGTGCTACTATCCATATGGGAACTACTATCCAATGAGTAAATAGGCTCCAAAATCCTATTGATGACACTTAGAACTATTTAGAACCTAGTTTTTAGAACCCAAAATCATTCTTAACAGTTAATTTTTAGATAAGTCTATATTTATGCCTGTTTAATGCTATTTTTAGAAAGTCAAATAAGGTTAAATGCTATAACAAATCATTGCTTAATTATTGTAGTTTATTTAACTAATTTAGACATCTCAACCCTTTAATCTAAACATAAGTTTTACATAGTTAAACCCTAAAAGGTTAAATCATTTGTTGAACCCATCTTACTTTGAATATTGCATAAAACCCTAGTTTGCATTAATTCTAATTTTTATGCAATAAAATCAGGGCTACATGCTTCTATTTTTTTTTTAGACAACCTAGCTAATTAAATCAATTTCATATCAAGGTTTCAATTTATTTAAATATAATTTAAATTTAATGTGAAGAAACCCTAGATTTCAAAAACCTTAACCCTATATAATACAAATTAGGTTTACAAATTCCTATTTTTATAATTTTTTGTGCATAACCTATCCCATCTAATCATTACCATAGTAGGTTGTCATCTATTTAAATTTTGTTTAAACTTTTGCTTAACTTACCCTAATTCAAAACCCTAGCAATACAAAACCCTAGGGTCTACATTTCTAGAATTTAAATTTTAGATTCACATTTCTTCTCTAATCATGATCATAATGTTCGAATAAATTAGTCACTTTTTGTTTCAAAGTTTAATACTTTCATTTGTATGCTTATTCCATTTAATACAAAATGAATTCAGAAAATACATCAATACATGTATAAATTATGCTTATTGTCAAATGCAATACCTATCATCCTTCATAACATGGTATCTTTCTTCTATGTGAAAAACAATTAAGACAATATTATTTAATCACATAGACATATATACATGATGTTTCATATCGACTAAAATGCTTTTCATGTTGCATTCTTTATTTCACATGTTATGTTTTTTCTATGTACAAAATAATTAAGACATTATTCTTTAATGACATAGACATATGCATACATGATGCCTCATATCGACTATAATGCTTTTCATGTTACATTATTTATTTCACATGTTATCTTTCTTCTATATGCAATACAATTAAGATAATGTTCTTCCAACCCATACATAACTTGTTAAATTAAATAATAGTTATACTACCTAAAATAAATTAATATCCCTTGGATACATTTTACTCTTTGGTTCATTCTCATTCCTTTCCCATCATTCCTAGACATATTGAGACATCTTTTGTCTCGGTTATCCCTCCTTCTCAATCACAAACATCCAACAACATCCAACATCTAATTTTAGTTCTATGCTCTTCGTAGACCCTATAATCTAGGTTATGATGTCCTCATGTGGTCCTGAAGATCGATAGGTTTGCAACACCTATGACTATATCTTTATGTATCAGAGTATAAATCCTTTGAATAAAATTTACATTTTATAGATTTTACAATACCTTGACACATACAAAGATATTTTGTATGTGGACTTCATGATACTCAGGTACCTTGAACATCCGAGCCCACCTATGTCATTTCTATTATCAACACTATGAAATGGAAAAAGAACATATTTATTTTGAGAGAGAGGACCTTACACCTCAGAACATCATAGATATAAAACTACCTCTCTATATTGATTTATGAATTAACCAGGTAGGTGTCAAATGACTATTGGTTGATAATGGATCAGGGTTGAACATCGGTAACATTTATTTTCTACACCATATTAACATCCATACTACATATTTGGATCTTTCCGATATGAGCATCCAAGGATTTGGCAACATTTCATGAAATTTTTTGGGTCAAATCACATTAAATCTTACCATCAAACCCCAAACACTAAACATGCCAAGTTATGACAAATGATGTCAATTATAATCTCTTACTTGGTAGACCATGAATCCATGTTATGCATGCCATTCCATAAATGTTACATGCATGTCTAAAATTTATCTATAGATTCCATATATATACATGTCCTAGAAGCATTTAAGTATTTTCAACATAGATCCTTCACGTAACTATACTCCACACATGGATTTTGCTACCACACCACACAAGGCTATAATTTAAAAGATGCAATCAACTCCACTAGATATTTATAGTACATAGGGAAATAAATTTACTTTACGTTTCACAGTATGATATTTTTAAAAGATGGGTTACACAAGTCAGGGCCTTGGTAAACATGAATAAGGAATCCTAAATCCTATTAAAGCATATGATCAATAGGGAAAACAAGGACTTGGATATAGAAATGATACATCTAATGTCAGAACTTCTCATAATGCCTCTCAACACATCACATTTTGTCCACCTATTCCATGAGTAGTTGATACAGTGAACCATGTTTATACACTTTCATTTGTATACCCCAACCTCATCCACAAGTGCTCAGGCATACTTTGGTGAGCATTCAAATGATTAAAATCACATGTTACTTGACATAGATGATAAAATCCCTATAATACCATATACTTTAGATTGATATACATTGCTTAATGAAGAAACAATCAAATTTAATTATGGCATTAAAACTGATCCTTGAATCATACTCTTGGATATCACATTAATCATAAGACATGAATATTCATCATATTTTAACTAATTTTGCTAAAGTATTTGCATGGGCTTATTCTAATATGCCTAGAATCAATCCATCAATTTTAATACAAAAAATTACATTGTATCCTGATGCTAAACTTGTGAATCAAAAAATTTTCAAAATGCATCCTAAAGTGGCTCTCCTTATTAAAGATGAAATCCAATGGTTGTTAGATGCTAGTTTCATTCCACCAATTGCCCATCCATAGTGGGTTTCTAATATAGTTTCAGTTGTCAAACTTAATAGAAAAATTTGATGTTGTTGTGATTCTAGAGACCTCAATAAAGCATGTCCTAAAGATGACTTCCCTTTATGAAACATTGATATGATAATCGAATCCATAGTTGATTATGAGATGTTATCCTTTATGGATGGTTTTTCCATGTATAATCAAATTGACATAGCTAAAGAAGATCAAGAAAAGACTTCTTTCATAATAATATGGGGTACCTTTTTCTACATAATCATGCCATTCAAATTAAATAACATTGGTGTAACTTACCAATGCACTATGATGCATATCCTTCATGACCTCATTCATAAGACAATCAAAGACTATGTTGATAATTTATTGGAAAAGTCAAAAGAACAATAATATCATGCAATCAATTTGTGATAAATCTTTGAAATACTCAAAAAATACAATGTTCGACTCAGCCCTAAGAAATGTGTCTTTGGAGTTTCCTTAGGAAAAATTTTGGGCTTCATTATATCTCAATGTCGCATAGAAGTTGACCCTAATAAGGCCAAATTAATCATGGATATGCCTCATACTACTAATTTGAAACAACTTTGGTCCCTCTAAGGGAAAATTCAAGGATTTCATTGATTTGTGGCACATCTCATAGATAAAACCCAATCATTCATTAGACTATTTAAAAAGGATGTGTAATTCGAGTGGGATCGATACACTTAAGCAATACTTGCTCAACCTCCCATCTTGGTTCCACCTATACCTTGTAAATCACTCCTACTTTACCTTTCTATGAAAAATCATGCATAGGGAACACTCCTAACACAACACGATGACCAACATAAATAAAGAATAAGTTACTACATCAATTGCACACTAGTTGACTATGAGTAAAATTATCCAATAATTGAAAATCTTTGCTTAGCACTAATATTCACTACTCAAAAATTATGTCATTACATGATTAACAATGAAACACATATCATTTCCAAGGTTGATCCCTTTAAATTCCTAATGTCAAAACCACATATTTCAGGTTGTATTGCCAAATGGGTTATGTTACTTACAAAATTTGACCTCAAAATCATATTACAAAAATTGGTAAAAGATAAATATTCATAAACCAATTGGTAGTAGCTCCATTATTGGATACAAATTATATTAATGATGATTTCAAAACACATAATACCACTACTGATATATGGATAATGTTCTTTGATGGTTTTAGATGTGCATCTAGTGCTAGTGCTAGAATTGTTTTCATCGATCCCCTGAAACACATAGTACCTCTTGCATAGCGACTAAGTTTTTCATGCACCAATAATATCACAAAATATAAAGCTCTAATATTAGGCCTTCAAGAAACTTATGCTCTCTAAATAAAATCAATAAAAGTACATGGACTCCTAATTAATTATCAATAAAGTCATAAATGTTCACCAAATAAAAATAATAACACCTGATTCATTATAAGGACATGGTTCAGTGTCTTCATGTTGAGTTTGATGATTTCTTTATTAAGAACATCTCACACACACAATTATCATGCCGTTGCAATGGCAAGTGCCACATAATTGATCCCCATAGATATGGATGCTAAGCAAACTCTATTCATAATTAAACAATTACAATCTCCATCAGTGTCCTATGCGGACCTTATCACTCTAATAGTCTTAGTTACCACATGCATTTTAACACCATCTGAATGGTTCTCTAATATATAATTTCTTTTGAATAAATCTATCACACTAGATACTTTTACATAGAATGAAAATAAAAAATTGTAATGAAATTCTATTCGATATGTCATCATTGGCTATGATTTATTATAAATATATTTTGATAGACAATTAATCTGATGTTTAATAATTGAGGAAGCTAAAATGGATATTTGATAGATCCACAATAATGAATGTGGTGGTCATTTCAACAGTAAGGTAATGTCCCATAAGTTACTTAGACAAGGTTACCATTGGCCAACCATGGAACAAAAATATCAAGAATATGCCAAATTATGTGATAAATGTCAACACCATGGAAATTTACACCATATACCTTCAAAATAGCTTTAACCTATCATATCACTATGGCCATTCATGTTATGGGGCTTTAAACTCATAGGTAAGATAAACCCAAAATTAGTAGGAGGCCATAAATTCATTATCATAACCATATAATATTTTATAAATTAGGTAGAAGTAATCCCATTACAATCAACAAAGGGGGAGGATATTTTCTAGTTTCTCATGGCCAATATTATTTCTCACTTTGATTTCCCAGCAACCATAATTACAGATACTGGAACCTCTTTAAAGAAAAAAATAGTGAAAAAGTTCTATACCAAATACAAAATCTAACACACATTCTCTACACCATAGTACCCATAGGGTAATGGTCAATCAAAGACAACAAATAATACAATCAATAACATTCTCAAAAAAATAGTCACCAAATTTAGTGATGACTGACATAATCAACTTATCTATGTACTTTGGGCTTACCAAACTAGTATACATAGATCAATAAGAGATACTCCTTATTCACTCATATATGGCACAAAATCCATTATTCTATTAGAATTAGAAATTTCATCTTTATGGGTATATTTAAAAGGACTCATCACATATGACTAGTATAGAGAGTGATGTCTCCATGAACTAGAATAGTTGGATCATACATGTATCCAAGCTACAGAATATATAAAAGCTTATTAGAAGTGAATCCAAAAAACCTATAATAGTAGAGTCCAAATAGGGAATTTGAAATCAATGATCTGGTATTAAAAGAGAGTCTTAAAAATGTCGACACTACAGAAGAAAAAAAGGAAATTTTAAACCAAATTGGCTCAAACCATACATCATCATATAAAATCTTAGTTTGAAAGTATATCATCTAGTTTCCCTTGATGGAAAGGCAATTAAAAATCCATTGAACATCATGCATCTAAGAATATTCTACATATAAAAAAATGAACTCTTTGTTTTAATTATATACACTTCTCTCTCTCTCTCTCTCTCTCTCTCTCTCTCTCTCTCTCTCTCTCTCTCTCTCTCTCTCTCTCTCTTTTCTACATAGTTTATTTTCATTTGCTTGTACATATATTATACTTAGAAAATGCAAAAACAATATAACATGTCAAAATACAAAAACATTTAAATATTTCAAAGACACAAAATTTTACAAATTGTATGCATTGATATGTTTACATTTCTACTACTTTCCAAATATTGCAGATTGTTAGCTATCATAGTATAGTCAATTTTATCATTCACATATGCTTCACTTGTTCTTATCGAGTGCTTGTAGATTCTAGATAAGACTACAGTGCACTACACTGATCCAGACTAGCTATCATCTACCCATTAGGGGCATTTACATTGATCCAAGTTTATACATTTGATACATCTACACACTTAGGGGCATTTCATAAATAATGCTACTACCAAATTTTATTTTTATATACTATACATTCTAGTTTATGCATTGATTTATATTAATATTGATCATTGCTACTCATTATTTAGATTTTTTGCTAAATATCACTAGCTAGATTTAGTATCTATGCATCCTAACATTTACATAGATTTGTACTACACAATTATACATGATTTCATTTCTAGTTATCCTAGATTAGACTTGATTGTGTTCTTATGATTCTTCAATATTTGAGGGCATTTGAATATGCCATTGTTCTTTGGCTCTATGCCACTTATCTATTTGTATTCCTTAGATATGTGCCCATGTCCCTTGTGTGTTCTTTCTTTCTTTTATATGTAGACATTTGAACATGTCCTTCTATGTGTCTCTATGCCAAAATTGCTTGTTACTTACATATGTGGAGATTTAAACATGTCCTTGTATGTCTTCATTCTTATATTTAGTGATATGTGCCCATGGACCTTGTATTATAGCCCTTTGGCTATCTTGTGCATGCCTCATGTGCTTGTATGTTTGATTCATTATATGATTCTACACCATGTCACTTGTATTCAATTGTTAGACACACACACACACACACACACACACACACACACACACACACACACACACACACACACACACACACACACACACACACACACACCATTTTTTGATGCAATGAGGAATCTCATGCATCTACCCTTCCTACTTAGGTGCTGTGAAGGAAATCATACCCCATCCCCCTAGGTCGTCACTTAGATTTTATACTATACACATTGATTAATCTATATTAACACCCTTGTGCAATTCTATATTGCAACATACATATTAAATTACCTACTTATGTTCAAATTCATTAGATTTTGATGTTATGTTTGTACATTATATTAGAATGTCATGCACATGCTTTGACTAACACATTTTGTAGAGCTACTTCTTTAGAGGGTAGTTCTTACATAGATTTCACAACTACCCTCAAAAGAGGGGGAAGTCACAGGGGTTTTTCATAGAGATCAAGATCCTAATTTTTTATTCATAGATACATTTCAATGCACAAGCTTAGTTTTAGAAATCAAATATAGGGCAGATGCATAAAAAAATAAAGACTCAGAAGTTAGTTTAGATCACTTAAAAATTAGACCAGGTAAAAATTAGTGACTAGATTGCGACACTAGTGCCATAGGGCACTACTTTCCACTATAGGGCACTACTATCTAGTAGCCCCAACTTTAGGATAGTCTGGATCATTTAGACTAGTACACCAATTACATTACATAGATGTAGTCATAGGTTTGCCAGTAATGTTCATATTTTACTTAGATACATTCATTTTAGCTTAGATGCATACTAGTTACTTAGATTTAGGGGCAGCATGCATGGAATGATCACTTCCATAGTTATTTTAGCTACATAGATTTATCTATTACATACTTAGTTTAGATTCAATATACTCAGATATCAGATTGGGGGCATGTTCATGACAGATTAGTTTGCATACACTCAGGTACATAGAAGTTGATTATATGGAATGGAAAACTACATGTCATTCTCTACACTGTATACACTTGATATTACATTGTAGGTTATTACTAGATTCATGCCTTACTATATTTGTAGTGGTTGGCATTCTTGAGTGGCCTAGAGCTACCTAATATACCTAAGTGGCCACATAGACAACATACACAGTTAGATTTAATTAGTTAGATACTTTCAAAACTTTGTGTATTTTAGTTATAGATGAATTTATTTCACATAAGTGGCCAAGGATGGAGCCATGGACTACTTGAGTTCTTGAGCCACCCACATGAGAGGTTTAGACACACTTACATTCTTATCCAAGATATTAAAAAATATCAAGATCCATCGAGCAGGGGTGGGCAATGATGGATTCAAAATTGGATTGAATTATTGAGCCACCCATATGAGGATTGAGAAAGCCATCAACTCAATCTAATTGATTCAATGATATGATCACTATGTACACTCATACACATAGGTTGTCACTAGGTTCATACATTGGTTCACGTACCTAACAAGGTGTATATTGAGCATGGTCATTAATGCTAGAATTATCATTGATGTCCAAGGTACATGATATCATGATGAATTAATGACAAAGAAGTCAGTTTTATGGATTAGAGGATGTATGGCATGAGTGCATAACATTGAGGACCAAGATGATGTTATAAGGGGTTTATAGATCCTTTGGTGAGATTTTGGAGATTTAATTTATCCTTTGGAGAGAGATAAATGCACATCCCTAGCTTATAAAAACTAGACCATAACTACATGTCATCAAGGCATGAATGAACCAGTCAGTTTGTTCATTTATTATATGTACATAAAAGTCAAATGTGGTCAAAGGGTGACATAGATATGATGTCATATGTGCTAAGAACATACCCTCCAAATTTGGTGTCTTGAAAAGATGTCTATATCAAGTTATAAGCTTCCTAAATTGGTTTGTAGTCTAGATACATGCTAGATCCCATCAAATTTATGTCTTGAGAAATAGTTTTTGGTTTTCAAATATATGACCGTTGGAGTTCAAACTGAGTATGCTTGACAAAGAGACCAGTGAGCAACGAATTGTTTGTAGAGGCCAATCTATTAAGAATTATGGTATGTTGTGAAAGGGAATTTTATTATATAAAGTGAGAGGAATAAAATATATACGGTGTATTTTCATAAATTTCTATACAAATTCCTTTATTTTAGGTCAAAGTCAAATATGATGACTGTGGTAAAAACCAAAGAAATCAGTGAGATAAGAAATGCATGTAGAGACAAAGTTATTGAGAATTTTGGCATGGTATAAAAATAAAATATGAAGTAGAATACTTGATGAAAAAAATAAAATTGTAATTTATCCATGAAATTCCATAAAATTTAATTTATTTCTTGTCCAAGTTGACCATTACAGACTTTGATAAAACTCAGTAAATGTAGTTTGAGTATAATGGTTTTAAAACTCACATAGATTATTTGGATTGATATTTTAAGCATTGGGGGATGTTTTTAAATCCTTTAAGATCCATTCCATACATTGAGTGAGATTATAGAAAATGTTTTTGTGTAATAAAAACATCAAATAACATGGCTATACCTTGAAGGTTTGCATAATGGCAGACAATGTTTGGTTGCATAGTTACTTAGTCCTATTAATCATCAAAGGTGAGTAATTTAAAATTTTAGAAATGATATTAAGGTATTAAATTAAATATATTTATGTTTTTCATGCTCATTTAAGGTTATATAAACAAATAACTAAGCAAAACATAAACTGGCAAAAATATGAGGGTTTTAAGACTCAGTATGACAACAAACCTTAGTATATGGTTTCATGAAGAAGATGGAATTGAAATAGATTATGTATATCAAAGGAAATTAGATGGATTATTTTCATAGTGTTATACAATGTGATAATGTTTGAAGAGTGTGGAATGTAATTTTGAGCACAAGGTTGTGTCTAAAGCTTTGATATGGAACATAGACATATGGAAAGATAAATTGGTTTGTAGGACCAATATGAAAAATAGAGAAATATTGTATATGATAATATGGTTGAGAATGTAGCTCCAAGAATCTAAATGGAACCATTAGTGTTTGGCAGGGTACTAAAATAAACCACTAAGAGGCTAGAAGGCTTAGGGGTTTTATGGGCTACATGAAATCTATAGTGGCTAACCGGTTTGCCATCTTGCACCAAGCTATAGAAAAACTTGTAAACCAGGATGGGGATAATTAAAAAAAGTGAAAAAATTATGCAAGTACATATAGTGGATCCAACCATAGTAAATAAAGTAGCTACTACTAGACTATTGATTGCATATAAACTATGGAAATAATAATACCAAATAAAGAGAGCTAACAAATGAAATGTAAATCTAGATGCTAAGGCACTTTTAGGAAAAATGAAAGACATTTTAATAAATAAAGAAATTTTAAACAAAGGGTTCAAGAGCATGTTTAATCTATATTTTATCTATCTTTCAAATTCAACACTATTATTTTCTAACAATGCAATGTTCTAGTTTAGCAAGAGAGAGAAAGATTGTTTAAGCAAGTTGTATAGTTTGTTTTTGAACATGTAGAATATTACTTATGTAATAAAATTATTTATAATGAAAAAATAACATGTAATGGTAAATATCTCAAGAAATTAAGATATCTATAACCACATATGAATGCATAAACTTCATAAATTATTATAGACAATGCACAAAATAATTAAATCACTAAAGTTAATCAAACCCTAGCATATACACTACATAAAGTAATGGAGTTTCATCTCCATAGCAAAGTGCTCTCAGATTAAGCTCAAATAATATGTGTAGATATTCTACCAATCAATAATACAATCTAGAAAGCAATGTAGGAGGAAGACCAAGCTATATGCAAGCTAAAGTCCAAACCAAAATCTAAGAGAAAAGGAGGAGGTGAAGTGAGAACTTTAAATGGTGTAAGATATCCAACCAAGTGAAAAAATTAGGTGCAATACCAAATGTAGAAGTTGTAAGCAATCCAAAATGAAGTAGGAACAATTGAGAACAACAATGGAGTCTCCAATCAAATGTGTAGTAATATATGGGATCCTTTGTCACTAATCAAGCTCAAGAGTGCTAAGAATGAATCAAGAGAGATTCACGAAAGCATGAGAGTCAAGAGAGGGAAGAAAAATAAAGAGAGAGTGATGATAGAGAAGAGAAGAGGCTCAAATGAATGAGAATGAGGCATATATCCCAACCCTAAAATGCTAAAATATATAAACCTAACTATTTTTGACTGTTTGGGTTTATCTTAGAAATTTTACATGCGTTCTTCCTAGGTTGTAGCCTAGGCCATGGGTTTCATTTACAAAAGCCATATCCTAGGTCAAACAAGGGCTTAGGTTGGTCAACAGGCTCCTAAAAGGCCTTGGGGGGTCTTTAGAGGGCCTATCTTACATCAGAAGGGCCAAGATGGACTAAAGATATATGAAGGGTAATAATATGATGTAGAAGAGGTCCAAGGAGGTGGTGGATGTCTCAAAGTGGGATGAACAGGGTCAATAGTTTGCACATGAGATGATGTGTAATCATAAGGAAGAGTAGGGTCATGGGCAATATGATTACATATGCCCTTTAGGTATAAATAGTCAATGTTTGAATGAACAAGGAGTGCTATGTAGAACCTATAAGCCACACCAAATCAAAGGAATGAAAGAACTGAAAAGATAAAAGGAAACATTACCTACACTTACCAAATAAGGATGGTGGTGGAAGAAGTTGATGACATGATCTACAGATGAGAGTGTAAATGCTACATAATCTAAAATCCAACTCTAGGTCTAGCTTCTATAAAGAAGGGACACAAGTGATAAAATTAAATTGTACTATCTAGAATGATATTCATTAGGGAATTAACCTTAGTGTTTTCCCTGTGAGGGATATGGGTGAACTAGATGTCATTGAAGAAAGAGATAAAATTGTGCATTGCCTTGAAGAGGGGAAATAACTCATAACTAAGGATGGTTTAGAAATTAGTGAGTTAAGACATGACTAAGAGTAAGTCAAAGAATAATTACACATAGCATGTGCCTAAATCACAGGCATCAACCAATGCACTAATGATTACATGATACTCGATGACATTATTCATCTCATTAGTAAGGAAGAAACCAAATGTAATAAGTTCATGGCCCTATGGATCATTGATAACCTAAGCTACAACTACCAACCTTGGGTTGTCCTAACTACCACCATCTATGTGAATCACCATTGAGAGATGCACCATAATAGGGGTCAAGAATGCAAGACTAAAAACTACCAAAAGGTGATCTCAAAGTGAAGTAATGTAAGTGATTTTCATGAGGGAAATAAATAATGAGACCAATCCATAATCAAAATAATTTACCAACACTAGGCATGGGAAGAGGCAATGAGGGGAAGTAAGGGGAAGTTCAAAGAATATGAAGACTGATCAACAAGATTAGAGCAAGTCCCAAACCACCAAAAATAGTTAATGACCCTACCTACAACCAAAATGAAACATAGAGAGAGGGAGTTAAAATAGATTTACTATAGAAAAGATGGAAAATGACTAACTAAAAGAAACAAAACTAGTAACTTCTATCCCTGGGTGCCCATGAAATGGGGCACGGGCCCAAGAGGTTGATGGGGACTCAGAAGGGGTCTCAAGAACTAAAATAGGGCCAGATCAAGCCCAAATAAACCTCAAATTGAAAAATGGAGGTCTCTAATGCACTCATAATGTGTCGAAACCCCCAATATGGAGGTTTCATGATCTAAAATGCAAAAATGGGGAAAACACCCAAAAAGGGCCTATAAGGTACATTTAGTAAGGAGTGCACGAGCTTGACAAGCCATAGGACATAGGGGTATTAGATATTGGAATAGTCTAAAAACACACCAAAGGAGGCCTTAAAGAGAGAAAGAGACCCCACCATTACATCTAAAATGGGCCACAACCTTTAAGATGAAGGTTTTGGGGTTCTGAGAGCAAAAATAAGGTGAAACAGAAGGCCAAAAAGGGCAAAAAAATCCTTTGGCCTAGACCATGGATTGTTTAGGCAAAACCAATGGCTTAGAACCTACCAGGCTATGGCTTAGCCTAGAAACCTATGGTCTATGGTAGAAAAGGCCAAAAAATAGGTCTAAAGAGCCTAGATAGGGCCCATAACTTGTCAAGAATGGAAGGGAAAGGGGGAAACAAGAAGAGAATGTTTGTGAGCTTGTAAAAATATTGTGTTATTATTCCATAGAGCACACAAATAATCCAAGGTCACATTTATATTTTGTGTATATGTGAGGAGGAGTCAGAGTGCTAGAGGTAGGAAAGCCATATCAGTCGGTAGAGCCACCATGACTATGCAAGGGTCAACTATGAGAGAGTATCTCAATGTCAACCACAATGAGAGGTGAGGAGGGGTGGTAGGAGGCATATCATAGATGAATAATAGATAGGTAAAGCTATAGTAAGTCATAATCAACTAAAATCACTAACCCATATCACCTATAGGCTCTACAAAAAAAGAGAGAGGGAGTTGGTAGAGGGCTAGCTACTAACAAGTAGTAGCCTGACCAACTAAAAGAATAAAAAGGCTCTAATTCTATCCTAAAGTTCATCTAATGTGGAGTACATAAGCCAAATGACTAAGGATACCCATAAGGGTTTGATGATGGGTGCCACAAGAGGGTAAATCCATTAAAAAAGGAGCTTGGGGAGGGTGTTCTAGTAAGCTTTGAGGCTCACCAAAGCACCATCATCCCAAGCTCAGGCTTGCCCCTAAAGGTATCCCACCACTTATCCTTAAATAGAGGCCTCCCCTAAGGAAGGCCACTACTTAGCCTATGAAGGGTCTAAATAATAGGGGAAAGTTGAGAAGAATGGTATAAAACATCCATATCCTTAGGTTCACTAGTCATGACTCAAAGTATAGGAACACTAAAGGTGGGGTCATTGGTGATGGATGAGACCTCTGAACCCAAAAAATTAAGAGGATGGTGATGCATAGGATGCATGGGCATGAGCTTCCTGTAAACTTTCATCTCATTGATTGGGTTGCATTCTATATCATGGATGGAATAACACTAAAGATTGAACTTAGCTACTCTAACAACCTCAATAGGAGACACATTTAGAGAGATAATAATCTAATGGGAAAAGTATGATGCAAAGGGAATCTCAACATCTAGGGAGACATCTTGGAAGAGGTATCTAAAAAGAGATGAGCTAGCTTGGCATCATAGAGCAAAAGAGGGAGTTAACTGATACACACTAGAATCTAAAGGAGTGAATGTTATTCGATACTCAATCAGATCAAAACATTCATCCTTGAATAAATTAGAATAAAAAATAGGGGGTTTATAATAATCTACTAACCCCCATGAGGAGACAACCAAAGCCTCACCTGAGGGCTTTGTCTTTGTGTAGAGCAATGCGTAAGGATCTGGGTTAGCCTCCATGGTATGAACCTCACCTTCATGCACAAACTGAACCATATGAAATGTGGATGATATGATGGCCTACATGGAAATAGTCCAAGGATGGCCAAGAATCATATTTTATGAAAGATCAAGGTCTAACACACAAAACTTGATTCTAATTATCTTGGGGTCAAATTTTACCTAGAGCTTCACATTCCCCACTGACATAACTATGTCATTATTGAAACCAACATAGTCATGGCAAGAATTAGAGAGATTATTTTGACTGATCCTAAGCTCACTAAACACGTAGGGGTATGATATTAAATGAAATCATTAATTGATGATGCACTACTTAATGTAGTAATTATCAATAGAAGTCTCAATATAAAGAGGGAACTAATCCCTCTTTACCAAAATTGAAGCATCTGTCAAAGAGGTTGGGTAAAAAGATAAGATGGGAGAATGAGGGTGCTCATGTGCATTATATTTGAACAATAATTTGACATCATCACATAGTAGACCCTCACGAGAGAGACCAAGCTCATTAAAGATAAGACCCCTTTACTTAGGGCAAAGGTGAAGAAGGTCCCAATGGAGATTCTAACTAAGAGGAATTATAACTCCTCTATGATAGAGTAAGGACACTTTTTATCTTTGGGAGGGATGTTACACCTATAGTTAGATTTGACTTTAGGGTTCCCTACTCCCATGGGCTAGATAGGGGCCCCAGTACCACTAGTTTCTCTAACAGGGTTGATGGCCTGATCAGAGTTCATATTGACCAAACACTCATACCCAATAGAGGCTATGTCAATAACAACAAAAACCTTGATGCTCTCATGCTTGGATTTCCTTCTTGGGTTAACCTAGGAGGAGTCATAAGAGGTGGAAGATCAAGAAGGATAATGTGGGGCCTTAGCCTTTGATTTCTTATTTTTCTTCTTATTTTTCTCCTTATCATGGTTAGGTAGAGGCTCCTTAAACACATTTAACTTAAGGTTAGGTTTTTCAAGAGGAGAACTCTAAGATGGAGGTGGGCTTGTGCACTAGACTTTTGGGTGGCATAATTGGCATCATCATGCCCCCTCATCCAATGGAAAGTGTAAAATTTGGCAAGGTTGTAAGGAAAAACTATCCATTATTTTGCTATACTTGATTTAGAAGACTTATTTTTATCTAGATTCTTGTTCAAGGAATTCACCTCATGGTTACACTTCTTATCCTTCTTTTTGAGGAGAGAATTAATGACAACATCACCAGTCACATTTTGGTTATGATCATATAAAGAGGATGACTTTTGGGAAGGTATGAGTTGTATGCCTGTGCACACCTCAAACACTTTGATCTTTAGACACCCATTAAAATCTTCATCATAAGAGGTAGGTTTAAACTTGAGGTCCTCAAGGTGAACCTCCTACATCAATGTTCATGTGAACATATCATAAAACTGGTCATTTGAGAACCTAGTTTTGCACGCATAAATAGTTGAATGCCATCGACACATAAAATCAAAGTTTGACTCACCATTGGCTTACACCATAGAGGTGAGTGACTATATTTTGAGGTTAAAGGGTATAGAAATATCAAAATATTGGAGGAATTCATCCATAAGGAATTAGAAACTAGAGAGAGAATCTGTAGGGAGATTCCAAAACTAGACAAGAGCTTAAGCTTGCAAAGAATGAGTGAAGAACTTCACATCATGCCTTCATCATGTTCCAAATCCATACACACCATCATGAGTGATATAATATGTTATATGGGATTGAATTACCACATCCCATTAAACTTAGGTAGTTTAGGGATAGGAGTAGAAAGAGGAATAGTATGCATGCACCTAAGGGGCTAGAGGGTTTTGATGGAGATCCTCATAAGCATGGTTGATGGTAGGATAATAATAATTTTTGAGAGGGGGCTCATGATGGTGATGATGTTGCCTGTTCCCATAGGCATCACCATGATAATGACCATGAAGAGGATGATGTTGGGGCAACTCCGAATAGGGAAGATGCTCATGATGGAAATCATCTCTACCACAGGTGGAGAATGACCATGATAAGTGTGATGGTCCCCATGGAGATGATGGGAAGATGTGACATGCTCATGAAAATGGTCATGATTTCTAAAATTTCCATGCTACTAATCACATTCCATCAGATGAAGGTTAATTGGTGGGTACTAATATTTTAGATAGGCATCCCATAGATCTCTAATCTGTAGATGATGATCCAAATCATCATGCTCATTAGAAACTCTAAAATAAGGACTAAAAGTATGGGAGGAACCCCCATGATGGGGATACCTCATAGGGTTAGAATACCTATGACCCATAACATGGATATGAGGATGTTCTTGTTCTAGAGTCTCCAGTCAAAAAAGAGGTTGGGAACTCATGCGAGAACTAGTTGAGGCACTCAAAATTGAGTGGGTGTGGGCTCTATTTCCATAGGAAGCACACCATTGAATCTTAGGGGATAAGGATTCACTTCATTTATTTGAATACATCTATGAAAATCATCAATGATCACACGTAACTTATCAAGTCCTAGTCACACAAGGGGATCCTTATCACCTTGAATGGATGAATTAGATGTGGCATGAGGCTGAGACGAAACATCCTTAGATGAATGAAGCTTGGATTGGTGAAAAGGAGATCAAGTCAATTATTTATAGTCCTACCAATCTTATTCCCTTTCAAATGTGAGAGGGTGTAGACTACCATGTTAGGTTGATGGAAGCTCTTGAATCTTATGATGTCTATGGCATTCCATTGTAAATGTGGTGTGCTCATTCGTGAGCTTAGGGATGAGACCCTGAATTTGATGGGATTGGCATCCCAAGGGATGGAGATCAGCCATAGATGTAATTAAGCATGAGTAACATGATATACAATAGAAAAGTTAAACCAAAAAAGAACCAATAGGGAGAATGACATAAAACTAAATCAAGAGAAAATAACCAAGGTGAGAGTCAAAACATAAATGAAAGCAAATATTAATAACTAACAGAGGGGAGTTTGATAAGAGAGATCTAAATAGGATACAACTAATGTGAAATAATATGTGAGGTACCATCGAGCATGCTATAATGTAGCTCCAAGAATTTGAATGGAACCACCAGTGTTCGATAGGGTGATAAAGCAAACCACTAAGAGGCTTGAAGGCTCAAGGGTTATATGGGCTACAAGATATCTATAGTGGCTATTTAAATTGATAACTTGCTCCAAGCTATAGAGAAACTTATTAACTAGGTTGGGGATATAATGAACAAGCACACAAAGTATGCAAGTACCTCTAGTAGATCTAACCATAGTAAATCAAGTAGATAAGATTAGACTATTGATTGCATATAAATTATGGAAACAACAATACCGAATAAAGAGAGCTAACAAATGAAATGTAAATCTATATGCTAAATCACTTTTAAGCCAAATGAAAGATGTTTTAAGTAATAAAGAAATTTTCAACAAGGGGTTTAAGAGCATCCCTGATCTAGATTTGAGTTATCTTTCAAATTCAACACTATTGTTTTCTAGCAATGCAATGTTCTAGTTTAGCAAGAGAGAGATTGTTTAAGCAAGTTATATAGTTAATTTTTGAGCATGTAAAAATATTACTTATGTAATAAAACTATTTCCAATGCAAGCATAACATGTAATGGTAAATATTTCAAGCAATGAATATATCTTGTAACCATATATGAATGCATAAAATTTAGAAACTATTCTAAACAATGCACAAAATAACTAAATCACTAAAACATATCAAACCATAGCATATACACCACACAAAATAATAGAATTTCACTTTTCATAGCAAAGTGCCCTCAGATCAAGTTCAAATAAGATGTGCAGATGTTCTACCAACTAAGAATATAAGCTAGGAAGTAATGTAGGAGGAAGACCAAGCTATATGCATGCTAAAGTCCAAACCAAAAGCCAAGAGAAAAGAAGGAGGTGAAGTGAAAAATTGTAATGGTTTAAGAGCTCTAACCAAGTGAAAAAATTAGGTGCAATTATAAATGTAGAATCTAGAAGCAAGACACAAGGAATTAAGAACAACTAAGAGTAACAAGTCTCCAAGAAAATGTGTAGTAGCATATGGGATCCTCTGTCACCAATCCAACTCAAGAGTGCCAAGAATGGATCAAGAGAGATTCAAGAAGGCATAAGAGTCAAAAGAGGGAATAATAATGAAGAGAGAGTGTTGAGAGACAAGATAAGAGGCTCAAATAAATGATAATGAGGCATATATCCAAACCCCAATCCTCTAAAATACCTAAAACTAGTTGTTTTTTATTGTTTGGGTTCATCTTGGAACTTTTGAATGTATTCTACCCAGGCTGTGGCTTTTGTGAAGGAAACATGTGGCCTAGGCCATGGGTTTCCTTCACACAAGCCATGGCCTAAGTAAAACAAGATATTAGGCTATTGAAAATGATCTTGAAAGGCCTTAAAAGTAGAGGGCTTTTATTGTGTGAAAAAGGGCCAATATGGAATAAGGATGTATGGAGGGTAATAATATGATACAAGAGAGGTCCAAGCAGGTGCCTAATGTCTTAAAGTGGGATGATTAGGGTCAGTAGTCTACATGTGAGATGATGTGTAATCATAGGGAGGAGTAGGGTATATTTAATGAAACATCATAAAGATATCACATGAGTCTAATGTTTTATTGGTCTAACAATCTTGATAGTGAACTATATGTAAACATGAATGTTGTATGCTAAGTTCTAGTGGGCATATATAAGTTTCAATGATGGGTTTGAGTAATTTTACCCTACGTAATGGAGCATAATGAAATTGGTGAAGTTTTTGAGGTCATGAGGTTTTTGTATATGTGATTTATTTCCATGGTTGTTTGGAAAAATGGTGTTTATACTTCAATTATTCAAGATAGATTTTCTATGTATGCATAAGCCTATTATGAATAGTGTTTTGAGAAGGGGTTCAAGTGATGGTTAGAAATAAAAGGTGTTATGGACATAAAATAAAGTTGGATAAGGTATATTTTAATTGAATATGAGGTGTTCCTACTATATGTGGAGTTTATAATTGTTCCAAGTAGATCCAAGTGTAACATGTGACTAAGAAGGCCTAATAGGGCTCCATTAGACCTAAAGAAGGAATATAACCTATTAAGTTATGGGAAATATAATAAATTGTTTGATTCATGTTTGAAACATGTTATAAGACATATTTCAAGGATAATATAAGTATGTAAGTATACATGGCCAACCTATTGGAGGTTTGTCAATGATGTCTCTAAGGTGACCAAGGATGTTGGTGAGGTGTTATGTGTGCTAGAATGACAATGACAAAGTATGATTCAATGTGATTTAGTGTTTTTTCATAGTTATTCATTGGTTGACTTAGTGATGAAATTTATACATGATATTGATGGTATGGACATGTTGCAGAGACCTTATGGGGGTGTTATGAGAGCTTAGAGTGGCTATATAAGTGAAAGGAATTAATCAGAGTAGTCATTGATGTCAAAGAGAACATGTGGTACTAGTGCATGAATGAAAAAGAGATTTGTTTGATAGATTAAAGAGATATGGCACATGTGTAGGTATTTAATAAAAAATAATTTATGAGGCATCCATATATGTCTTGTTGAAGTTCTGGTGTATCATTTGATCATTTAGAAAGATAAACATGCATATTCTAGATTATGAGAAGCCAAACCATCATTGCACATCATATAGATATTAGTTATCTAAATTTTTTGTGTAGGTAATCATAAAGTCAACATTGGTCAAATTTTTTCATGGAGATGTTGTCTATAGTGCCAAGAAGGTACTCTAAAGATTTGGACTCTTGAAGTGTTTTTTAGCTCAAGTTATAAACCTTCAAAGTTGATCTTGTAGACTATGATGTGCTAGAGACCAACAAGTTTAACTAAATTGAAATTTGGGGTCACCTAGTCACAATACATCTAACAGTGAGCATTCATCATCCAAATTGTGATCCAATGGTGTGCATTAAGTCAATATGTCAAAGGTTTTTGAGATTGCATGTGCTAGTGACTTGTGTCTCAATCATGATGATTTGATAAAAGATCAAAAACACATGGGTGTTTGTGTAGATGGAGATAAATAGTGTGGTTTGAGTCAAATAATCATTGATTAGGAGGCACATGGGACTACCAAGTGGCATAAGAGCAGGAACTGATAACAATGTATTCAGAAGGCATGCAAAGGTGCCAAGTGTCTTAATCATAGAATCAAGATCAATGATCAATGGTGAGAAAAAAAGAGTTAAATTCAAGTGGATTGTAAATGTATAGAAAAATCACATTTTATAAAATTACTAGGGGACATGAGATGAAGTCATGTGTCTGTAATATTTGCATTTACACTGTGACTGTTGGCATTTGAATTAGCAAAAGGAAAAACTAGTCTGCAGTATTTTGCTTATATATTTTGCTCTAGGACAAATTTGAAGGTGATGTAAAAATAATTTTTTTAAAGGAATTAAATTTCATCCATAAAATTTAATTATAATATTTTAATGTTTTTACAATTTCATATATTAAGCTCCAATGTTGATTGTGTGTTTGACCATGTTCTACAAGTGACTTGAGAAGGATAATGAAAGAGTTGTTATTAGAATTTTGATGTTTAAAGATGAAATAACTATTTTATAGTGTTTTATAATCCATTAGGACCATGTTTATTTATTTTTTAGGTTTGAAAAATCCATATTTAGTATAGACAAAGGCTTATAACTTGACTATGTTTATTGAATACATTGGCAGTTTAAGTGACCATCTTGTAAAGGTAAGTTGAAGGTGTTTTGAGTAGAGTTGAGGATATAAATGAATATGAAGATGTCAAGGAAGTATAAAATTTTATTGATAAGGTATTTTATATCTTATTTTTCCCATATTTAGTTGCGGAGAGTCAAAATAGCTTGACTATATTTTGACTATATATGACTAGTCTAAGTGGTCATTTTGAGAGAGTTATTTTGAGTACTTATAGCTTGTGTTGGAATTTATAAGGCACATGGAGGTGTTTTATATGTCCTAAAAGTTTCACTTATGTGATTTAATCATATAGATATGTGAAATATTTGATTAGTTGCTTTATAAGTTTGAGACTGTATTTTCTGTGTATAAAGCCCTGAAGAGTAAGGAGACCTAATTGGTAGGTTCAAGTATTGAGTTGGTGTTCCAGGTGGATTGGAACCATACGAGAGTTATAAATGGGATATTTAAGATAGGTTTTATGTGTTCTAAGCATTGGTATAAGTTTAAGGTGGTCCAATAGGTTGCAAGAGTAACATGTGGATGTGAAGGCCTAATTGTTTTGGGTCTCATTAAGGCCTAATGAAGGATGTGAGTCTTAAGGACTATGGATGACCTATGGAGTGGAGTGTTTTACCTATGTAACATCTATAAAGACATATTTAAAAGTTATAATGAGTATTTAAAGTATATTGGCTGACCAAGATGGGTTAAATGAAGAGAGTGGTATAAATACAAGGTCTAATTGGACTAATTATGAGGTTGAGCAAGTGTGTAGATGAGAAAAATATTTGTGAAGGATCTGAGATCCATGTGGATGTATTGAGAGGTAGATAAAAGTGTGGACTAAATTTATGACCTTATGTTCATAATTATGATGTTGAATTTATATGTTTGATGCATGAGAACAAGTGAAGGTGTGTAGATTGATCCAAAATTTGGTTTTAGATGCCTTGCTTGTGTGTGAAGGTTTAAATGAGTGAATAAGATATAAGGAGGTTGTTTTTTAGGGTTTTTCCATTATATTTAGAAGAAATAAAAGTTATAGAGTTTTTTATTTCATAGATGTTGTGTTGGTACTCAACATCTTAAGTAAGTTGGTGCTTGTCATCTTTAGGGGTTGGCAATCCTTATGAAGTGGGTGCTTCACTAAAGTCTTATGTTTGTAATTATATTATAGGATAAGTAGTCCATGTGTTTATAGGTTTAAGAGTGGTTTCTATTCCCAAAAAGGGTTTTCCACATAGATCTTGTGTTATCTTACTTATATTTCATGTTCATTACTATGAGTGGGTTATTTGCTTTTTGATTTCTTATGTTGTATGAATAAGGGTTTGAAGGATTTAGATTGAATATTTGAAATATATTGATTCAATGATTCACCCCCCTCTCAGTGATTGTACCTCTAATAATTGGTATCAAAGCAGGACCTTATAAATAAGTTTAATCACTTGAAGCTAATCTTAGGTATAATGACAAGTTCTCAAGTTTTTGCTATTAAACAAGTTCTATTTTTCATGGATCTAATTATGTTTTTTGGAGTGGAATAATGAAGACCTATATCATGTCCTTTGGGTTTGACACTTTGTAATCTATTTTGGATGTTTATTCCATGATACCTACTCTTCCAACTAGTGTTGTAGATAGTAAGCTAAGTGAGAACAATTCCAAAGCTATGAATGCTATCATTTATGGTCTTTCAGAGGATAAGTTCACCAAGGTAATCCATTGTAAGTATACCAATGAGATTTGGGACAAATTTTAGCTCATCTATGAAGGATATTCAAAATTCAAGTTGGCCAAACTATAAACCTACCAAAGGTAATTTGAAAGTCTCAAAATGAAGGAAAATGATACTGTGGCTTCTTATCTTCTAAGAGTTGATGAGGTAGTGAAAAGTATCAAAGGCATAGGAGAGTTTATTTAAAAAGGTACTATAATGCAAAAATTCTTAAGGTCTCTAACTTTCAAATTTGATTCAAAAGTTTTTGCTATAGAAGAAATTCATGATCTAACCAAAAATAAGATGGATCAATTGCATGCCATTATTTTTGCCTATGAGATGAGAGTTAATGAGGACAAACCACCAAAGAAAGAAGTAGCTTTAAATGAAAAAAAAAAGTTAAAGAAGAAGTTACAAGGTAATAAGGTTAAGGATGAAGATATTTATGATATTTATGATGATGAACTAATATCTCTATTAATAAGAAAATTGAAAATAGGTTCAGGCAAGTTTAAGGGTAAAATTCCCTTCAAATGTTTCAATTATGGAGAGATAGGTCACTTTGCCAACACGTGTCCTAATAATAATAAGGGAAATGATAATGAAGAACATGAAGAAGATCATGATAATTAAAATAAGAAATTTAATTCTAATAAGAGCAAGAATAGTTTCAAAAGATATAATGGTCCAAATAAGTTTTATAAGGACAAAAGGAGTCTCTACACTAAGGGATATTGAAACTCATTTGATGAAAATTATGGCAGTGATTCTGAGAATGATCATAAAGATGATGGTCCTATTGAAGATGAAGCTTTATTCATGGCTGGAGAAGTTAGTTTCTCATATAAATAATAATATAAATGGTTTGGAGGTGGTTTAGGTGATACAGATGATGAATAAGACAAGGTAATCTATGAGACTAAGTTGATGAATTCCCTTGAAGATATAAATATTGAGAAGAATAAAACCAAGAAGTTGAAGTTTAAAATTAAGGAATATGAGGTGAAATTCAATGTGTTTGAGGTAAGAATAGATGAAGACTTCAAATAATATAAAAATCCAATTAAGTTTATTAATGATTAGTTAGAGATTGTGAATGCAAAATTGAAGGCCAAAGAAGTTGAATGTTCAAGGTATGTAACTGAGATTGGTTCTTTAAGATATGAGTTGAAAAATACTTCAAGTCAAGTGAAGTCATTTGTGAAGTTTGAAAAGGGATAAATTGATCTAAATAACATTCTGAGTAGTCAAAAATATGCAAGTGATAGAATTGGTCTTGGATACATAGAATAACACAAGAATACTACTCATGATGACTTGAAGACTTTTGTGAATAAGAACAATCAGAATTTAAAGATCAATACTTAGTCAAGAAATGAAGTTGCTAATAGAAGGAAGACAAATAAAATTAGACAATTGAATGTAATGAGGTATGTAAACTTTAATGGTTCATAATACACTTGTAATTAATTTGATCATAAGTTTATAGAGTGTAGAAGACCTTCCAAAAATGAATTTGCTTGAATCTATGAATGGAATCATCAATCAAGTGTTATGAGTTAAAGTGAGTGCTATCAAGGACAGTGGTAACAAGGTAATATAAGCTGAATTTCTATCAAGGAGAGTGGTTTGGTACAATTGTATAGGAATTGATCACATTGTTAAGTTTTGAAAACAAAGGACATCAAGTTAGAATAAGTCATTTCAGGCTCCCAAAGTGCAAGGTAGAAGGCAAGTTAAAATATGTAAACCAAAAGTGGAAAGTATGTGCCATAATTAGTCTATAGGTCCATGTGGACTATTTTCCATGCTAGATAATGCTATATATGTTGAAGAGAATCAAGATATCTCATTATCTACTCATTTTGGGAATGAATAGGATACAAGTGAACATCTTGATGCTGTTGAGAAAGTTACCTATAAAGAATATTAGCTAATAATGTTAAGTGTTGATGCTTTGAAATGTGAGACTGATACTTCAAGTGAAAAGGTATGCCAATAATCTTTATTTTCTCTATGTATTGTCAATACCATCCTAGAAGAAAAGGAAAGTGATAAATAAGATAAACAAGTTGATTCATTTAAGCAAAAGAAGAAGAAGAATCATCAGTTCAAGTTATCCAAGGAGTGAAAATATTAGGAGTTGTGGGAAACTCATGGTTTCATATTGTTTTAGGACATTTTGGGTTAGGATGTCTATCTCTAGGCTTTAAGGAGACACTTTTTAGCAAAAAGAATCATAGTGGATGTTAGTTTAGTTTTGGCTGATATTACAGGACAAGAAAGGTCATGAGAATATATGCTTGGTTAAGGGGGAGAAATGAGTTTTATGTAACTACTCTAAAGTTTTGTGATGGAATGATTTAGAAGATATATTTAGGGAGAGTGATTATAAATTTAAAGTTTTGATCAGTCTTTGATGGATGATCTAGTTGGTCAATATGGTGAAGAATGAAGCTATGTATGTAAGGTCTACAAGTAGGGAATGGAGGTCTCTAGGTGTATAATCAAGGATGGTGAGTTGTTAAAATGTTATATTTTCATAGAAAGGTATGTTGATCTTATTCTATATTTCTCAAGGTGTGTTTAAGGTTTTTGGTCCTAAAGATAAAAACTTGTGAATTTCTATTGCTTAAATTGATTGATCAAATGTTGAAATACTAAAGATAAGGTTGATATGGAGGATGAGAAGAATGTGTTGTCATATCTTTGATATCATGAATAAGGTCTTAGAGTTTTGTATATGGGAAGTTATGTCTATCACGGAGTTCTTAGTGTTCTGAAGATGAGATAGTTCCATGAGAGTGCTTTGAAAAGGTTATAAAGCATGATGGCTTGTAGAGGATAAAGGTTAATTGTTTTTAGATCCATATGGGATTTATTCATGTCTACTTCAGTTGTTTAAGTTGATCTAATGAAGATATGCTATCTATTAGTGGTTTTATAAGGATATTGACTAAGTGTGGATAGTGTTGAAGAGTTGCTGGTGATCTAGTTCATTGAGAAGTCTTTTTGAAGATATCATGATCCAGGTGGAGCATGGAGTTATGGGGGGATAAATAAGATAGTTTGAAAGGATTGAAGAGTTGTAAATGATGTGAGGGGGATCATATGTGAGATGCCTTAGTCATGGTGGAGATATGAAGATGTCTTTTATAGTTGTGATTTAAAGCATATTTGTATGATGACTTGATAAAACCAAGTCATGTGTTTTGGACAATGTATTTAATCCTCATGCATAAATAAAGGGGGAGATTTGTAAATGGCCAGGTCTTAGGATTAGAGTATTGTGTATTAGAATTTGAGAGAGAAGGTATGAAGGCAATTATGTTGATTCATCATTGTTGGAAATAATTTGAAGATGATCAAAAGGGTGCCTAAGCTTAGGTAACTTAGGGGGAGTCCCTCTTAATGTTTTCAAGGTAAGTTCATGCAATTTATGATGTTCATGTATGTTTTGTATTAATAGAAGCTATGTATGATCAAATAAGAGTGTAGTCATGGATCATGTTTGAGAAGCTCAAGGTAAGAAGAGGTATGCACAATGTTAGGGAGAGTTTGTATCATCTCTTAGAGGTGGTACTTTCCTATTATTGGTCCTTGAAGTCTTTTTAGGTCTATAGGATCAGGATTTGAGCCCACTTTATCATTATGTCAAAGGGGGGAAAAATTCTTGAAGAGAGAAATAGAGTTTGATCATGAGCTTTGTATTGGTGTTTGACATCAATGATAAAAGGGGATATTATTGGAGGTTTTTTAGTGATGTATATAAGGTGACCAAAGATGTTTATGAGGTGTCATATGTGATAGAATGATAATGACAAAGTGTGCTTCAATGTGCTTCAGTGTTCTTACATGGTTATTTAGTGGTTGACTTAGTGAGGCAATTGATGGATGATATTGATTGTATAGACATGTTGTAGAGACCCTATGGGGTGTTAAGAGTGCTTGAAGTGCTTGTGGAAGTGAAAGGAATTCATTGATGTCTTAGGTTGTCATTTATGTCAAAGAGAGCATGTGGTACTAGTTCATGAATGAAAAATAAGTTGTGTTTGATGGATTGAAGAGATATGGAATATGTGTAGGTTTATATAGACAAAGAAGAAGTTGTGAGGCATACATAGATGTCTTGTTGAAGTTCTGGTGTGTCATTTAATCATTTGGAAAGATAATATGCATATTCTAGCTTAAGAGAAGCTAGACCATCATTGCACATCATGAAGATATGAATAATCCAAAAAGTTTGTGCATTTTATGTAGGTAATCAAAAATTCAACATTGGTCAAATATTTTCATGGAGATCTTGTCTATAGTACCAAAAAGGTACCCTAAATATTTTGTCTATTGAAGTGTTTTCTAGCTCAAGTTATAAACCTTCAAAGTTACTTTTGCAGACTATGATGTGCCGAAGACCATCAAGTTTAACTGAATTGAAATCTAGGGTTAGCTAGTCAAGATAGATCTAATGGTGAGCATTAATCATCTAGAATGTGATTTAATGGCATGCATGAAGTTAATATGTCAAAGGTTCTTGAGATTACATGTACTAGTGACATGTGTCTCAATCATGATGATTTGATAGAAGATCAATAGCACATGGGTGTTCATATAGATGGAAATCAATGGTGTGGTTTGATTCAAATAGTAAATGTTTAGAAGGCACATGGGAATACCGAGTGGCACAAGAGTGGGGACTAACAATAATGAGCTCAGAAAGCACATGAGGGTGCCAAGTGTCTTAATCATGGAAGCATAGATTAATGATGAGAAATAAAGAGATAAATTTAGGAGGCTTGAAAGGAGATCGATGGATCACACTTGAGAAAATTTCTAGGGGACATGAGATGAAGACACATGTCTACAATATTTTCATTTACATAGTGACCATTGGCATTTGAATTAAAAAAGGAAAAAAACTAGTCTGTAGTATTTTGCTTATATATTTTGATCTAGGATGAATTTAAAGGTGTTGTAAAAAGAAAAGTTTTAAAGGACTTCAAGGTGCATCTAAAAAATTAATTATAATATTTGAATTTTTATACATTTACAAATATTGATCTTAAAATTTGATTATGTGTTTGACCATGTTTTGCAAGTGACCAAAGAAGGATAATCGTAGAGTTATTATTGGTATTTAAATGTTTCAAGATGAAATAACTATTGAAGAGTGTTTTAAACTCATTTAGGACCATCTATATGTATTTTTGAGGTTTGACCAATCCATATTCAGTATGAATAAAGGCTTAAATTTTGATTATGTTTATTGAATACACTAACAGTTTGAGTGACCATCTTGTAGAGGTAAGTTGAAGGTGTTATGAGTAGAGTTGAGGAAACAAATGAATATGAAGATGTAAAAGAAGTCTCAAATGCTCATGAGAAGGTATTGGAGATCTTATGTTTCCCATATTCAGCTGTGGAGAGTCAAAATAGCTTGACTGTATATGACCAGTTTGAGTGGTCATTTTGAGAGAGTTGTTTTGAGTGCTTAGAGCTTATGTTATAATGTCTAAGGCATATGGAGGTGTTGCAGAAGACCTAAAATTTTCACCCATGTGATATAATCATATGGATATGTGAAACATTTGAGTAGTTGCTTCAGAAGTTTGAGACTATTTTTTCTGTGTATAAAGGCCTAAAGAGCAAGGAGACCTAATTGGTAGGTTCAAGTATTGAGTTGGTGTTCCAGGTGGCATGGACCCATATGAGATGAGAAATGAGATATTGGAGATAGGTTGGATGTGTTATAAGAATTATTAGAATCTAAAGGTGGTCCAAGAAGTTGCAAGAGCAATGTGTAGATTTGAAGGCCTAATTGTTTTGGGTTTCATTAAGGCCTAATGGAGGATTTGAGTCTGAAGGACTATGGCAAATCTATGGAGTGGAGTGTTTCACCCATGTAACATGTATGAAGACATATTTTAAAGGTATAATAAGTATGTAAAGCATCTTATCCAAACAAGATGGGTTAAAGGAAGAGAGTGGTATAAGTACAAGGTCTAATTGGACTAATTATGAGGTTGAGTAAGTGTGTAGATGAGTAAAAGATTTATGAAGGATGTGAGAGATATGTGGATGTCTTGAGAGGTAGATCAGAGTTTAAATTACATGTATGACCTTGTGGTCATACTTCTAATGTTGAATTTATAAGTTTGATGCATGAAAACAAGAGAAGGTGTGTAGATTGATCCAAAAGGTGGTTTTCGATGCCTTGATTATATGTGGGGGTTAAAATGAGTGAAGAGGATTGAAGGAGATTTTTTTGTAACATTTATCCATTATATTGAGAAGCAATTAGATTTAGAGTTGTTCATTTCATAGATGTTGTGTTTGTGCTCAACATCTTAGGTAAGTTGGTGCTTGTCATCTTTAGGGGTTGGTTCTCCTTGTGAAGTGGGTGCTTCACTAAAGTCTCATGTTTGTAATCATCTTATTGGACAAGTAGTCCATATGTTTTTAGGATTGAGAGTGGGGTTTCTCCCCCAAGAGGGTTTCCCACACAGATCTTGTGTTATCTATCTTATTTTTCATGTTCATTGCTATGAGTGGGTTATTTACTTCTTGATTGATTATAGTGTATGACTAAGGGTTTGAAGGATTTAGAATAAAGTTTTGACATATATTGATTTACTAATTCAACCCCCAAATTATTATACCTCTAACATGACCAAGGTGTGTGAGAGCAAGTGAATTGTATACAAGCAAGGCTAAATAGGCCTATTTGTATGAGTTAGTGAAGTATGTGTGTAAGTGAATAAAAGAGCACAAAGAGGAGTAGGAGGTCATCTAGACCATTAGATGGGTGTCATGAATATCTAATAGGAGGTTTGAATATGAATATTAGTGCCTATGAGAACTCATAATGGTGATCAAGGGATTATTGAGCAATGATATATTTACTTGGGTGTGAGGTAGTTTTGAATGTGATCATGAGTATCAAGAAGCATACCATGAGGGAAAATTATGATTAAGAGAACCTTAATGAGGAGAGGAGAAGAGTAAAATTTTATGAGGTTGTCATAGATGAATAGAGGTGTATCAGAGACTTGAATATCTTGATAAGACCATGATGAGGTAACTGATGCATAAAGAGAGCAAATAGAAGATTGAGTATGACATTGAAGTCATAAAGAGTAGAAGAAAGAGAAAGAAAAAGAAGACCATCATCAGGTGTTGATAAGCATCAAGGAAAAGGTGGAAAAATCATTGGTGGATAAGTGGGTGCACGGTCATCATAAGTGTTGATTGAGTGGGTGCTTGATCAACAAAGGGGTTGGTTCCTCTTAGAGGGTTGGTGCTTGCTAAATCTAAGTGGGTACTTGGTGAATTATGGGTTGGTTATCCTTGTTGGGTTGGCGATCAGCTAAAGATTGATTCATTGATTTATAGGCATGTTTGTCCAAGCTTTATTTTAGTGGGTTTTATCACCCATGAGGGTTTACCACTTTTATGATATGTTATGGTTGTTTATGCATTGCTTTGGTTGATTAATGCTTTCTTCATGCTTATGTACATTGGGTTGATATTTATTGATGAATGGTAATGAATGAATGATGAAGTGAAAGTAAAAGAGTGTTAAGGATATTGTTTCACCCCCCTTCTCAGTGATTATGCTTACAATAATTGGTATTAGAGCATGGTCCTTTGGAGTAGGCCTAATAACTTGAAGGTGATCCTATGAAGCATAAGCATATATTGTGATAATGACTATGTTGATCAAGTTGATAATAGATATCTATTATTGGTTAAATAAGCAGGTTACTTCAAGGAAGAAGACAACATGTATGATGAAGAAGTATACTATGATAGTGAATAAGGAGAAGCTAAAGTAGATCTTGAAGCTGAGCTCTTAAGTACTCTTGATGATTTGAAACATCAAAAGAAGACTATCAAGGATCTCAAGAATCAACTAGAGGGTGTCAATGCAAGGTTTAGATCAAAATAATTTGAGTATAACTAGTTGTGGATAGAGCTAGATTCTTTGAAGATTGAGCATGAGCAACTTATAAACAAGATGAGAAAGATGAAGACCTATGAGAAGTTTGAAAAGAGCACTAAAACTCTAGATGACATGTTAAGTGTTCAAAAGTTTTTAAATGATAAGGTAGGTCTTAGTTTTAAAGTATATCAAAATGAGAACAAGGAGAATGCTAATATGAACAAGAAGGTCAACCTCAAAATGAAGACAAATGATGTTAGACATCCTAACATCATGATGTATTTTAATACTTTCAATGGTCATTGCTTTGATTGTTATCAATTTATTCATAGAGAAAATGATTGTAAAATGGTCTCAAGAATGAGTTGTCATGTGATCATGGAAGAAGGAAAAATCAAAGCAAAGGTAAGTTTAGTAATGTTATTTAATATAGCTATCATAGTATGGGACATATTACTAGATTCTATCCTAGAGTGCATAAGAAGGGTCCAACATGGATATGGAGACCAAAGGCAGTTATAATTAGTCATATTCAACCTATTAGTCAAGATGGTTTAATTTCAATATAACAAGGATCAGATGTGAAGGAATGTCAAGAACACGTGTTATCTACATACATTGACAAGGTAGTCAAATAGAAGGAGGATGACAAGGTGGATGAGTTAAATCATTCAATCAAACCTAAGTGGATTATAAAGGAATATTAGTCTCATGATTACAAGATGGTTGAGAAGAGTGGATTGGAGATCTTGGAATCTCTTGATTTCATGGTGTTTAATTACCCCATGTAAAGGGCTAAATCCATTAAGCTTCCTAAAGACACTCATTTATCTATAAAAGCATGATGTTACAGTCAAAGAAGGATTCATCTTGAGATGATTCCAGGTTGTCTATGTTACAAGGTATGAGTTATGAGCTGGTATGCCTAATATGACAAGGAAACCAAACAACCTAATGTCTCTCTACTAAGAGAGAATTTTAAGGCTTGAAAAGTCATCAAAAATTTTGGAAACACCTTTTTGGCAATAATTTTGAAGACTTAGCATAGAACACAATGAGCTAAGAAGATCCTTAGTTGAGATTCAAATATATACGTAAGCAACTTTGAAGATGCTCATCGATCTGTGAAGATGTTCTGTTGAAGATCCAAAGAAGAGGTTGTATGAGTTTTGAAGTTAGTAGGTAGTATGGTGAATCTTGAGCAAGGAAATGAAGATGGATATTATCCATCCTTGTATTTCTAGATGATATGGCTTCAAGATGTATAAAGGTATGTAGTGGTTCATATGTTCCATGAATGCATGCATAGTATAATTGACTATGTGACTATGTTAGGGATGTTTTGAAAGTTTAGATGGTGAGTGCATATGTTATGAAGACTAAAGGGGAGTCCTTTTGTCTACAAAGAGGTATGAGTTAGATAAGGTGATGGAATAATGGTTCAAACATTAGGTAGACATGGTTTTATCTCCAAGATTCTAGATGATAATTAAATACTATGATGAGAAGACTTGAGGTAGATATGAGCTATGAATATTCTCTATCGAGCTAAAAATATTATCTATTGAAGCTTTGAAGATCCACCTAGGTAGGTTTAAATACATTTTGACAAATCTCCAAAGACATTTTGATGAAGCTCCAAAATCCTATCAAGTTATGCTCCAAAGATACCTAGCTGTGCTTTGAAGATATTGTCTAAGGAGAATGAAAGGAATGTGAGAAAGGATGTCATAAATAAAGATATGGAAGTCAAGATGCATGGAGGTATAAGGTTCATTAATCAAAATAAAGAGGTATGATGTTATGGTGAGCTAGTGGATCAAGGTCTACATCAAGTTGGTTAATAGTTAGCATATTTTAAACTCAATATCAGTCACATCAAGAATAAGTAGATAGAGATGATCATGGTGATAGGGGAAGACTGTATATGATGCTTAAGGTATGTGTGGGCATGGTTTGTTAAGATCAAGTCTAAGGATAAAATGTAAGCTTTTGTAAAACCCTTTGTCATTAATGTCAAAGGGGGAGAAAAATTAGAATGAAGGAGGAGTTTAGATTAGTAAGAAGACATTCTGAGAGTGATTTTTCCATCAATGACAAAGGGGTAGATTATTGAGCATGGTCATTGATGCTAGAGTTGTCATTGATGTATAAGGTACATGATATCATGATGAATTAATGACACATAGGATATTTTTATGGATTGGAGGATGTATGGCATGCGTGCAGAGCATTGAGGACTAAGAGGATGTTGTGAGGGGTTCATAGATCCTTTGGTGAGATTATGGAGATCCAATTTATCCTTTGGAGAGAGGAAAATGCACATTCCTATATTAGAATAAGTAGATCATCACTACATGTCATAAAGGTATGAATGAACCATTCATTTTGTGCATTTATAATATGTACCTAAAAATTCAAATGTAGTCAAAGGGTGACATAGATATGATGTCATATGTGCCAAAAACATACCCTCCAAATTTGGTGTCTTGACAAGTTATCTATCTCACGTTATAAGCTTCCCAAGTTGGTATACGACTGGATATGTGCCAAATCTCATCAAATTTTTAGTCTTGAGAAATAGTTGTTGGTTTTCAAATATATGGCCATTGGAGTTCAAATAGAGTATGCTTGCCGAAGAGACCAGTGAATAAATAATTATTTGCAAAAGACAATATATTGAGAATTTTTGTATGGTGTAAAAGGGAAATTTGTTATATAAAGTGATAGGAAAAAACTATAGGTGGTGGTTTATCATAAATTTTTTTAAAACTACTTTTATTATAAGTCAAATTCAAAGTTACTGACTGTGGTAAAAACCAAAGAAACCAGTGGGCAAAAAAATGCATGTAAAGACCAAGTATTGAGAATTTTGGCATGGTATAAAAATAAAAGATAAATTATAATCCTTGATGAAAAATATACAAGTATAATTTATCCATGAAAGTATATAAAATTGAATTTATTTCTTGTCCAAGTTGACCATTGCAGAGTGTGATAAAACTCAGTAAACCTCATTTGAGTAGAATGGTTTTAGAACTCATTTAGACAATTTGCATTATTGTTTTAAGAATTGGGTGATGTTTTTAAATATTTTAAGATCCATTCCATTTATTTATTGAGATTATATAACATGTTTTTGTGTAATAAAAATGTCAGATAATATGACTATACCTTGCAGGTTTGCATAATGGCTGACAAAGTTTGGTTGCAAAGTTACTTAGCATCATTAATCATCAAAGGTGAGTACTTTAAATGTTTTTAAATAATATTAAGGTATTAAATTAACTATATGTATGTTATAAATTATAAATTGAATAAATATAAACAAATAACTAAGAAAAACATAAACTGGAAAAATTATAAGGGTTTTAACCTTGCAGGTTTGCATAATGGCTGACAAAGTTTGGTTGCAAAGTTACTTAGCATCATTAATCATCAAAGGTGAGTAATTTAAATGTTTTAAAATGATATTAAGGTCTTAAATTCACTATATGTATGTTATAAATTATCAATTGAATAAATATAAACAAATAACTAAGAAAAACATAAACTGGAAAAATTATGAGGGTTTTAAGACTTAGTATGACAATAAACCTTAGAAGATGGGTTCAGGAAGAAGATGGACTTGCAATGGATTATTGATATCAGATGAAATAATATGGATTATTTTTATATTTTTATATAGTGTGATCATGTATTAAGAGTGTGGAATTCAATTCTAAGCACAAGGTTGTGTCTAAAGGCCTGATATGGAACATAGACATATGGAAAGATAGATTGGTCTACAAGACCAATATGAACAATAAAGTAATATTGTATATTATAATATGGTTTATATGTGTATCATAGTGAAGTATAATTGATTAAATAATGAATCATAATAAATACATCACAAGATTCTAATGGTCTGTTGGTCTAACAATCTTGACAGTGAACTATATGCAACTATGAATGTTGTATGCTAAGGTCTAGTGGGCATATAACAATTGTAGCGATGGGTTTGAGTAATTTTAAAATATAAAATGGCATATAATTCACTTGGTGAAGTTAATTATGTCATGATTTTTATGTATATGTGATTTTTTTCATGTATTTTTGGCAAAATGGTGTTTATACTTTAGTTGTTCAAGATAGATTTTTTATGTATGCACAAGTCTATTGTGAATAGTGTTTTGAGAAGGGGTTCAAGTGGTGGTTGGACCTAAAAAGTGTTATGTACATAAATTGAAGTTTGATATTGTATATTTAAATTTAATATGAGGTTTTCATATTTTATGTGGAGTTTGGAGTCATTCCAAGAAGATCCAAGTGTAACGTGTGACTAAGAAGGCCTAATAGGTCTCCATGAGACCTAAAGAAGGAATATAGCATATTAATTTATAGATGACCTAATAAATTGTTTTATTAATGTATTAAGTGTGTTATTAAACATATTTAAATGGTAATACAAGTGTGCATGTCTGACCACAGTTTGTGAGATCAAGTGACCTGTATAAAAGCAAGGTTAATTAGTTCCATTTGTGCGAGTTAGTGAAGTATGTGTATAAGCAAATAAAAGAACACAAAGAGGAATAGGAAGAGGTAATATGGACCATAATAAGGGTGTTATTAATATATAATAAGAGGTATACATATGAATATTAGTGCCTATGTGAACTAATCAAGGTGATAGAGGGATTATTGAGCAATGACAAATTTACTTGGGTGAGAGGTAGTTTTGAATGTGATAATGAGTGTCAAGGAGCAGACCATGAGGGAAGATTGCGATTAAGAGAACATTCATGAGGATAGTATTATATTATAATTATATGAGGTTGTCATAGATGAGCATAGGTGTATTATAGATTTGAATATGTTGATAAGGCCATGATGAGGTAGCTAATGTGTAGAGAGAACAAATAAAAGAGTGAGTATGACATTAATGTCATAGGGAGCAGAAGAAAGAGAGAAAGAGTAGAAGAAGACTATCATAAAGTGTTGATAAGAATCAAGGAAAAGGTGGAAAAATCATTGGTGGATGAGTGGGTGTTGAGTCATCATAAATGTTGATTGAGTGGGTGCTTGATTAACAAGGGGGTTGGTGCCTCCTTGCAAGTTGGTGCTTGTTAAAGCTAAGTGGTTACTTGGTTAATTAGGGATTGGTGATCCTTGTTGGGTTGGTGTTCAGATAAAGATTGATATATTAATTTATCATAATGTTTTTCCAAGCTTTGTTTTAGTGGGTTTTATCCCCCATGAGGGTTTCCCATTTATATTATGTGTTATGGTTATTTATGAATTGCTTTAGCTGATTAATACTTTCTTCATGCTTATGTACATTGGGTTGATATTGCTTGATGAATGATAATTAATGAATGATGAATTTAAAGTTAAAGAGTATTAAAAACACTAATTCTCCTCCTCCTCAGTTATTTTTCTTCCAATAGTGTATTCATTCCTATACTCCCTCTTTACTCAACTTTACTTAGTTACATTATTTCAGCATAGTCTTTTGCTTTTGATAATCTCTTAAGGACTAATTTTTGCATGTTTCATTACAACACATCATGTTATAAAATTGATAACCCAAATTCACATTCTTAGACTTAGTTACATGGGCTTCAATTCCAAGGTAAGTCTAGGTATGCTTCTTTTTCCTTTATAGTAGTCATTTCACTTTGCTACATTACTACCATAAATGGGGGTAAAATGTAATAACCTAAAAGTTGTAATTGGATACTACGAGTGTTGTTTAAGTTAATCTATTGCTAGATTATCCCTAAACCTATCCTATAGTCTTAGACACACATTTCTAGTCATTGTGCAAACCATAGTCATCTACAGTTAGCCAAAACACAATCCCATAACTATCTTCTTAGATCTCAACCCAACTTGCTCAATAGTTTGCCAAGTAGACATTGGTGCCACATTTGGGACACTAAATTCACATGGCACTAGTGTCCCCAACTAGGCATTACTATCCTTATCCTTAGATCTTCCTAATAGATACTTTTCTAAATGTGTTCCCATCTTAAGGTTGACTTAAGCACATTTTATTATCCACACAATCTACATAACCCTATAAATACAAGTCTAATTGACCTCTATTCACTAGATGGAAAATAGATGCAAAATCACATTCAAACCAAAGATAAGTTGAGTAAAATTAAGGAATTTGATCCCTATTCTACCCTACTTATTCATACTACCATCTACAACAACCCTAATCCTAGTTTTAAAATATTTCAAAGCTCAATTAAATTCAAGGCATCCCTATCCAATCTAATTCTAGCATTCACTTGCACTTGCATCAAGCATGAGGTGGGAGAACTACATAGGAATTGATACCTCTTCAAAGTATTGCTATGTAGGTAACTCTCTTCATATTAGGGTGTTTAGGATGTCTAACCTATCCTACTAATGAACACATAATTAGTGATCATGCTATACTTGCAAGGAGGATTAGGGTTTACACACTAAATCAGATTTTCCAAGCATAATATAAAGATCTAGGTTTCAAGCATGCAAGGAAAAAACCTAAAAACATAATTGTAGGTATTCACAAAAAATATAAATAGTCCCATAAAGGGGACACTACTGCCACTTGAAGGACACTAGACAAACTTGATGCTATTATCCATATGGGGCATTACTATCCAGCAAGGAAATATATTCTAGAATCCTATTGATGACACTTAGAATTATCCAAAATCTAGTTTTTAGAACCCAATTCATCCATGATAATCATTTTTTAGATACGTCCATTTTTATGCCTATTTATTTCTATTTTTAGAAAGTCAAATAAATTCAAAGTGTATAACAAATTAGTGCTTAATTATTGCAATTTATTTAACTAATTTAGTCATCTTTGCCCTTTAATCTAAACATAGGTTTTACATAGTTAAATTCTTAAAGGTTAAATCACCTGCGACTAAAAATAACTAAAATGGGCATCCATGTATCGACCCTCTATTTCTCAATGAATAAATTTACATGTAACTAGGCCATATGATTGAATAGATAAGTATAAGCTAAAACTATGTGGCTCTCTCCAGTGACCCATCGACATTTAGGGTGTCATGTTTAATAAACTGCATAACCCCATCTATCATAGCTATCTAAATCATATATATTAGAATCAAGGCACATAAGAGAAATAAATAAAATAAAGTATACAATATAACCAAAACACATTTATATAGATATACTCACCACCACCATGAGGGTTACCTATGAAATGTAGCATAATGCCATCATGTCCCCTCTTACTCGTACATTTTCACCCCCATCTCTAACACCAATTTTAGGCCCTACATCTAGTCCCATAAGGGGCACACCTCTTACAACTCCATCATCACCCCCATATCCATCATTAACACAATATCCCACTACTATAATGAGTAGAAACACAAGAAGTATTTGTGATCCAATTACCATTATGCATAGAAAAAAATAACACCAACATCAAAATCTCTTTGATCCATAAATGAGGGATCAACATCCTTGTTTTCCATAACTTATTAGTGGTTTTAGGGGTCCACATATCATCCTATTGAATGGAGCATCTCAATGAGCACATACACACATGGTATTTTGGTGATAAATCCTGTTGTCTCCCGAATTTCCTCATTACACAATCAAAATAGAATATCTCTACATGCCCATGCCAATCCTTGAACCACATGATAATGTGAATGAATTGCATCATCTATCCATACTCGAGCCAACTAGTGTGAAACCTATAAGACTTATATCCTATTTAGTTAGCTTAAATCTTATCATAAATCATTTTGATAATGTTAATGCCATGTCTATTAAATATATGAACTCATGCATAGATCCATATAATTGAATATGGGCATTCTAATTTCCACCCTACTATAGGAAAACCTAGAGGTAAAATCATGATAATATGCTAATAAGCCCATACATAAAGTAATATCTCAAATATAAGGACAATATACCTCCTTTCCATATTGAAATTATATATATCTAAATATAAGTGGACTAATATGTAACAACTCCAACTATAAATAGTGTCATGATATAACATATATTGGATGATAGAACTCAACCCATATACCAACATTCACTAGTATCTATTTTAATGAATAAAACAACTAAAATGCACAAATTCTTCCTCAAATGTGGAGTTGTACAAGTCATAAAGTTTGTGATAATCAAATTATTGATTGTCCTCTTTTATACACCATGGCTACTTCTATAATATCATCTAGATACCCATCTCTCAACTCAAGGCAATGACACAAGTATGACATCATGATCCCTAATGGGTAGCTATAGTATATTTCATAAACCCTCCAATGTGACATTCATCTCACCTTTCAAGAGAAAAAATGTATAAGCATCACAATTCAAATTGATCATTTATGGTTGTAAGTAGAGGTAGATCCATTATAACTAACCTTAATTATCTCCATGACCTAAAACTTTGTTGAGGTTAACATACCCCCTTTTTTGAAAAATGAGTATCTTTGTTCAATCTTGCAAGTTGTGTTATAAATTGACATTCAAATTCATCAAAATTTCATTATTAAATATTATGTTTGCTTTAACTTTCATGGGAATGATTTGACTTCACCTAATATTACTAATTTTAACTTTTGTGTTTCCATGTTGTAGGTTTAATGGAGTCTCATTCGAATAATCATTATTCAGGGTTTTGTGCTTTAAATGTCAAATCCACCCTTAGCTAAATAATATGATCTCAATTGATTATTATATATTAACCTTTGGTCATAATTTATTAATTGAATCTATGTCTAAATAATGTTAAAAAAACCTTATCCTAATTATGTTAGCCTAAGTTCCTTTGAAAAATATTCAAATTTACATGGGAACATTTATATATTTTATACCTAGTTTAAAACTTTAGCCTAAGTCTTAATTATATTTATTAATACAACTAAGACCTTAGTCTAAAATTTTATACTAATTTCATACATATTTCTTGAGAGCTTATGTCTTTAATTCTATGTCCATAGGTCTAATTAAACCCAAAGATGTCAGGTGTCAAGATCTCAGAGATAGAAGTAAAGATCGATGACCCACGAGTAAAGTTAAAAGTCAATAAGTCAAGGAAATAATTTACTGTATGTGTTTTTTCATACAACAAATATCTCATGGTGAGTGAGGAATCAAAAAATCAAAGGTCCTACAAAGGACCATGGGATTGAAAAGTGGTAAGATCTCAGCAAAGCTGAAATAGATCAATGGTCCATGGTTGATCATGTATCCAACAAATCGATGGTACGAGTGAAGGTATACTTTTCAAAGGGCCTAGATCAAACATGATGGTGACACATGTCACAACCACAATGAGTTAAATAGATATCAATGAATAACATTCAAGCTCTCAGATCAAGATCAATAGTGCAAAACAAGTCAAGAAGTCAAGAGTTTAGATTGAGTGAGAAGCTGTCATGTGGCACAAGGCATTCGAGTAATGAAATATGACTACAAGGTATGTTGAGAACTTATGAAGTCAATAAGTGACATGATATCAGAGGTTTCAATAGAGATTTAATGGCTCATGATGAAATTTAATGTAAAGAGGCTACAAAAATCACAATGGTCACTTTTTAAATAAATGGGCATCATGACATGGCATGCCATATTGGTAGAACACATCACATTGGAAGATATTGTGGGCCTAACACATGAAAAGTATAAATGTTCAAATCAAATGTAATCTAAGCCATAAAATCTCATTATTTAAACTAGCTACCACCATTAAAGCCCTGCATAAACCTTTAAAATCCCTAAGGTGTATAAATTTCCCCAATTATCTCTAAAATCACTATAATTGAGCTGAAAAAGCTAGATTATTGTTTACAATTGCATAATTATATCAATGGTGACCCACAAGCACATTTCAAAAGAATATGTGGAGATATATTTGACAATAGATGTTGAGGGATGTGAGTTCAAGGATGCCAAGTTTATTTCCACTACTTTAAACATATGAGATAATAATTGGTCTAAATTATTCTGGACCATTGAGAACCAACCATCCATTACCAGGGATGAAGAGAGGAATCTCTGTACCAAGAGACTATATGATGACATCTTAACAATATAGATGACCAATCTACATTATGAAACAATGAAACTAGAGGCTCTCCATTGCATTGATATTCTTGATCCTATTTTTAAGGAAGCTAAGATAGATAAGGGCATGCTAATTAATGAACACAATCATAAGAATATTGCTTAAATTTTTGCTATTGCATTTGAGTCATATTATAAGTTGCCCAAACCCCAAATAGACCTAACCTCTATCAATTCTTGGGCTGAAGAACATAATTTTATGGACACCCTTACCATGTGGTTAGACTTTGGGAACTAAGTATTTTTAGACCTCAATAATAATATTTATATCAACTAGTTTACACTAGGGGTTAGGATGACAATGATAATGTTAAACAAGTTGTGTGGAAATGCAACCACTATATATTCTTATGCCTAATTGCATAGATTTTTTTATTCAATTAGATACTAATTATCTCACCCACAGGAAGGACAATTAACTTTTCAATAATAAATTAGACCATGGGCACATAAACTATTTCATAGTACTATTCAAAGTTACACATCTTTAAATACAGAGACCATATTTAGTTCATATGTGATTGTGTCTACCCAACTCTGAGTGAGGATATAAATGGCATCCCCATGGAGAGTGTAATCTCTCTAATCAATAAATATATAGAATAAATGGGAGATATATGGTTATATCCAGATTATATAATTATCAAGATTGAGGGAACTCAAATTATCCTTTCAAGCTACCTGTCCATGTTCCTGATAAGTTGGTTGAGCAAGAAGTATCCTACCAATAATTCCATGGTGTTGATGGTCCTTGAAAAACTAAAAGGAAGGGAATTATTCACCTCCCCATGACTATTGGTAAGACAACCTTTAGATAGTGGGATCACATTGGGGCAACATTAAAGCATAGATCATCTTTCAATCTACATAATGATGAACTTAGATAATGGGACCCCTATGGAAAGGTTAAGGAACATTTAAAAGACAAAGGGATGATAAATGTGCCCTATAAACATGAGTTTGGGGCCTTTCATCCTATATATACCAAGGCATATACTTAATTTGAAGTCACTATAAGGTTGAAGGGATACAACCTAAGGCTTGAGTCAAGACTAGGGAAATTAAAAAATGGATGATAAATGGAAATTGGGAACCAATAAATATTATTTGATCAGTGATGAACCTTATAGACCTCCATCAGTTATTGCACAAGATGAGAAACAAATAGAGTATATGCATGAGGAGAAAAGTCTAGATGAAATTCCCTTAAGTTCATCAATACCTAAATCATCTAAGATAGTAGAGAATGATCTACCTTTAGAGGAGGTTCATATGATAGCCCTTAATCCTAATGAGACTATTGAGGATGAATTAAAGATGATATCCATGGCATATGATATAGAGTCAGATGATGAAGAGACAAAGGATAAGGAAAACAAGGAAGAGAAGGGAAAATAAAAACTATTAGACTTGGTGGTTGTCAATCTTCTAAAAAGGAAAGTCAAGACATCTATTTTATCAAAGACAAAGAGACTTAAAGTGATTGTCACTACTCCTTTAAGTGAAGTCAATTTGTTTAGTGAAGAAAACATACTATATGGCCCACCTATTCCATAATGGTTCTTGTATGAATCTAGATTGGAGAGAGTGCCTACTATGCATCAATAGATTAAGCCTTGGATCATTGATATGTAGGAAGAGGAAGCAAGGAAACTAGATACACCAAGTGATTCAATAGTTCCATCATAAATGGAGGTACCTATCCCACATGTGACCTGATCTATAGTTGGAGTCAATTATTATCTAAAGACTACCATTTGCAAAGGGTGATTGATAAAATAGTCATATAAGGTGGTGAGGAGGTGAAATATCAAAATGTAGAACCTTTGACTAATATGACTCAGAAAGAAAGATAAAGGCTAAGTGAAGATACAATTTTTGAAGAAGATATCTTGGAGTTGGCCCAAGCACATTCAAAATAGTTATAAACTACTATCAAGGGCCTAAAATAGAAGAACACAAATTTAGAAGAACAATATATCTTGTCATTACCAAGAGACATGGTCAAATAGTTGGAAACAACCATGTATGACTTATTCATCTCTTTGAAGGTAGTAAAGTCCATGTAGGAATTGGTAAAAAAATAGGGTACTTTGGCTATAGGCCAAGCTAGCCAACGGTAAGATTCAAGCCACAAGGTGAAAGATTTAATCAATGTTTTGATAGAGGATAAAATTCTTAAATTTAGAATAGTCAGCCTAGCCCATTTGAATATGGCTATGGTAATATTGGTAGATAAGATCAAGGCATTAAGCAAATGGTCTAGGTGCATGAGAGATATCTCTAATGATCTCCAATAGTTAGAAAATATAATGATGCACATATTTAGGATTTTGATCAAGGATACTAATTTACTTAGTCCCCTTGGCATGATCACTATTGAGGAGTTCAAACATAGAGAAACTTAATTAATGCAGGAGGTAAGGAATCTAAGCCAAGGCAAGACTAGGGTAGATAACAAAAGGATCATGAACATGATTTTATTAGCTAAAGAGAAGATGGGAGATGATAAGAACATCGAGGAAGCATTGAAAAGGGTATACAAGGACCTCAAAGGTCTAAAATATAAATAAAGGGATATTTTCATGGAATCCATTATTAACCTCAAGCTAATTGATGAAAAACACTACAAAATGAAGATTTTGTAGCAAAGATAAAGGACTGCAACAACAAAGGGGTTTGAAAGTCAAGTTTGTTGACTTGGAATATTCTCTTGTATATGGACATGTATAAAATTTTGAAAAAATAATATTCTTTTTGTAAAATCATGTGTAAATTTTAAATGCTTATTGCTTATAGGTCATTCCATTTATAAAGTGTCATTAATTCTAGAAGGTTATAAAAGGACAACTATCCATGACACTTGTACAATTGTTATTTGACATGATTGACTGATATAATCCTTTAGTCTTATAGAAAAGGGGTATTATAATTTTTAATGGGGGGGATTCTTTGAGAAAAAACTTGGTGTAAAATTTGAGCAATTAATACAATCAAGGAATTTTTCAAATATTGTCTAGTATTTGTTTGTGTGTTTGGTACTATGGCTACTCTCTCAATTATCTATTTGGATGTCTAGATTTGAATTATTTTTATGGATTATTTACATGTTCATATGAATGTAGATTTGTCAATTTATGCTTAAGCTAGGTTGATTGAAGGATTTTAAGTTCATTTCACTTTTCATGCTTTCTTTATAGATGTGCTAAAGCAATTTGTTTGTGGAAGTAAATATCTAAAGTGTAGTTGATTTCTTATCTGCACTACTTCACTTTTCCTTAGACATTTGCATGATATATGGTAGGATCTATGCCTTTAAAATTTCATGTCATAAATGGGTTTAGTACATGTATTAATGAAATTTAAGCTATGTTATAATGTGTAGATTGAAAATCAAAATGCCTTTTTTCTGCCCTACCCTTCTTTTTGCCTTTTTTTTTTATCAACTCACTCTAGTTTAACTTCCATTGTAAATATTCATGATAGCTTAGAATTTATACTTAGGTTATAATAATAATTCACTCTACTTATTTCATATCATCTTCATCTTTTACAAGAAAGCTATTAGACAATGGTTAATCCCAACAACTAAACAATTACATTATAAATTTTGTGAAACAATTCATTTCCTTTACCACTATTCCACTAAAGATATCAATAATATCATAACCTACAACTCATGCAATGGATTCTTTGAATTCAAAAATGAGAAGTGTTTCTTAAACACTCTAAACCCCTGTGATACACTTTCAAACATTAACAAGCGAGTTTCACTGTTGCTAGAATGAGGAGCCTAACTACAACTTTATGAATTTGTAGTGTCTTTGCTACTTTTAGTGAATTTTGTTCAAAGATCAATGAATTATTTGCATATTTATGTTTTTATTAGCTCAATTATGTAAAGATCATTGTTATTCATGGTTTTAAACCAACCTTTAGGCTCATTTAGCTAAAGATAGATATTCTTTAAATATTTATGGTAAATTATTACAAAGATAATTTAAGCTTTGTAAATATGTCACATTCAAGGTTAGTGATAACAATTTTGTTCAATGGTTGATTTATTATTTAAAAATTTGGATTTATTTGAACTTAGAAGTGTAAAGATCACTCATATTGTTAGGTTTAGATACATCTTAATTCAGTTAAAGATAATTATCCTTTACATAAATTTATGCAATATTTACTTAACGTGCAAGTCTGATCATTATTTTTTGTAAAGATAAAGGTTTACACATAATATTTTGAATATGATTCAAAGTTTACATGATGGAATTGCCAAGAATAAAGACTATGTCATGTTTAGAGATAATGCTACCTCTCATTTCATTAGAAGTTCATAGGAAAGCAAGAGCAGATAAAGGTAAGCGTAGGGTTTCTAAATCCCAACCCACTTCACCTATTCATGGTGATACTATGTTAAATATTTATCAAGGTATGGATTGGTTAGGTGGATCTTCCATCAATGTGCCTGGTCAGTTACATGATTTACCTAGAAATCTTGAGAAGTATTTACCATCTTTTAGTCCTACTAGTGTTGTCACTTCTGAAGAACATATCAAAAGTTTCAAAGATACTTTAAGATTATTAAATGTAGATAATGAAGATGTGGCATGTACATTGTTTCCATTTCAATTCAAAGTTGTTTCATATGATTGGTTTCTCAATCTTCTTGAGAATTATATCACCAATTATTATGATTTTAACAGTATTTTCATTAATCAATTTGGAAAATCCATCAGTCTTTGTATCATTTATCAAAAATTCACCACTATGAAAAGAGATTCAAGCAAAACCATTAGAAATTTTAATGCTAGGTTCCAGAAGATGTTTAGTAGAACCATAGCTCCCTATAGACCCAAGGAGGCCTTGGATTTAGATATTTATAAATATGATTTAGATCCCATGACTTCTATTTTATTGAAAAGGTCTGTTGGAGTTATAAATACATTAGCCTTGGCCTATGTTGAAGCTATGACAATCAATGATCAAATGCATCCTCAAGGTCAATTGGCATATGTTATCCCCAATGTCAATCCTAATCTACCTATATTGAATGTCATTCTTAATGTCACTCAAATCATGCCTACCTTAAACTAAATACCAATATTGAATCAATTACCTTTGAGTCATGCCCATCCTGGTCAAAACCTAGGATTCTTGAATAACATTGTAAATGTATTTCATCCACAATATCAAAGAGCTTTGGTGACAATAACTAGTAGTAGTACTCAAGTTCACAACTTAGAGGCATCTAAAGTGAGAATGAATCCATATTCAAAATGGTTTAAAAATTAAGTATTGATTTCCTTCAGTTCCAAAAATAAGTAGGTAATAGTGGGGAAAAATCTAACATGAATTATTATTATCAAACATTCAATATACCTTGAAATAAGTTTCACAACAATAGAAACAATAATAAAAACAATAATGAGTCATCTACCAATAAGAACAATCTTGAGATAAACATATTTGATGTAGCTTTTACTTAATATTGTAGACTTCATAATTGTTCAAATCATGGTGAATTGGATTGTATTAAATTTTGTAATGCTTTTGAGTTATTTCAAGATGAATTAGATATATCTAAAGGTGGACCTAATAAAGATAATACTACAGTTACATCTAGTTATTCAAAGTCATCTAAATCTATTGATACAACTTTGATGGTGGAGACATTTGATTTTCCATTCTAATATGAGAATGAGCCTGAGGATACCCCTAAAGAGATTCATGTTTTTTAGTAGTTTATAAAGAATACTTATCCTCTGAGGAATAGAGAGTATAATTAACCTTTGACTACTTCAACTCTAATAAATGACTTTGATAGTCCTCTAGATCCTAAAACTGACAATAATCTAGAGCCTTCAAAAGGATGTACCTCTATAAATAATGTTGATTCATCTAATGCTTCTACTAGGATTGGATATAATATAGTTGAGGATATTAAAAATATTAAAGCTAATATCACTTTCCATGAATTGACTTAAATTACTAAACAAAGAGACTTGTTGCTTTAATAATTATCCAAGAAGCCTAGTAAATCACCAAAGGTTGCAAATGCCAATGTAGTAATGTATAATAAAAAAGTAGAGGTTCCACATTTCTTGATAAAAATTAGATTTTTTTTATAAAAACTTACATAATTATTTGTTAAATTTAGGCACTTTTGCTAATATCATGCCAAAAGGTATTTATGAAAATTTGGGTTTAAGTCTAATTAAGTCTGATAGAGTAGTTACTCAATTAGATAAATCAAGAGTTAAAGTAATTGGAGAATTGTTGAATGTTCATATGCAGCTTGCTACTAAGCCAAGAATACAACAATTCATAGACATCCAAGTTATGGACATTCCAGATTCCTATGGAATACTACTCAGTAGAGATTGGAATTTTTTTTTGAATGGGTATATGTCTACTAAATACTCTCATATGTGGCTTTCATGAAAGGGAGTTACCAATTAAATTTGAATTGAGAGGGAGCCAAATATGAAACACATGATCACCAAGTACAATGCAACAAATGAAAAGGTCAACATGGTCAATTCTAAGTTTGGAGTTTACACTCTTAATGCTCCTAAGGTATGTATCTCTAATAGAATCTTATGCCATGCTTAGAATGTGGAAATTATACTTTGATGGTGCTAGATGTAAATCTAGATCTAGAGTAAGAATTGTTATAATTAATCCCATTGGGAAAAAAATAATGCTTCTTACAGAATTCAATTTCCATGCACTAATAATTTATTAGAGTATGAAGCTTTAATCCTAGGGTTGCAATTTAATATCAAACATAAGGTCAAAGAACTATTAGTGTATGGTGACTCTGAACTAGTAGTTAATCAAGTAAGGAGTAAGTACCAATACAAATTATCTTATCTGAAGAAGTACAAGTTTAGAGTGTGGGACTTGATAGAGTACTTTGATGCTTTTAACATTGTTTTAATTATTATCGAAGAGAATAATATTGCTGATGAGCTAGCCTTAGCTACAACCAATCTTATATCAAATCAAGACTCTAAACTAGAAAACCTTAGCATTGAATTGGTTCCATATCCCTCAATCCTTAATAATGTCAACCATTTACAAGTATTCAATTATGATCAACAAATAATAGAATTCATGAATAACTCAAGAATATTTGAGTCTCACATCATTGAAGAGATCAATTAAAATACTCTTAATGATGACAAATTTGATGGCAAGATTATTCAATTGAATGACAAAAAAATTCCCAAATGCATGATTGCCTTAGAAAGACTATTTGATCAAGACAAATTAGATGAATCTATCAAAATTATTAAAGTGAATGGGAAAGATTATAATTTAGTTGACCTAGGTATTCAAGGTTAACCTCAACTAATAAATATTGGTACAACCTGTACAAGTGAAGAGTCTATAAAGGCTAAAGAGTTGCTAACCAAATACAAGGATGTTATAACATGGTCCTATGAACACTTAAAGATCTTTTATCCTAGAGTCATTACCCATACTACTCCATTAGAAGAATATTGCAAATGTTTTAGACAAAATCAATGGCCATTCAACCCTGTTTTAGAGCCATTAATCTAAAAAGAGGCCAAGAAGCTATTGGATGCAAAAATAGTGTTCCCTATTAGACATTCTACCTGCGTGGCTAACTTAGTACCGATTAGAAAGAAAAATGAAGAAATAAAATTATGCATAGATTTTATAATTTTGAATAGAGCTTCTAAAAAGGATAACTGTCCTTTACCCTCTCTTGACCAAGTCATTCAAATTTTTAGTGGTTTTGCTATGATGTATTTTCTTGATGGTTTTTTAGGATATAATCAAGTACTTGTCAACACAGAGGACCGGATAAAAATTAAATTTACAACTAAGTGGGATAGTTTTACTTATAAGAGGATGCCTTTTGATATAATAAGTGCAGGAGAATTTTTTTAAATAGCTATGGACCATGCATCCCAAGGTCTCATAGGTAAGTGAATTATTATTTATATGGATGATCTAGTTGTGTTTTCTAAAAATAGGGAAGACCATATTATGTATTTATAGTAGGTATTTGAATGTTGTACGAGGTATGGAATTTATCTCAATCCCAATAAAAGCATTTTTTGTGTTACATAAGGGAAATAAGTAGGACATGTTATAATCAAAAAGGGGTTTTCTATAGATCCTGATAGATTTGATGCCATATCCAAAATAGAACCTCCTAATAATAAAAAATAATTAAAGTCTTTCTTTGGGAAAATCAATTTTTTGAAAAATTTCATTTTTGGTTTTATAGATATTATAAATCCACTTAATGACATGTTTAAGAAGGATGCCAAGGTCACATGGAATGAAGAACCATGGAAAGCCTTCAAGGACATTAAACAAGCACTGACGTTGATAAGTCCTAACTTTACAAAATATTTCTATCTCTATTCTTTTGCTTCTGATCATACAATAACTATTGTTTTAACTTAGAAAATAAATAAGTGTGATCACCCTATTGCATTTATAAGAACTAAAATTAAGAATGTCAAGTTAAACTATTATTTGATTGACAAACAAACACTTGATTTTGTTAAGGCAATTAAGAAATTTAGACACTTTATTCTTAGGAATAAAGTACATTCAATATTGATAGATCTTGCTACTAAACTTATGCTTAGTCATTATGAAATAAGAGAGAGGAGAGGTAAATGAATGTCTATTCTCCAATAATATGATCTTGAGACAAAAACTACCAAATTGGTAATATGTCAAGGATTGATTCAAGTGATTGCCAATACTAATCCTAAATTGAGTGTTATGCAAGTAGACCAATAATGTTTTCAACCAAATGATTGGTATGATGCAATTATTCATCTTCTAATAATTGGTTCTTGTCTTGTAGGATTGATTAAAGAGCAAAGAAGAGCTTTGAGGCTCAAGGCAACACATTTCTTGTTCAAGGATGAAGAAATCTAAGCCCATAATATTCAAACATGATCATAAACATGTTAGAGAGTGTTATCAATGTCAGATTTTTAACACAAAGGAACCCAAAGCAACCATGCCATTGAGACCAGTCTTATTTGATAAACCTTTCGCTCAATGGGGATTGGACTTTGTGGGGGTTACTAACCATACTTCTTTAGATGGACACAAATATGTGCTTACTACTATTGATTACTACACAACATGGATAGAGGTAGTGGTAACTAAGCAATGCAGAATTAAAGATATGATCAAGTTCTTGGAAGAAAACATTTGCACAAGATTTGGGACACCAGTCTCACTAGTTTGTGATAATGGATCAGCTTTCATATCTATTGAGATGACCGAGCGGGTTTATGATAACAAAATAATTCTTAAGTTCTCATCAAACCATTACCCTCAAGGTAATGGAGTCTCAGAATCAATAAATAAGAACTTGATGAAGGAAATTACAAAGTTTGTAGTTGAAAAACTAAGGACACGACATAAATTACTTAAATATGCTTTGTGGGTAGACAAAAATAGAGTAAAACAAGCATTAAAAGCATCACTATTCCTACTAGTATATGGTAAAGAGCCAATATTACATATTAATCTCAAGTTACTAACCTACAAGTTCATTTAGGAGTACATGAAAGGAGACCAAGAATTTGGAAATTCAAGGCTACTTGACATCATACATATAGAAGATGTAAGGGAAGAAGCATATGCCAACTTCAACAGATATCAAACCACAATAAAGAGATGGTTTGATAAACATTTAAATATTAAGGTGTTTAGATATGGAGACTTGGTCCTCTTATGAGATAAAGACTCAAAACCAAAAGGAAAACATGGAAAATTCACTCCTTTATGGATAGGTCCCTATCAAATTGTTGATAATTTGGGAGATAACACCTTCAAGCTCAAAGACTTGTAGGAAGTAGAATTTACTTTTCCAACTAATGGGCAATATCTCAAGCACTAATTCTCTACTATAACACCCCAAGTCTTCATGGAGTGATTTATAATAATAATTAGAGTTAGTGTAGGTAGGCATAAATTAGCTTCTTTTTTATTCTTTGTTTGTACATAATGCTTGTAAATATTTATTTTCTTCTTGTTGTTTGCTTGTTTTCTATTTTGTTTGTTATTTGTTTCCTTTTCCTTTGTTCCCTACTTCAATAAGTATTTTTAAGACATTACTTAGTGCTAATTCATGTAGTTTCTCAAAGGAACTTCCCAAATCAATAATGTAGGTATGCATCTTAGGCATTGATTGAACATGGATTCTATAAATTAGAGATTGATGTTATAGCTTTGAGATATTGGTAAAGATTGGTATATAGGTTAATTGTTCCTTAAATCTTAAACCTTTTTCTAATCTAAGTTTAGTTCTAATAGGGATTGCATATGTTTAGTGAAAGGTTGAATCATTAGAATAAAGTCAGGCTAACACTTAAAGAGTAATATTTCCTAGGATGAAGTTTATAACCAAGGATGATTATCTAAAGATCAAAAAATTGACCAAATCATAAAACCTAAATAATTCTAATTCCTAACCTTTGATAAAAGCTAAATATACTTGAAAAATACAAAAAATAAAAGCCTTATTGAAAATTTGAAAGCTTTCTTAGCAAAGGTGATTTTGGTAACCTCCACTGGGGATATGGATGCCTGGTTGGTAGTGGAATAAGGCCTTGAGTGGAGATAAAGGTATCTTTATCAAAGCTATGGATGCCTAGAAGGTAGTAGAGAAATGCCTAAGCCTTCCCTATTCTAAAAGCATGATTCTTAATGAATATCTAAATATGTTGTAAGTCAATGTTAATGATTAATGTAATGAAATCTGGATGTTATTCTCTAAATCCCATGACAATCAGTTAAGGAATCAAATCACACACACAACATGAATAAGTTTTGATATTTGAGCCTAATTTTACATGTGTAAGACTTGTTTTAATCATGAATTAATATTAATGATGATAATTGACCATATGGAATGAGTAGCCTATTTATTAGTTTAAACCAAGAGTATCTAAGTTGTAACATTTTGCAATGTACCCCCATAAATCACCATTTGATGAGGTCAATGTACCCCCATTTTTGAAAAATGAGGACCCTTGTTTAATTTTACACATTGTGTTATAAATTGACATTAAAATTGATTAAAATTGCATTATTGAATATTATGTTTGCTTTAGCTTTTATGGGCATGATTTGAATTCACCTAATATTTCCAATGTTGACTTTTGTGTTTCCATGTTGCATGTTTAATGGAGTCCCATTCGAATAATTATTGTTTAGGGTTTTGTACTGTAAATGTCAAATCAACCCTTAGTTGGTTAAATGATATGATCTCAATTGATTCTTATATATTAACCTTTGGTCATAATTGATTAATTGAATCTATGTCTAAATAATGTTAAAAAAACCTTAGCCTAATTATGTTAGCCTAAGTTCCTTTTAAAAATATTCAAATTTACATGAGATCATATTTATGCGGGAATATTTTTATATTTTATACCTAGTTTAAAACTTTATCCTAAGTCCTAATTATATTTATTAATACAACTAAGACCTTAGTCTGAAATTTCATACTAATTTTATAATATTTATTAAGAATTTATGTCTTTAATTCTATTTCTATAGGTTATAATTAAACCTGAAGATGTTAGGTGTCAAGATCTAAGAGCTGTAAGTAAAGATCAATGACCCATGGGTAAATATAAAAGTTAATAAGTCAAAGAAATGATTGATGGTACATGTTTTTTTGTGAAACACATATCTAACAATGAGTGAGGAATTGAAGAATCAAAGGTCCTATGAAGGAATACATGATTGACAAGTGGAAAGATCTCAGCAAAGCTCAAACATATCAACAATTCATGTTTAATCATGCATCCATCAAATTGATGGTGTCGGTGAAGGTAGAATTTTCAAAGGTCCCAAATCAAATGCGGTGGTGACATGTGTCATAAACATAATGAGTTAAATAGAGATCAATGAATAGAATTCAAGTTGTTGAATTAAGATCAATGGTATAAAGTAGGTCAAGAATTCAAGAGTTTATATTGAGTGAGAAACCACCACATGGTAAAAAGGCATTCAAGCAATGAAATTTGATTGCAGGGTACATCAAGTACTTGTGAAGTTGACAAGTGACATGATCTCAGAGGTCTCAATAGAGATCTAATGGATCATAATGAAAGCTAATTCAAAGAGGCTCCAAAAATCATAGTGGTCACTTTTTAAATAAATAAGCATCATGACATGGCATTGCCACATTATCAGAACATGCCACATTGGAAGATCTTATAGGCCTAACACATGAAAGGTATAAATGTGAAAATAAAATGTAATCTAAGCCATACACACTCATTTTTTGGATTAGCTGCCACCATTAAAGCCCTTCATAAACCTTCAAAATCCCTAAGGTGTATGGATTTCCCTAATTGTCTCTAGAATCATTGTAATTGAGTTAAAAAAGCTAGATTATTATCAATAATTACATAATTTAATCAATGGTGACCTACAAGCATGTTTTAAAGGAAGATATGGAGATATATCTGATAATAGATACTGAGAGATGTGTGTTCAAGATCATCGAGTTATTTTCCACTTCTTTAAACATAAGAGATAATAATTGGTCTAAATTATTTAGGACCATTAAGAACCAACTAGCCATTACCAGGGAAGAAGAGAAGAATCTCTCTGCCAAGAGACTATATGATGACATCGTAACAATACATATGATTGGTCTACATTATGCAGTAGTGAAACTTGAGGTACTCCATTGCATTGATGTTTTTGCTCTCATTTTTAAAGAGGATAAGATATATAAGGGCATGTTAATTAATGAGCATAATCACAAGAATATTGCTTACATTTTTGCTATTACATTTGAGTCCTACTATAAGTTGCCTAAACCCAAAATTGACCTAGCCTCTATCAATTCTTGGGCTAAAGAACATAATTTGATGGACACCCTTGCCATATCATTAGATTTTTGGAACCAAGTCTTTCAGACCTCAATAAGAACATTCCTATGAGCCAGTTTAGACCAGGGGTTAGGATGATAATGATAATGTTGAACAAGTGTGGAAATACAACCACTGCATAAGAATATGGCTAATTGCATAGATTTTTATACTCAATGAGATATTGATTATCTAACCCAAAGGAAGGACAATTACCTTTTCAATAATAAAGTAGACCATGGGCACCCAGACTATTTCATAGTACTATTCAAAGTTACACATTTAAATACAAAGATCATATTCAGATCATATGTGATTATGTCTACCCAACTCTAAATGAGGCTATAACTGGTACCTGATGGAGAGAGTAAGCCCTCTAATCAAGAAATCTATATAATTAATGGGATATATATGGTTATAGCTAGATTGTATAGTGATCAACATTGAGGGAACTCAAAATTATCCTCTCAAGCTACCTATCCATGTTCCTGATAAGTTGACTAAGCAAGTGGTAGCCTACCAATTATTCCATGGTGTTGATGGTCTTTGAAAAACTAAAAGCAAAGGGATCTTCACAACCTTCTCATGATTATTGGCAAGACAACCTTCAGACAATGGGATCACATTGAGGTAACATAAAAGCATAGATCATCTTTTAATCTATAGATTGATGAACTTAAATAGTGGGACCCCTATGGAAAGGTTAAGGAGCATTTAAAACATAAAGGGATGCTAAATGTTCCCTATAAACATGATCTTGGTCCCTTTGATCCTATATACACCAAGACATCTACTTAATTTGAAGTCACCAGAAGGTTGAAGGAGCACAACCTGAGGCCTAAGTCAAGACTAGAGAGAAATAAAAAAATGGATGATAGATGAAAATTGGGATCTAGGCAATATCATTTGATCAATGGTTAACCTTTTATACCTCCATGAGTCAGTGTATAAGCTGAAAAACAAATAGAACATAGACCTAAGGAGAAAATGCCAGATGAAATTCCCTCAAGTTCATCAATCCCCAAATCATCCAAGACAACATAACATGATCTACCTTTAGAGAAGGTTCATATGATAGCCCTTGATCTTAATGAGAATATTGAGGATGAATTAAAGATGATATCCTTGTCATATGATGTAGAGTCAGATGATGAAGAGACAAAGGTTGAGGAAGACAAGGAAGACAAGGGAAAATAAAAAGTATTGGATTTGGTGGTTCTTAATCCTACAAAAAGGAAAGCTGAGATATCCATTATCTCAAATACAAAGAGACCTAAATTGACTGTCACTAATCCTTTAAGTGATGTCAATATATTCAGTGAATAAAACATACTGTATGGTCCACTTATTCTAGAATGATTCTTGTATGAACCTATATTGGAGATAGTGCCTACTATGCATCATCCTTGGGCTATGATGAAACTTATTAACATTCCCATGCATCAAAATATTAAGCCATGGATTATTTATCTATAAGAAGAGGAAACAAGGAGACTAGCTACACCAAGTGATTCAAAAACTCCATCACAAATGGAAGTCCCTATCCCACATGTGACTGAATCTATAGTTGGAGTCAAGTATGATCTAGAGACTTCTAGTTTGCAAAGGGTGACTAAGAAAGTAGTCATACAAGGTGGTGAGGAAGTGACATATCTGTTGGGTGAATATTTTGTCACCAGCTAACTGATGACAACATAGGTATATCAACCTCAACATAAAAATATTTATATGGCAAAATGTGTAGGTCTACCACAACATAATGGGATAAATCTCTCTTCTCATCAAGGAGAGGTTCCCTATAAGTCAGGGGAGGTTCCCTTTAAAATACTATATACTAATATAACCTAAAAAGGGTTGAAATCATACCATCCATCTCCTTTTTTAATAGATGATGTTCAAAGAGTAAAGGAAAATTCCTAGGTAATTGCTGAAGGCATTTCTTTTTTTTCAAAAATGATGTTCAGAAAACTAGAGGAAGACTTCCTGGGTAGTAACTGTAACCACAAGAAACCCACGAAAGCAAAAAGTCTTTCATTGCTTCTCTCACTACTTCAAGATGAAGTAACATATTAGAATGAAGTGGAGCACAAAGTCTCCACCTCAACTACAATAGAGTAAAAGATTATGAAGGATAATGGGAGCTCAAAGTCTCTTCAATGTCCTTTACACTGAAACACAAAACACATAGACTAAAGATAATTATGGTAGCACAAAGTCTCCCATAGTCAGCTTCAAGACACCTTTCAGATTATTTCCACTTATTCTTCTTATTTGATTAAATGGACAAGACTGTATTTAGGAAAAAGACATAAGAACAATTTCCTAGATAACACAAGCTATTTCAACACAGAGTCTGAAAGGTCACTTACTTTCTCATTCAATTGATAAAATATAATTAAAATTTTAAGCTCAAAGTCTCAGGAATGCCTTTCAATTTGGGTAGAGTTTCACTTCTAATAACAGAGAGATCTCCTTTCTACAAACTAAGAGATTACAATATATAACAACCAAAGAAATACTTTGGTGCTTATTTTCATGAAATGGCCCATGATGTATTCAATGCATTAAAAATTCTATGAAGGGGACATGATGGAGTAGGTCATCAGCCTTACCTTTATAATTTTAAATTATATCAAATATCTCCTCCAAAGTATGGGCTGCCTGGTCCTCTTTTATGATACTTACACAACTATCCATTCACCTTTACTCAATGAAGAAAAATAGGCTGTGCCATTGAATGTTTTCACTCTCTGATATCCACCTAGTGGACTATTCCACTTACTGGAATAACTCTCCTATAGATATTTTTGGATCTTTTGTAACTTTTCCTCTTTCCTTGCTATATTTTGTCACTTCTTAGTGATCTGAGCTCTCATGCTATCTTCTCACTTTCAGCTGGCTCCTTCTTCAGCTGGTCACTGCGTTTGTTCTTAGGTTTGCATTTTTGAAAATTAGCAATTATTTCATTACACTAAATTTGACTTCTATGGGGACATCACTAGTCACTATTCACTTGAACCATTTTGAACCTTGAACTTTTGAACCCTTTCAGAGTGCACAGGTTCAATGGTTCAATAGTTTGGGTAGTTTAATCGATTTGGCAGTTCCATATTTCTTACAAAGAGAAACATTTACTTAGTATTTTTTATGAGTTCAATATATTTTTGAACCAACTATTTGAACCATTCACTCAAACCTTCCAATAGAATCTTTTTCCATAATCATTCACTCAAACCATTCGTTTGAATTTTGAACTTTTAACCCTTTGAACTCTTTGAAGCCTTTGAACTCGTTGAACCTTTGAACCACTTTGAACCTTTGAAGCAGGGTTCAATGGTTCATCAGTTCAATGAGTTCAAAGTGGTTCAAAGAGTTCATTCCATATTATTGAACTCTTTGAACCCTTTGAACTCGTTGAACCCTTTAAACTCATTAAAATGGAGTTCAATGGTACAACAATTCAATGATTCATTCTAACTCTTTGAACCCCATTGACGAACCTTTTGATTGAACCTTGGTGTTGAACCATCCTTGTAATTTTTTGGAAATGCCTTAAGTGTTTTGAACTTTTCTTTGTGAAAGCCTGCCTATTAAACTTGTGATTTCCTTAGCTAAAAAGGCTTGAGTAATTGAAGAACTTGACTGCTTAGAATATTCTTTGAGAAAGGGAGGGATCATTTTGGCCTACAGGACCAAAATGGTCGACATGTTGTCCACAAAAATAAGTGATATATTTTGGGAACAACAGTTGGATCCAGTTGGGGAACTTCTATCAATTGTGAAAATGATCGAATGGAGTAGAATCTAAACTCTTAAGTGCCTTCATCTATGCCATTGGGCTACAAAGTCATGCCATCCAAAAAAAGAAAGATGTCAGAAAATGAAACAAAAAACATAAAACAAACAAAGACTATACATATGTATAACTAGACTTATCTAATAATTCAAGAATTGAAGTGCTTCAGATGCTACCCACTATGAGGTGGTGAAAATGGTGTGCCATCTTGATATTTTAATAAGAAACTATTTTCACCATTGAGTTGATGAATGGAAAATAGACCTCTCCATAAGGAATCAAAATTTCCATGCATCCCTTTTGGTTCTCTTCTCTTGTCTCACAACAAGACTTGATCTCTAATCTAAAAATTATGAATCCTTGCTTTCTAGTTGAAGAGTTTCTTGACCAAACTTTGATGTGTAGCAATATGGTCCACCACCATAGTTCACTTCTCATTTAGTTCAGTCAAGCACATGATCCTTTTTTCAATAGAATTTTCAAATGTTTGATCTTCGACAGCCTTTGCCAACTTCAGTGCTGGTATTTTTAGGGTGATTGATATCTCTACGTTCAAACCATAAAAAAGTTGAAATGATGACATACCTATTGCTCTCTTGGGTGTAATCTTGTCTACCCATAAAGCATCAAATAATACTTTATGCCAGGTTCTCTGATTGTCATCCACTAACTTCCTGATATTGATCACTAGGTTCTTGTTGCTTGATGTTGCTTGACCATTTCCTTGCAGATAATAGTCAAAAGAGTGGGAGAGGATAATCCCATAATAGTAGCATAACTAGGTAATCTCATGAGAAGAGAAATAGGCTACATTATTTTTTATAATCTTGGTTGGGACTCCAAACCAAGAAATAATATTTTCCTTGAGGAAATTACATACCACTTCTAAAGTAGCATCCTTGACTAGAATGGCTTCCACCCACTTGGTAAAATAGTCTGTAGCTATGAGAACATAGTCATGTTCAGCACTTGAGGATGGGTTTACAGTGCCAATGAAATCAATACCTCATTATTGAAATGGCTCTTCAATCACCACTGGCTTGAGAGGTAATGCAGCCAATTTAAGTCTCCCAATGAATTATTGACATAGCTCATATCTACGCACCCAGGTGTATGCATCTTGAAACATAGTAGGCCAATAGTATCTAGCTTGTAAAATTTTATGATCAATTACAAGTGAAAAAATGTCCTCCACAAGATAAATTGTGGAAAGACTCTAGAAGTTTACTCTGTTGCACTTTGTCCATGTAATGAAGGAATACCCCATCAAGGTTCCTCTTGTATAAACCATTTTCTCACAAGACATAGTTATTAGCTTTCAATTTAATAGTTCTCTTTTTTTTATGATATAGGTGGGTAGGACACCCACCATAGATAAGGAAATGAGTGATATTGGAATACCACTCATCCATAGTAGTGACAAAGAGAACTGTAGGCATGTCTTCAACCTTTATTTCTTCATGCCCTATTTATTTTGGTATGTTATCAGTAATTAATTAGTAGAGGCCTCTTCCTCACACAAGCTTTGTAAGTTTGATAACAAAATCAAACTCTTAGATTTTAGTAATCCAATTGCCCCTTCTAGTACCAAACTCCTGTTGAGTTAAAGTAGACTTTACTATGGTATCAAGTACCAGAGCAATAGTGTGTGAGTTTAAGATGTAGAAACAAAAGTGTTTCACAACCTTAACCACATCATAAGCATGCTTCTCTATATTTGAATATTTTAATTCATGAGATTTGAGAGGACAAATCATGAATGAAATGAGAGATTCAACTCCTTTATTTTTTTGAACCAAAATAGCTAAAAGTGTGTGTTCAGAAGTATAGATGTACACTATGAAGTCTTTGGTATAATCTAGAAAAACCAGGATTAGGGCATGGGTGATAGCTTCCTTGATATCTTGAAATGCTGACTTGCTTTCTTCAGTCCAATGGAAAGTAGCTTTTCCCTTAATCATATCGACAATGTGGTGAGTCTTTTCTATGAATTCAAGAATGAACCTTCATAAAAAAATCACCTTTTCAAAAAAAGAATCAACTGCAGTCCTAATAGCAAGCAGAGTAAGATCTTGGATGGATTTGACTCTTTCTGAGTTGATCTTGATGCCTTCTCAGGATACAGTGTGACCAAATTTTTTTCCTTTTGTAACCCCAAAAAATAATTTTTTGGGATTAAGAGAGATGCCATTCTATTGACATCATTCCAACACTTATTGTAAAAGATGCACATGATCAGGATGGTGCTTAGAAAAGATGGTCAAGTCATCAAGATATACCACAATGAACTTTCCCATTTCATCTCTGAAAGCAAGATCCATTTCTCTCTGGAAGGTGGCACTAGCATTGATTAAGACAAAAGGCATTCTGTGATATGCAAAGGTTCCCTAAGGTGTAGTGAAAGTGGTCTTATGTTGGTTTATTTCATTGAATTCCACTTGATTATACCCTAAAAAACTATCTAACATTGATAACATCTTTGAACTAGTCACTGTCTGCAGTACTTGATCCATGATGGGTAGGGGATAGTTATCCTTTAGAGAGGATTGATTTAGATTTATGAAATCAACATAGAGGCAAATTTCCCCATTCTTTTTTCTCACAGGAACTATGTTTGCAATCTAGGTGGAATGATGGATTAGAAAAATTATCCTCACATTTAACATTTTCTAAATCTCAGACATAATAGTACCTGATATCTTGGGGTTATACTGCCTTAATTTTTTCTTGTGATGTAATGAACTAATCTTGAGAGGAATTTGATGCCAAATTTCTTCAGGCCTAAGAGATTTTAGATCATCATATTAGTACGCCAAAACATCAATGTAATGGCAAAGCAAAGTAATGAATTTGAGCTTTTCATCAGGAGTGCAACACTTCCCAATGTTGACCATCTTAGGATTTTCTTCAGTACTCAAATTTATTTGATTAAACTCCTTGGAGGAACTTGAATCTATTTATTGATGCTTGATGAACCTGTCATGTTAATCAAATATTTTTTCAAGAGAAACCAATCCCTTTGAGCTAAAGGAATTCTTCACTAGTTTTTGAATTTGTTTCAGGAGCTGATTCCCATGGTGGAGACTTACTACCTTCAAAATAAAGCTTCTCAAAGCTATCTATTTGTCCCAAAAAATCAATAATTTAGTTGTCACCATTGAATACCTTATAATGGTTAGCATTATCAGGTATACTTGGTTGAAAGACCAGTTCGATAGTGTACTCATTCCCTTTGAAATTTGAGTGAGGAACCATGAGGGTTGTAGAGACAGCTAAGGAATTTGGTCGGTTGTTAAACTCTCTGGGCACTAAAAAAATACTGAAAGAATCAAAACTTTCAATGCAATCCCATATAAGATTGTGATAATGTCATAATCTTTCATTCTTGGTTTGATATAGGTTCTTCACCTGACAAACCACCAAATTTGTATCTCCTTTGGCATGAAGGAGTTTAACACCTTTATCTTGAGTTGCCTTCAATCCGAGTAACAAAGATTCATACTCAGTGGTGTTGTTGGTGTTGCTGAATTGCCACTTGTATGAATAAAGGGAAATATCTCCTTGTAGAGATATCAAAACAATTCTAGCTCTAAAATTAGTAGAAAAATTGTTGCCATCAAATTCTAGGATCCAGACATCATTAGAATCTATTCTTTTTTTAGATTTTTCTTCATTTGGGAGGGAAGATCCTTTTTCATCTGAACTGTGCTCTACCAATCATTCTAGTCTACTATCTAATTTTTTTGGATTGTCACCTACAAGACTTTCATCTGATGAGATAAAAACGTCTTTAGTGGATAGCAAGTAGTTACCTATTCGTGAAGATTTAAATAGGATTTGAGCTTCAGGGTCTGATGATTGAGTGACAAATTACTTTGATTCCTTCTCTTGAAGTAGCCTTTACATGATACCCTTCACATGTATTCTCACCTCAGATAGGTCCATGCTCAATTCACCACCACCATCTTTGCAAAAATTTCATCCAAGCAGAATGCCATAGGAAGTTGGAACATCGACCACTAGGACTATCATTTTAATCCTTTTTTTTGGGAAGGCCACAAATACAAATTAGGCATCTTTGATTTGACCCAATAGAGGCACTTATTTGTTTTACATGCAGAAACATCTCCTAAAAGTTTTAGTCAAGGTAAGGCTAAGAGAGTCTACCAATTTGGCAGGCATGACATTGTCAGAAGCTCATGAGTTGATTATGAAGTTGCTCAATTTATGTCCATTTATCAAAAGGGAAACATAGAAAGGTTTTATTTTCTCAGGGGCAACAGGAGGAGTAATGACAAGATTGTTTCAGGTGGATGTGTTGTTTGAGGGATCATGAGTCACCTTTAGAACACCTTGTTTTATAGGGATAGTTTGATTCTTTATGCATTCAACCAACTTATCTAACTATTCAGGGTTGGCTTGTAAATATTCAAACTCAGTCATTTGGATCTTGGTCTTCCTAGTATGGTCAATTATATCAAATGACTGAAAAGAACTAGGGATAGAGGAAGAAAGTCCATCATTCTAGGTTTTATGGGGTGTGGTATTGGTCTAAGAAATTGAAGCAGAAGGAACATGAATATTTGAGGTACTTACTTTCTTATTGATCACAGAGTCCTTTGGTTAGAAAGGTAGAGAAGTCCCTCATTTAGCAATTGAAATTACTAGTCGAGATTCTTCCCCTATTTTTCCATTATCATCTTATTGAGTTGACTGGTTTTAGGACTTGGTAAAAATAGCATATGATCCATCAAACACTTCTCCTTTACTTCGAGCTTCATCTTGGTAATTCAAGAAACCAATGTTGGATTCACTAGTTAATTTTTCTTCTCATTCTGTGAAGATATTAAAATCATCTTCTTAGTTGAACTCAATTTGGAAAGAGAAATTAGATTCAATTTCAAGATAACCAACTGCTAAGTTAGCTGGAGTTGCTTCAATGGCAAGCTTCCCTTGTGGGGGAGGAAGATGATTTGGCTACCCTTGATTCCTATTAGTGTTACCTTGATATGAATGGTTAGAGAATATCCTCCTTGATATATCTTGATAAGAAAGAGGAGCAGACATTCCTTGTGCCATTTTCTTTTTTTAGAGCTAGAAATTCATTTGCTAGATTTTGCACCATAGGATCAGTGGTGCCTATAGAAGAATTTTCAGAAGATGAAGAAGATTTATTTTTGTTAAGATCTCTTCTTATCTTTCCTATCAAGATAAGATCATCTTCAAACTCAGTAGCCAAATATTGAGCTATAACAAGGTCTATGTGGCCAGCCTGCCTCAACAAGAAACTCACTTCAGGACGCTGAGAATTTATGAAGGAGCATTTAAGATTTTTAGGTGTTGGATGAGGAATTATAGGAATCCTATTCCTTAGCTTGTCAAATTTAGTAATGAAGTCTCGCATAGGTTCATGAGGCTCCTTATTAATTTGTGTGAGCTAAGATAACAAGGCATGTGTATCTTCTGTGGGTTTGAATCTAGCCTCAAACTTGGCCTTGAGAGTGTTTTGGTCAGTTATAGTCTACACTTGAAAATGATAGAATTAGTCTATAGTAGCACCTTGTAATGTTTTTAAAAATAGTTTGACTATTATGTCTTCATATTCTATGCCTATCACACCACAGGCTATACAGAAGGCTATAATATGTTTATCAGGATGAACTCTCCCATCACCATAAAACTTGAGAAAATTCTTCCTTGAACTACGGGGTAGTTCATATAAAGGTGGGGTTAGATTTAGGGGACCAAAAGTGTTACTCCAAGGGCCTTGAGCTGCCATGATATGACAATTGAAAGGAGGGATAAAAAATCTTGGTGGGGTATGTATAGACAAAGCTTTGCTAGTAGAGGAAAGAGAAGCTTTGCCTAGTATTGGAGACTTGATGTTGGTAGGAGGAAAACTCCTAGTTTGCTGAAGGTGATTTTGTGGAGGGGAAAGATCAAAATTATTTTTTTCAGGGTAACAATACCTTGAGATCTCTAGCTTCGTGTATATCTTGGATTTGCCAGAGTGTAAAATGAAAATGGAAAAGAACTAGAACTGCTTCAATTAGAAGCTTGAGGCTTCAAACTATGCACTCTTCCCTAGTGGAGTCACCAAAAATTGTTGGGTGAATATTTTGTCATCAACTAACTGATGGAAAAATAGGTATATCAACCTTAGTATAAGAAGATTTATATGGAAAAATGTGTACATATACCACAACATAATGGGATAAATCTCTCCTCTCATCAAGGGGAGGTTCCCTATAAGTCAAGGGAGGTTCCCTATAAAATACTATATACTAATATAAGCTGAAAATACACTCAGGGGTGAAATCATACCATCCATCTCTCTTTTTTTAGAGATGATGTTCATAGAGTAAAGAAAAATTCTTGGGTAATTACTGAAGGCATTTCTCTTCTTTCAAAAATGATGTTCAAAAAACTAGAGGAAAACTTCTTGGGTAGTAACTGTAACCATAAGAAACCCACAAAAGCAAAAAGTCTTTCATTGCTTCTCTCACTGCTTCAGGATGAAGTAACATAGTAGAATGAAGTGTAGCACAAAGTCTTCACCTCAACTACAATAGAGTAAAATATTATGAAGGATAATGGGAGCTCAAAGTCTCTCTAATGTCCTTTACACTGAAACACAAAACACATAGACTAAAGACAATTATGGTAGCACAAAGTCTCCCATAGTCAGCTTCAAGACACCTTTTAGATTATTTTCACTTGTTATGATTATTTGATTAAATGGACATGACTGTATTTAGGAAAAAGACATAAGAATAATTTCTTAGATAACACAAGCTATTTCAACACAAAATCTTGAAGGTCACTTGTTTTCTTATTCAATTGATAAAATATGATTAACAGTCTAAGCTCAAAGTCTCAAGAATGCCTTTCAATTTGGGTAGAGTTTCACTTCTAATAATAGAGATATCTCCTTTATACAAACTGAGAGATTATAATATATAGCAACCAAAGAAAGACTTTGGCACTTGTTTTCATGAAATGGCCCATGATGTATTTAATGCATTGAATGTATTGGAAATTATATGAAGGGGACATGCTGGAGCAGGTCATTAGCCTTATCTTTATCATTTTAAATTATATCAAATATCTCCTCCAAAGTATGGGCCACCTAGTCCTCTTTTGTGATACTTACATGGCTATCCATTTGCCTTTACTCAATGAAGAAAAATAGGGTGCGCCATTAAATGTTTGTGCTCTCTGATATCCACCTGGTGGACTATTCCACCTACTAGAATAACTCTTTTATAGATATTTCTAGATCCTATGTAACTTTCCCTTTTTCCTTGCTATATTTTGTCTCTTCTTGGTGACCTGAGCTCTCGAGCTATCTTCTCGCTTTCTGCTGGATCCTTTTTCAGCTGGTCACTGAGTTTGTTCCTAGGTCTACATGTTTGAAAATCAATGGTTATTTCATTACCCTAAATTTGATATCTATAGGGACATCACTAGTCATTTTTTACTTGAACCATTTTGAACCTTGAACCTTTGAACCCTTTTAGAGTGCACCGGTTCAATAGTTTAATGGTTTAATAGTTTGGGCGGTTTAATTGGTCTGACAGTTCAATATTTCTTGCAAAGAGTTACGTTCACTTAGTCTTTTTTATGAGTTCAATATATCATTGAACAAACTATTTGAACCATTTTCTCAAACCTTCCACTAGAATATTTTGCTAGAATCATTCGCTCAAACCATTCATTCAAACTTTGAACTTTGAACCCTTTGAACTCTTTGAAGCCTTTGAACTCGTTGAAACTTTAAACCACTTTGAACCTTTGAAGTGGGGTTTAATGATTTATCAGTTCAATGAGTTCAAAGTGGTTCAAAGATTTCATTCCATATTATTGAACTCTTTAAACCCTTTGAACTCGTTGAACCCTTTGAACTCGTTGAACCCTTTGAACTTGTTGAAGTAGAGTTTAATGGTTCAATGGTTTAATGATTCATTCCAACTCTTTGAACCCTGCCGATGAACCTTTTGATTGAACCTTGGTGTTGAACCATCCTTGTAATTTTTAGAAAATGCCTTAAGTGTTTTGAACTTTTCTTTGTGAAAGCCCACCTATTGATCCTATGATTTCATTAGCTGAAAAGGCTTGAGTGATTAAAGAACTTGACTGCTCAGAACATTTTTTGAGAAAGGGAAAGATCATTTTAGCCTACAGGACCAAAATTCTCGACATTTTATCCATAAAAAAAAGTGATGGATTTTGGGAAAAATAATATCAAAAGGTAGAACATTTGACTAATCTAACTTAGAAGGTAAGATAGAGGCCAAGTGAAGATCCAATTTTTGAAGAATATGTCTTGGAATCATCCCAAGCATTTTTAAAAATAGTTACATGCTACCATCAAGGGCCTCAAATAGAAGGAAAAGTATTTATAATAAAAATCTATCTTGTCAATACTAGGAGACATGGTCAAATAATTTGAAACAACCATATATGACTTATTCAACTCCTTGAAGGTAGTAAAGTCCAAGCAGGACTTGGTAAATAAATAGGGTACTTTGGTTACAGGGCAAGTTGGCCAATGGAAAGATTCAAGCCACAAGGTGAAATATTTGATCAATTTTTTGATAGGGGATCAAATTCCTAAATTTAGAATAGTCAGCCTAGCCCATTTGAATATGTCTATGGTAATATTGGTAGATAATATCAAGGCATTAATCAAATGGTCCAGGAGCATGGGAGATATCTCTAATGATCTCCAATGGTTAGAAAACATAATGATGCAAAATACTTGCGAGTTTGATCAAGGATTATACTTCACCTAGTCCCCTTGGCTTGATGAATGATGAGGAGTTCAAAAATAGAGATACTTAGTTCATACAGAAGGTAAGGAATCAAAGCCAAGGTAAGATTGGGGAGGATAACAAAAGGATCATGGACATGATTTTATCAGCTAAAGAGAAGATGGGAGATACTAAGAGCATCAAGGAAGAATTGATCATGGAAGATAAGGACCTTAAAGGATTGGAAGATCAATAAATGGAACTTTTCATGGAACCCATTTTCAATCTCAAGCTAATTGATAAGTAACACTACAAAATGAAGATTTTGTAGTAGAGATAAAGGACTGTAATAATAAAGGGGTCTTAAAGTTAAATATATTAACTTGAAATATTCTCTTGTATAGGAACATGTATAAAATTTTGAAAAAAGAATATTAATTTTGTAAAAGCATGTGAAACTTGTAAAATTGCATTGCTTATAGGTTAGTCTATTTAGAAAGTGTCATTAATTTTAGAAGGTTGTAAAAGGACAATTGCCCATGACACTTGTACAATTATTATTTGACATGATTGATTGATATACTCCCTTAGTATTCTATGAAATGGGTATTGTCATTTGTAATGAAGGGGGAGTTTTTGAGTGAAAACTTGGTGTAAAATTTGAGAAATTAATACAAGCAAAGAATTCTGTAAAGATTGTCCAGTATTTGTTTGTTTGTTTGGTATTATGGCTGCTCTCTCAATTATCTATTTGGATGTCTAAATTTAAATTATTTTTATGGATTATTGAAGTTTCATATGAATGAAAATTTTTCAATTTGTGCTTAAGATAGGTTGATTGAAGGATTTTAAGTTCATTTAAATTTTCATGCTTTCTTTATATATGTGGTAATGCAATTTATTTGTGGAAGTAAATCTCTAAAGTGAACTTGATTTCTTATCTGCACTACTTCACTTTTCCTTAGACATTTGCTTGATTTATTGTAGGATATATGCCTTTGAAATTTCATGTCATATATTAGTTTTTTATGTCTTTATGAAATTTAAGCTTTGTCATAATGTCTGGATTAAAAATCAGAACACCTTCTTTCTGCCCTACCCTTCTTTTTGCCTATTTTTTTGATCAACTTACTTTAGTTTAACTTCCATTGTAAATATTCATGCTAGACTAGAATTAAGACTTAGGTTATGATCATAGTTCATTATACTTAGTTCATATCATCTTTATCTTTTACAAGCAAGCTATTAGGCCATGATTGCTCCCAACAACCAAATAGTTACATTATAATTTTTTTGAAACAGTTCATTTGCTTTGCCGCTATTCCACCAAAGATATTAAGAATATCACAACCTAAAACTCATGTAATGGATTCTTTGAATTTAGAAATGAGAAGTGTTTATTAAACACTCTAAACCCCTATGATACACTTTCAGGCATCAACAAACTGTAGCATCTACCCTATCTTAATCCACTACATTGAGTCTTAGCTCTAAGATGGATCATGTTGGTTGAAAAAAGTGTAAGACACTTCAATTAATGCAATGTAGTTAATAGTGTAATAATTAATAGTCCCTCTTCTATTCAGATGAGAACCTACCTTTATTCAAAAGAAAAAAATCACAAACCTAACATATTCAAAAATATACATGTTAAATTATCATTGGGGTTTTCATGCACGTGAGAAAATAAGTATGAGAAGGAGAACAAATTTAGGGGAATAAAAAGTATTAACTATGAAAAGAGAGATGAAAGAATGCAAATAAGTGATTAAATGTAAATTTAACTTATATATTGCATTCATTAACTTGAAATAAAAATAACATCAAATGAAAATTTTATTAGGAAAGAGTAAAGAAAGAAATATTATTAATAAATGAACATAAGAACATTCATCCACACTAAAGACAATCTTAAAGTCCTGTAATAACTTAAATTTATTGATTTATAAAAAAACACAAAGTTATTTTCTTCGTCTCCTTCAAAAAGTTCTATTCTTATAAAATTTACAAAATATTGATAGCCCTTCGAGAGGACTGCAAGCCTCCTACTTATAGGAAATCTTAACCCTAGATTCTAAGAAACAAACTCTAAAAATAGAGATCAGTTACACATTTCAAAGTACATGTTGACTCATCCAAAATGCATACAAAATTGCAAAAACCCTCAAACCAAAATGTAGCTCTCATCTTATGAAGAAGATTATGATAGAATTTAGTTCCAAATTAAAAATCATGGAGTCTTCTCTGGTACCTTATCTTCATCTCCTTCCTCATCATCAATAGTGAAGACTTCTTCTTGCACAACTTGCTATTGTTTATCCTCATATTCTTCAATTTTTTGTAATATGTATTCTAACTTCTCATGGTCTAGGCATTCAAAATGTTGATAAGTAATTTTGGCCTCTAATTGTAGATTTATCATTTGTTGAGGAATTATTTTTAAATTCTTCAAATCTTTTCCCAAGTTGTCAAATGAGTTTTGTAAATGAATAAATCTTTGAATCAATTCATAACTGAAAGAAGTAGTAATGCTAGATTTTTGACCAATCAATTTTTTGAAATCTCCTTACATATCCTATACATAAATTACTTTCCCTCCTCAAAATAATAGGTAAAGGAGATTTCTTGATTACTTCACTGATATCAGAAATGGGGTCAACTAATAAGATCCTTGATTCCTTGAATTTATGCAAGGATTCTTCTATAATGTTGATCTTGAATATTGTTAACCTTAGAAAATTGAATTGTTATCCTAAGTCATCTTCTATCAAGACTCCACCTACTAAAATATCCTCATCTTCCCTAGCCAAGGCTTATACCCATGATAGATAATTCTTCATTTGACCCAATTCTTCTTTGTATTCAACCTCTTTCTTTAAGTATATTATCTTTCTTGTTCCATTGTGGAGTACACTTTGATTGCTGAGGCTATTACTTTATTTCCTTATTCCATCAACTTTTTTTGACCATTCCTTAGTAGCTCTCCCCATGTTCCCTATTCTCTCAATTTCTTGGAGAGTCTTGGCATCTAGAGTATAATCTTGAAGTTATGATTGTGTTGGGTTGACCATTCTTTGTATTATTGAAGTAAGTTGGTCTACCTTTTCCTTCAATTGATCTTTCATGGATTTATCATGATCATTTTTTTGGATCAATGAACCAATAAAAATCTACACATCCTTATTTAGTCCTTCATGAGTATACTTTCCTTGGTAAACACATGAAACCTAATAATCTATAGATGTGATTTCTTATTTTGAATATTTAGGAGGGGTAATAACAATTTTAGCATGCCTCTCACCTTGATCATATACATTAATATGATAAAAAAAAAATTAGGTTTCTTGGTAGCTCTAGGATGTGGAGGAATTAGAGTGATAAAATCCATTTCAAAAGGTGGAATAGTATTTTTCCTCTTTTTCACTATCTTTCTTAGCCATTGGGATGCTCTGGTATCCATTTCTCCTTGTGATAAGTTGATTCAATTTGTGCCTATTATTGAGCCATAAGAGTTTGATATATCACAAACTCTATTCTTTTTTTGGTTTTCAGAGGAGGTGTGACTTCTACTTCTAAAGCCTATTGAGTGTCTAACTCTTCTTCTTATTGGATAGAAAATAAACATTCCACCACCTTGGAAAAAGTTTTTATCACCTTTATAAGAGATTACCCTTATTCAAGAACTGATTCAATGGTCTCTTTGTCTACATCTTAAGAAGGATATTCTTGTTGTTTATTAGAAGGAAGATGAGCCACTAATATTTAAGGGGTTTCTTTAGGATCCAAAAATGGAGGATCTATAGTCATGAACTACAAGTAGTGTTCTTAATCAACCCTGCAAATGAACCACCTTTTAAGTTGTCTCACTTAAATTAGCTGATATTATAAGAGTACCTTTCCATCCAGTTGATTTTTTGAATTTTAACTTTAAAGGTCTCTTTTTAGGTTGATGTAAGAGCCCCTTAGTTTATCTGATCATAATAACAATGTCCCTTGCAATACCAAAAGGTGTTGCTTGATATTCGACATCATTTTTATTTATTAAATTAGGGGGATGTACATCTATAGATTTCAAAGGTAGAAGAAGTATATCATCTTGCAAATCCACATCTTTGATTGATATCCACACCAAAGTTCTTCTAAAGACTCCTTGAGCTCAAGACTCCAAGGATGTTATCTCCCATTAAATCTAGTCAACCCTAAGGATAGGTGTCTTTTTGATGTCCTATGAAAAGTATATCTCATTTATCACTTCACCACCATCTTCAATATTTAAATCATCAATAATATCCATAATATTGAACTTAATTACTTGATCTAATGTGAAGTGGGTATAGTCAAGAAGTCTGACTTCCATTTCATTGTCATAATCAATCCAAAAGTCCTCATAATAAGTGATGTGATTAAATGGCCCACTCAAATCATGCTCTATTATTCCCCTTATATCAAAGGAGGGATGGATATGAAATGATTGGAGAGTGAATCATACCATATTTATTTCTATTGATTTAGCCTTATGTAGTGTGGCATAAGTGTACGTAACAATAGTCATTAGAAAATGAATGTCAATAGATTTATGTTTAGAAACTAAAAGCTTCTACATCACCATCAGTTGTCGCACTAGCTCTATGAGCACCCATATATCATCTATAAACCTTAGAAGCATATAAGAGGTAGAATCCCACCAATATAACTTGATGTAGGAAAAGGTACGAAAATCTATGAACCAACCACACCATATCTAAATCTCTATAGAGGCACCAATAGATAAACACTGATTATAGGGCTCTACCTCAAACATTTGAATGATAAAGTGAAGAAAAGTCTTATTAACATGAAGAAAATGTTTAACACTTTCACTTATTATCAATTGAGGATAATATTTGTATATATATATATAAATAAGAGACAAACATTAGACCCATTATAGATAAGTCACTAGAGAATCTTCTTCTTGCAAAAAATTAGATGATATATGACATCATATAGAACTTATGGGTGGTGATTACTTCACATAGTTGTTTATGAATTAAATAGCTAATCAATTCAACCTAATTGATGTGTTGTTTATTAGGATTAACAATTTGGATATATTGAAACATCCATTCATTGTAATCTCTAGTTTTAGGATTTTTCACCACCCTATTTAAAAGAGTAACAATGTCATTGATTTCAAGCTTGAAATCTTGTCATGCAATCACCTTTGGAACCCTAGACATCAAGGCCTTTGGCTTAGCAAGCCAATGTTTATTTAAGGATATAAGACAATCATTTTTATTTTCATCATGGAATTATTGGGCTGATTTCAGAGAGTTTATATGAAAACTTCATGATCAATAATATTCAACATCTCCTTAATGTAGTCTAGACCAAGTCTCAAGATAAATCCTTCTCGAAGAATATGAACCTCCTTTTTATCTTTATCATAATGAATTTCTAAGGTTATGACAAATTTTGGGCACTCTATGAAGACTAAAAATGCAATATCTTGAGAAAGGACATTTTCATAAATGTTTTGTATCCAATCATTCTTGAAAGATGCATTTATTCTCCCCTAAAAGTCCTCCATATTAATGTGTCATAAGTATATATGGATGACAAGGTTAATATTGGAATCAATGTTAGAGGGGGGTGTAACCCATTAAAACTGGTACTTTATATCACTTATTTTTTCCTTTCCTTTCTTCTTGGTTGTTTTAGACATTTGATAATTGTAACAAGGATGGGAGAGCAGGAAGCAAAGAAGTAGAGTATGAATGGGAATGATAAAATGGTAGAGGAGAGGTTGGGGAGGGGAGGTGAAAGTAGGAGGTTACAAAGTAGCCATGAATTTTTAATGTGGGGAGAGAAAGATTATGGTTTCAAGTTCTAAATGCATAGAATAGTTGATAAACCCTGATGATAGGAGAGCTAGAAAATCTAACATTATAGGTTTGAGGGTGCAAATCAGTTATGAAACCTCGATGCAATAGATCTAGAAAATATAATGTTAGAGGTTTGAGGGTGAAAATTAGTCATGAAACCTCGATGTTAGAAGAGCTGTAAACTCTAATGTCAGAGGTTTAAGGGTGAAAAGTAGTAATGAAAATCGGATGCATGGTTAGTGAAAATATCTGATGTAGATAAAAATGGAGAACTTTGATGCTAGAAATATGAGCAAACTTTTCCAAGTGTTTTAATAAGGACCCAATGAGGCAAGAGATACCAATGGAAATAATAAGTGGATTATGGATCAATCAAAGGAAGTCACACTATCTATAAGGAAAATCCTCAAAAAGAGCAATTTCAAAACCTTAAACATTTTGCTATGGAAAAACTCCAAGAAATATAGACACAACTAACCTCCAATTGCCAAGGTAAGATTGAAAATCCTCAGGAGTACAAAAAACATGATCATAGAGCCCAAAATCTAATTATCTAAGTGTTTTGGAATGATAGAAAGACATTATTAAATATTGAGGCTTTATAAGACCCCCACACACATAAGACTTGACCCTCATTAATGAGGGCCCATTTGAAGATAGAGGGATGCATTATAACTATCAGGGTTGATGAATGCATTATAGTTACAAAACCTTGACCAAGGAGAAACAAAAATAGACAAAGTCTTTTTCCAAAACATTATTTTCCAATTTATAATATTTCTAAGGAATTTTAATGAGGTACACCAAATTTCATAGGTAAAATTTAGGGGAAAACAACTAGATATGACTAGGGACCTTCATTTTCCAAATGCAAGGATGAACTCTAAAATTTATAGGTCTACATAGGCTTAGCTTGCATGGTAATTAAGTTGGATTACGAAGTCACTCTAAATGAAACACTTCAAAAGAATGAGAAATTAAAATAAGGATAAAAAATAAAAAAAATAAAAAACTAAAAGCATAGATTGAGAAATCAAATAATGAGAAAATAAACACAAAAAAAATCCTAAAACTAAACTAGAACCCAAGAGAGCCAATCTCTACTACTTAAAAAGCTTTAGATACTGCTTACTATAGGGAAGTGAGAGATGGGTGACATCCATGTAAGACAAATATTATGTGTTGTTTCCATAGAAGTGATGAATTTTAAATGAACCTTTCCTCAAAGAATCAAATTTCCCATGGCTACCCTTTGATTCACATCTTTTATCCCATAGTAGAACATAATCTCTAATCTAAAAATACCTCCATCTAACCTTATTATCAAAAAGTATTTTAAACTTATGTTGATGCTCTGTAATCCTATCAACTACTATGACTCTTTCTCCCTCTAGTTTATTCAGGTATAAAATCTTTTTATCTAATGAAACCCTAAATCTCAGATATTCAATTGCCTTAGCCAATTGAAGTGCTGACAACTCTAATGTGATATGCAAAGCAACATCAATGCCACACATTAAATGAAATGGAAACATGATAATAACCATTATTAGAGCAATGCAATCAAATCAAAGTGTATCATATAATTTCTTATGCCAATTTTGCTAGTTTTCGTCTATAAGCTTGTAGATATTGGTGACCAAATTCTTATTGCTTGATTCTACCTAACCATTACATTGAGGGTAATAATATGAAGCATGAGATAATGAAATCCCATAGCCATAACAAAAACCAATAAGCTCAGAAGAAGATAAATTAGATGCAATATCACTCACTATCCTTTGAGGAACCCCATACCTAACCATGATATTCTCTTTAATAAAATTACACACTACCTTAGAATTAGTTTGCCAAACTGGGATAGCCTCAACCCACTTGGTGAAGTAATCTATTACAGTGAGGACATGAGTGTGACCTACAATCGAATGAGGATTTGTCACACCTATAAAATTAATACCCCACTTTTTAAATAGTTGATCAACTACCATCAGATTTAGAGGTAAGGATGCAAGATTTGTATTTCTAATAAATTGCTAACATGATTCACATTTAGAAACCCATTCTTGATCATCTTTGAAGAGGGTGGGATAATAATAGTTTTATTTGATGTGACTAGCCATGAGAAGTGATCACCACATGATTTGCTATGAAAATCTTCTAATAATCTCTTCTGTTGTTTTTTATCAACACATTACATGAACATAACATCAATGCCTCTTTTGAAAAGAGTATTATCCCATATGACATACTTAGAAGATTTTAGATTTTAGATTTATTGTTATTTTTTCCTTCCCTATATAAGGAAACAAGATATATTCAAGTACTATTATTCTATAGTGCCAAAAAATAGGACTATAAGTGTTTCTTCTGATGAGTCATGCTCTTTAGTTCTATCAATGATATCTTTTGGTTTATTCTCAATAATTATTTAACATAAACCATGCCCTCAAGATAGTTTGGTACATTTGATATAAAAATAAAACTCTTGAAATTTTTCTATCCATCTTCCTTTATTTGAACCAAGCTCTTGCTATGTTAATATGGATTTTAATTATTGGGTCTAGTACTAGAACAACAGTGTGTGAGTTTAGAATGTAATACCTAAACTATTAGATGGATTTTACAATGACATAAACATGTTTCTAAATGAGATAATATTTGAGATTATGATTTTTCAATACACAACTCATAAAGGTGATGGATGATTCAATTCCTTTATTTTTATTTTGTACTAAAATTGTTCAGAGACTATGCTTGAATGCATAACAATATATGCTGAAATTATTGTTAAAATTAGGACATAACAAACTTGGTACCCTAGAAATTGAATTATTAATTTCATCAAAGGCTTATTTACCCTCCTTTCTCCATTTAAAAATAACTTTTCCTCTCATCATACTGGCAATATGTTTAGTGAGCTCAACAAATTTAGGTACAACCCTTCTCAATAAATTGACCTTATCGAAAAAGGATTAAATGCCTTATTACTTGTGGAAAGGGATAAAGTTTGATTTACTTGAAATCTCCCAAGATCAATTTTTGTTTTTTATTTTGACATAATATGGCTGAGAAGTTTTCCCTCTGTTAGTCCAAATACATATTTATTAGGATTCAATGAAATACTATGGGCCCAACATTTGTCAAAAACTTTCACCAAATGATCATAATGATATTCACATTTTTTTGGAAAAGATAGTGAGGTAATATAAGTAAAAAAATATGATATTATTAGTAGAATCATGGAAAGCTAAATTCATATCCCTTTGAAATGTGTCCCCAACATTGATGAGGTTGAAGGGCATTCTCCTGTAGGAAAAAGCTCCCTAAGGTGTTGTAAAGGTTGTTTTAAGCTGATCTTCAACTAAAACCTCAACCTAGTTATATCCCAAAAATACATCTAGCATGAAAATAATCTCTAATCCTATAATGGATTGAAGTATTTGATCCATAATAGGTAATGGATAATTATACTTTAGTGATGCTTGGTTCAAATTCATGAAATCAATACAGATGTGAATCTCACCATTTTTTTAATGAACTGACACAATATTGAAAACCCATGTGGAGTGATGATAGTGGAAATTATGTGGAAATCTAACAGTTTTTATATCCTAGCATGAATGGTTTAATAAATATTTATATTTTAGTGCCTTTGATTTTAATGATATAAGGAAGTATTTAGATTTAGAGAAATATTATGTTTCATTTATTTTGGTCTAAAAGGTTTCAAATCATCATAACTCCAGGTGAACACATCCTTATATATTCTAAAGAGATTATTGAATATATCTCTTTCATCTTTAGAATAACATTTCCTAATATTCACATACTTGAGCTCTTTAGAAGTACCAATATTAACTTGTTCATATTCATAAAAATCTAAAGTTTAAAATTGCATTTTTGTCTTTTTGTATCTATCATGTTTATCAAACATATCTTCAAGGGAAACAAATCCTTTTGTAATTTTATTATCATTACACTGAATTACCTCTTCATTTCCACCAATATCCAAATTTTTAGATCCTCTCACAATCTTGGTGGAAAAATCACCATCATCTTGACTCCTATCTTGAGAAGCATGGGATTATCTATAGGTAAATGTGATTCTTTTGAAATAAAAATTCTTTAAATTATTTGCCTTTTCTAAGAAATCAATTATTTATTTATCACTATTGAAAACTTACCAATGTTTAGCATTATTAGGTAGACTTGGTCTAAACACAATTTCAATGGTGTGTTTATCATGTTTAACTTTAGGAAGAGAAATCATGAGTGATGCTGAAATGATGAGTGCATTAGTATTGGCATTATCTTCTCTTGGTACTGTCATAATTTAAAAAGCATCAAAAGCCTCAATACGATTCTAGGATCTATTTTTATAATGCTTCAAATGATCATTCTTCACCTAATATTGATTCCTAACTTGCCTTATGATGAGTTCAACATTTCCTTGTGCTTTTAGGTTTCGAATTCCCATTTATTCAACTATATGTAATCCATGAAGCAAGGATTCATATTCTATAGTATTATTGGTACATTCAAATTGTAATTTAAAAGAAAAAGGGAAAACTTTATTGCTTGGTGAAACAAGGATAACACCTTCCCTAAAACCTACTGATGAGTAACTTCCATCAAAATTAAGAAGCTAAACATAATTAGAGTTGATCCCCACTAGTTTCGGCATATCTATCTTTACTTTAGACATCATCATGGAATTACCCAAACCTATGTCTTCAAAACTAATATCATCCCTTTGGTCCTTAGACTTGTATACTGTAAGCTTAACTTTTGCCTCAGGTTTTAACTTATGCTTAGTACCATTGATTAAAAACATGGCATGTGATAGGTTGATTTGAATCTCTCCGCCTAACTCTTTACAAAAACTCCTTCCTAAAAATATGCCATATATAGATGTAATATCTACCACCAAAATTATCATTTTAATCCTTTTATGTGGAAAGGAAGCTAAATTTACGTATGCATCTTTGATTTAGATAGGGTAAATTTTAAGAGCCCATATCCAAAACCCCCTTAGGTTTGTTTAGGCAAATTTGATTTGAAGCCTTGGTGCATCTATAGGTTCTAAAGTCAATTTTTTTCATTTCTAAGTTTTTTATAAAACTATCCATCTACATAGTACAACTGTGCAACCTTAGTTACCACCCATTTGTAGCATGCCATCGAGTAACACATGTTACCATCTAATTGAATCATATAGCAAAGTGGTACCTCTTACTTCCCAATTGTAATATGTAGTCAAGTAACAATAGTTGAGTGGTAGACAAAGTTAGGTAGTTGTAAGGATGTAATCAGGTAGTGATAATTAGGTGGATGCAAGGATGTAGTCAGGCACCCTCAAGATTTAACTTGGCAATGAGGTAAAGAATGAGACTTGGATAGTAACCTATGTGAGCATATGTAATATACGTATAAGGCAAATTAGATTGCTACTCATGAAATTATTATAAATAATTGGTGAGATGACTGATAAAAAATTTACATATCAATTTTTTAGGCGACTGGGTCCTATGAACTATTCCTCTAAAACCATGACTAAAATTTACCCTAGATCTAACCAACTAATGAGACTTTTTTTATGTCCATAGAGAAACACCATCCAAAAGTCTTCGTACAAGTAAGACCTAAAGCAGGAGCAACCTTGGTAGGCATAACATTGTTAAAAGCTCACATATCAATAATGTAATTATTCAATTTGTAGCCTTTTAGGAAAGGAGATATGTATAATGGTTCTTGTTTACCTAAATGAGAAATAACCTTAGCCATAAAAAATGATGAAGGTTTGGTATTTGGAGGTATATATAGAATCCCTTTGAAATTAGACTTATTCATATCACCAAGACCCCCTTTAATGAAATAATACAATCGATTTAACTGATTTGGATTTGATCTCAATTATTCTGCTTGAGACATATAAATTTGGACTTATTGACATGATCTAATATGTCAAATTAGGATATGAAAGATGTAGGTGTGACATCAAATCTCTCAAGCATTGAATCCATCTTATTTTTCAAGTTTGCATTAGTGTTCTGACTTTATAAATTTTGAGTGTGAGATGAAGTGGTTGTCTTAGCTTTTATCTATTTTGTTTTCACTTAAAAATGAATATGGAAACCTATAGGGAGTATTGTATGGGTAGGTGATACTTTAGGGGTATCATTACTCATAATTTTTCATATTTTAGTTCATCTTATCATCATCTTACTTATTCTTAGCATCTTCATTTTGAGATCTTATAAACATAATGTATGATTGACCATTCATAGCTTCAACTATATATTTGTCGTCATATTTTTCACACTCCTATTCCAAGAAAGTGTTATTGGATTCACCATTAGGATCATCAGTTTCATATTCCTAAAATCTCAGATCTTTTGTTTTAATCTCATCTTCATCATAAACATGAATTTCATCGGTATCTAAAAATGCATTCATTAGGGGAGCCTTAATGGATAACCTTAGTTGTGAAGAAAATAACCTTGGTTGATTATTATTTGGTATGTAACCTCTCTTAGGGATTTCATATTATGCCATAAACTTTATCTAAGGTAACTACTTATTTAAAGCAATAATGTCATTTGCTAGTTTTTAAATTGACTACTTAATGCATTCATGACTTTAAGGTGATCCTATACATTTCAAAGAATCCATTTATAATTTTCTATCCATGACCACATCATCTTGAATTTGAGTATAAAATGTTTGTGTTTGCTTTAGGTTAGGTAGTATATTTATCTTCAAGAGGAAACCAACTTCTAGAAGTTAGGTGTTGATGAAGAAACACTTCTAATTTTTTGTAGTAGGCTTAATTGTTCATGGAATTTTATTCAATAACTATTTAACTTAGCTACAAAATAATGTATTGGTTCATTAATCTCCTTTTTCATTTGAGTCAATTAAGTAAGTAAAGTGTACACATCTTCATTTGGTTTGAAACGAGCTTTAAATTTTGACTTCATAGTATTCCAGTTATTAATGGAACTTGCATCTAAATTATAGAACCATACAACAACTCCATCTATAAGAGTTTATACAAATATTCTTACCATAACATCTTCATGCTTCACTCCCAAAATCCCACATGTGGCAAAGATTACAATGAGGTGTTCATCTAGATGTTGTTTCTTATCACTGAAAAACTTAAGGAAGCTCTTCTTTGAGCCTCTTAGGAGTTCATATAACTGCACAAGAGCTAGTAGGCCAATGGCATTTCCCCATGGTACAACCATTATTTGAAAGAATTCTCTTTAAGGTATAATGTTCCTAGGAAGAAAAATATCTTGACTAACCAAGGTACCTCCCTATTGTGGCTTTATACATATAGGCAAACTTACAGACTCCACAATTCTTATTTTCTTCTCAGAATTCAATTAGAAATTGAGTCATTATTGTAACTTAAAGAAAGGGTTAGAGATCCCTTTAGCTTTTTTGTCCCTAGTGAAACATCTTTCTGCTAGAATGGTATAACAACTTCACTTCCTATAGATATTTATATATTAGTGAATTAGCAAAAATCATGCCCCATGGTGGGTGCTAAAAAATGTTGGATAAAAAAAGTGTAAGGCACTTCAACACATGCACTGCAGTCAATAGTGTAATGGGACAAAGTCCCTATTCTATTCACATGCGAAGAGACTTTTATTCAAAATAAAATAAAAGCACAAACCTAACATATTCATAAATATACATGCTAAATTATCTTAGGTGTTTTCATGTACATGAGAAAGGAAGTATGAGAAGGAGAATAAATTTAGGGGAATAAAAAGTATTAACTATGAAATGAGAGAAAAAAACATGCAAATAAGTGAAAATGTAGATTTCACTTATATATTTCATTCATTAACTTGAAATAAAATTATCACCAACTGAGAATTTTGTTGGGAAAGAGTAAATAAAACAATATTATGAATAAAGTAACATAAGAACATTCATCCATACTAAAAACAAGCTCAAAGTCCTATAACAACTTAGCTATATTGATTTCTTCAAAAAAAACAAAGTTATTTTATTCTTATCCTTTAATAAGTTTTATTCTTGTGAAAGTCACAAAATATTGATAGCCCTTTGAGAGGCATGTGAGCCTCCTAATTTTATATGAAATATTAACACTAGATTCTATAAAAAAAACTCTAAAAATAGGGATTGGTTACATGTTTTAAGGTGCTTTTGACTCATTCAAAATGCAAACAAAACTACAAAAACCCTCAAACCAAAACATAAATCTCAGCCTATAAATAAGATTATGACATAACATAGTTCTAAACTAAAATTCATGGAGTCTTTTTTGTCACCTGATCTTCATCTCCTTCCTCATCATCAATGGTGAAGACTTATTTCTTCATAACTTACTACTATTTATCCTCATAATCTTTAAATTTATACAATATGTTTTCTAACTTGTCATGGTCTGACCCTTCAAATTATTGATAAAGAATTTTGACCTCTACTTGTATATTTATCATTTGTTGAGGAATTCTTTTGAAATTATTTAAATCCTTGCCCAACCTATCAAATGAGTTTTGGAAATGCACAAATCTCTAAATTGATTCACAATTGAAAGAAGCAATAAGGCTAAGTTATCTATCGATCAATTATTTAAAATCTCCTTATATATCTTCTACATAAATTAATTTTCCTCCTTCTCCAAAGAATGGGCATGAGAGTTTTTTATTGCTTCAATATTATCAAAAATGGTGTCAATTGATAAGATCCTTGATTCCTTAAATTTATGTAAGGATTATTTTATAATCTTTCCTGAATCTTGTTAACCCTAAAAAATTGACTTATTATCCTAAGTCATCTTTTGTTAAGACTCCTTCACCAACCAAAATATCCTCATTTGCCCTGGCCATGGCTTACAATCTTGGTAGCCAAATCTTCAGTTTACCCAATTCTTCTCTGTATTCAACATCTTTATTATAAGTGTATTATTTTATTATTCCATTTTGGAGTAGACTTTAATGGCCAAGGCTATTGTTTTATTTCCTTATTCTAATAACTTCTCAAACCATTCCTTAGTAGCTCTTCCCATGTTCCCTATTCTCTTTTCTACTTAAAGAGTCTTGGTATCTAGATTATAATATTGAAGTTGTGGTTATGTTAGGCTGATCATTCTTTGTATTACTAAAGTAACTTGGTTTACCTTTTCCTTCAATTGATATTTAATTAATTTATAATGATCATTTTTTATCAATGAACCAACACCAGTTTGCACATCCTCCTTTAATCCTTTGTGAGAAGGCTTACCCTGGTGAACATGTGAAACTTGATAATATATAGATGTGATATCTTCTTTTGACTTGTAAAGAGGTGGAATATAAATTTTAGCATCCCTTTCACCTTGATCATCTAAAATAATATGAGAATTTTTTTTATGTTTCTTGGTAGCTCAAGGATTTGGAAAAATTAGAGTGCTCAAGTCTATGTCTAAAGGTGGAACAATCTTCTTCCTCTTTTTCACTATCTTGCTCAGCCATTGGGATGCTCTGGTATTCATTTCTCCCTGGGAATATGTTTATTCAATATATACCTATTCTTGAGCCATAAAAGTCTAATCTATCACATGTTCCATTCCCTTTTTGGTTTGCAAAGGAGGTGTGACTTCTGTTTCCAAATCTTGTTGAGTGTCTAAATCTTATTCTTCTTGGATAATAGGTAAACATTCCACTACCTTGGAAGAAGTTTATGTCACCTTTGGAAGATATTTCCAATTTTTAGGAACTAATTCAATGGTTTTTTTGGATACAACTTGAGAAGGAGTTTCTTATTTTTATCAAAAGGAAGAGGAGCCACTAATTCTAAAGGGGTTTCTTTGGGATCCAAAAATGGAGGATTTACAGTCATGAACTACTACATAGTGTTCTTAATCAACCCTTGCAAATAAATTTTGTAGGTGTCTCACTCAAAATAGTTGATATTATAAGATTACCCTTATCTCTAGTTTATTTTTTGAGTTTTAAATTTGAGGGTCTCTTTTTAGGTCAAGGCGAGGGCTCTTTAGTTTCTTTGATCACAATAATAGTTTACCTTGTAGTACTAAAAGGTGTTGCTTGATCTTTTTCATCTTTTTGCTTTATCAACTCAGGGGGAGGTATATTTTTAGTTTTCCAAGGTGGAATAAGTATGGCATCTTGTACATCCATTATTTTAATTATAAGCCATGCCAAATTTATTCTAAAGACTCATTGAGTTCAAGTATTCAATGATTTTATCTCTCATTGACTCCAATCAACATTAGGGATAGGTGTCTTTTTGATGCCTTGTGAAAAGTGGTTCTTATCTATCACTTAACCATCATATTCAATATTTAAATCATCAATAATATCCATAATATTAAACTTGATTACTTGATCCAATGTAAAGTGGAAATAATCAAGAAGTCTAACTTCCCTTTCATCATCACAATCCATCCAAAAGTCATCATAATAAGGGACATGTTTAAATGAACCACTAAAATGGTGATCTATTATTTCCATTATATCAAATGAGGGATGCTTATGAAATGATTGGAGAGTGACTCATGCCATGTATGCTTCTACTAATTTATGCCTATGTAGTGTGACACATGTACCTACCAATAGTCATTAGAAAATGAATGTTGATAAATTTATGTTTAGAAACCAAAAGCTTATACATCACCATAAGTTGTTTCACTAGCTCCATGAGCACCCATATATCATATACAAACCTTAGAAGAATATAAGGGGTAGAGTCACACCCGCATACCTTGATGTAGGAAAAGGTAGGTAAATCTATAAACCAAATACCCCATCTTGAAATATATGTAGAGGCATTGATGGAGAAACACTGATTATAGGGATGTTCCTTGAACATTTGAATGACAAAGCGAAGAAAATGATGATTAAAATGATGATTTTGTTTTATAAATTTCACTTATTATAAATTGAGGATAATATTCATATATCCAAGAGGTAGACATTAGACCTATTATGAATAAGCCATTGTAGAATCTCCTTTATGCAATAACATAGATGAGATATGACAACATATAGTAGTTATGGGTGGTGATTACTTTGCATAATTATATGTGAATTGATATATGTGCTATTTTTTGGCATAAATAATATGAATATATTAAAACATCCATTCATTATAATCTCTTACCATAGGATTCCCCACTATGCTATTTAGAAGAATAATAATATCATTGATTAAGCTTGAAATATTTTTGGGTAATCACCTTAGGAACCCTAGACACTGAGGCCTTGGGATTAGCAAGATAATGTTTATTTAGGGATATAAGATAATCATATTTATTATCATCATAGAATTTTTGCACCAATTTTAGAGTGATTTCTATGAAAATGTGAACAACTATCAGGATTCATGAAAACACAGGATGTCTATATACTAAAGGGGACACCAACAATATAATATAAATTAGAAGGAAAATGAGACCTAAAATTGGGACCTCCCCTACCCCTATATCAAACATGTTTATGGTTAGGATTAGTGAGACTAGCTCTCAAGACTCAAGACTATCTCTTGAGACTATTAGGATTAGCTTTTGGGACCCACCCTCTAGCCTTGCCCTCGATCAAAACTCTCTATATCAGCTCTTGGGACTATCTCTCAATATACATATTTTATTTGCTATTGGGAAGGACTAGTTTTATAAACATGGAATTCTATATAGATTTGATTATAGGGTGGGATAGACTGCTATAAAATAAGAAGGGATGAATCAGGATGGATTCTATCAAGGTCAAGAATATTTATCATCTCCTTAATGTAATTTTGACTAAGTATTAATATAACTACTTCCCAAGGAGTACAAACATCTTTTAAGTATTTTTTGTAATAACTTGCCAAGGTCATGACAAGTTCTGGGCACTACACAGAGATTAAAAATGTAATAGTTTAAGGAAAGCCATTATCATAAATGTTTTTTATCTAATCATTATTGAAAAAAGTGTTTAATCTCCTCGATAAATCCTACATATCATTGTGTCCTAAGTCTATATTAGTGACCTGGTCAATGCTATAATCAAATTTAGAGGGGGTGTAACCCTTTGAAATTATTACTTCATCTTGATTTATTTTTCCTTTCCTTACTTCTTGGGCATTCTAGACATTTTTAAAATACAACAATGATGGAAGAGTAGAAAGCAATGAAGCATCATGTTAATGGGAATGAGAAAATGATAGAGGAGAGGTAGGGGAGGGGAGGAAGAATTAGGAGATTGGAAATAAGTCATGAAGTTTTGATGTAGGGAGAGTAGAAAATATTGATTTTAGGGTTCTAAGGGTGCATAGTAGTCAAAAAATGCTTATGTTGATATAGTTGTAAACTATGATGTTAGAGGGTTGAGGGTGCAAAGTAGTAATGAAACCCTAATGCTAGGAGAGATGGAAACTCTAAAATTAGAGGTTTGAGGGTGAAAAGAAGTCATGAAAACCTAATGTTGAAATATTTAGAAACTCTGATCTTAGATGTTTGAGGGTGTAGATTAGTTGTGAAACCTTGATGCATGATCAATAAAAATCTTGATGAAGATAAAAATGGATAATCTATTTCTGGAAAGATGAGAAAAAGTTTTCAATCATTTTAGCAAGGACCCAATGAGGCAAAATATACTAATGATAAAAATAAGTGGATTATGGATCAATTAAAGGAAGTTGCATTATTTTCAAGGAAAAATCTTGAAAATAACAACTTTAAAACCCTAGATATTTTGCTATGGAAAAAACTAGAATAATCTAAACACAACTAACTTTTAATTGCCAAGCGAAGATTTTAAACCCCAGAGAGCAGAAAAATTATGATCACAGAAGCCAAAGTCTAATTTTATGAGTGTTTTAAAATAGTAAAAAGACTTTATTAAATAGTGGGGCTTAATAATACCCTCACATGTGTAGGACTCAACACTCATTAATGAGCGTTGAGAATGGGATAGTGGAATGTATTGTAGCCATCAGGGCCTGATAACTACATTGCAATCATAGAACCCTGACAAAGGAAAAACAAAAATAGATAGTCTTTTTCCAAAACACTCTTTTTAAAAATTTTAAGATTTTGAGAGACTTTTAATGGGGTACCCCAAATTTCATAGGTGAAATTTGGAGGACAATAGATCCATAAAATTTTCTTAATCTCTAGTCTTATATATGTATAGTATGCAACAACCATGAATAAATGTAAGTAATAATTAGTTGCTTAATCCAAACCTAATAAAATAGACATGTTAAATCAAAAAATAAATAGGAAAAATACAATCAAATGTAAATAGGACAAATTTGATTCCCTAAGGGTCATATTAATAAAAACATGGTCATATTTGGTAGGAACATAGTTAGATTAGGTGATCAAAAGGATGGTTTCAGTGGGAAGGAAGATGATTTTCATGGTCAAGGGGTACATTCATTAGTCTAGGGGCATATTTAGTGAGGGTTTATAATGGTATAATTTGCATAAAATTTCAAATAAAACAAATTTTAAAAAAATGACAAAAATAACCAAAAAGGTTTCATACCTCATATACAACATGCCCAATAGCAATATGAAACCTCACACGGTCCAACCAATAAAGAATAACATCTTACCTCACCACTGTGGTCATAAAGTTTAGAGTTCCAAATCAATAAAAATTAAAAGGTAGAGAGTGTAAATGATTTAAAAATTTATAAATTTTATTGAATATGCTTTGAGTGAATTTATATATTTTCTAAATGAAACATTTTAAGGGCTGATCTTGATACCAAATCAACTTATTTTATTTATCGAGAGATATCCAAAACACATTTTTTCATGATTATTCACATTTTTTAGATATTTCAATTCATTTTTATATTTTCAATCATTTATTATACCTTTTGGGGCATTTATTTCTCCCTTTCTAGTGTTTTATCAACCCTATATGACATGATTTTGTGCTGATTATTTTAATGATTACATCTCTTGATACATAATATGATTGATTGTTAGTATATAATGATAGTTTCCCCCCCTTATTATGGGCCAAATTTATTACACCATGCCCTTAAAGTGGGTAGAATAATTTTGACCTATCTTTCCTACACATATATTTCCCATAGGGGCATATTACCTATACATTCCTTATGCAATTTGTATTGATTATCCTTTACACCAGCAAAGATGCCACAATATCCTCCATACTATATAGATTTATCACCATCATTGGGGGACATTGTACCCATTCAAGATTTATCATTTATTACATTTTCACCTTTAATATATGGGCATAATACCCACATATATACTATTTCCTTGAATTTTTATTGATGCATATCTTATATGAAGCCTCTCACACCCTTGTGTCTAGTGATTTTTTTAATGTTTACACATTAGGATATGACATTATATTGCATACACCTTGAAACATGATTGGATTTCACACTTGGTAAATATATTGATATATTTTTAGATATTAGATCATGTCTCCACATTGAGGCATCATGTTTCCCTATGTTATCTCATTCCCACTATCAAGTTGCACACACATATATAATTTTATATAATGTTATTTATTATATAGGGTTTCATAGGGATGTAATACCTATCTATCCTATCACCTATGATGGAGGCATATAATTTACATCATCTATTGATACACATTATATCGAGTTATATTTTTTCCATGGAATCTTACATGATGCTATCTATTCTATGTGGTTACATTTAGAAATTTTATTTGTCTATCTTACCATTGAGATTTACATGAAGATGTTTTATAATGGCTAAATATGTTTGTTATAAGGATTATACATATTGATATTTTATGATGAATTCATATGTTTTATAAATTTTCCAAGAATTTTAAATGATTATAATTTACAATGGTTACATACATGAGCTTATACAAAAATTTCAAGGATTTTCAAAGCTTCACCTATATACTATTATAACACATGATGAGTTTAACTATATTTTGAGATAAGTGATCACAAAGACAATTTTATAATTCCTCACTTCAAAATGGGTCCATATATCTAGATATTTTATAGAGCTTCAATATGAAATGTATTCAAGAAAAAAATTGAGCAAAACAAAAGTGATCAAAATATTTGAGCAAACATGATGAAGCAAAAAGATTTAGTGAATTTGAGTGAACTTAAGTGAACTAAGAACACAAAAAATTACTGAATTATCTACTTACCTAATCAAGAAGTGGATTTGGGTGTTATAAATCCTTTAGAAGTGATAACTATGTCCAGGTCTTGTCTTAAAAATTCTAATTGGAATAATAGGAATAATGATTTTTTTAAATTTATGGCAACATAGTTTAAATATAAATAGGTGTAACCATTTATATGCTCAAATTTCAATATATATTTTTAAAATTTACATTTTTTTCACTTAACTTGATACATCTTTAATTATTTTTTGGGTATATTTGCATTTCTTATAAGTATAACAAACTTTGAAAACAATTAAAGTGTAGATGGATGCATGAAAATGTTTCATCCTTCTTTCGTAGGTAAGTCAAGGTACATGCTTCAATTATATATTATATTATTTTTATGTTTGAATGAATTCAATTGAATATACACATAAAATTAGGTGAATTATATAGAAACCCAATTTTTTGTACAAGGCTTGTTATTACAATACTTTTAATGTTATTTTTTTACATATGATTCATTAGTTTAATTTAGGTAGTTATTGACACTTTTTCCATAAATTTGCCTTGTCCCACTCTCTATGTGTCCATGTATTATTATATTTATTATATTTTATATATCTTATAATTTTTTTCTTATGTGTTTTATAGATTTGGGGATCCCTTAATTTCTTTTTCTCTCTCCTCTCTTCTTCCTCTCCATGTTTTCTATTATTTTTGCCTTTAGGGCATTTTGGTGGCCTATCAAATATTCATTTTTTTTTTTTGGCCCTTGGCCTCCTTAGTTTTTTATTTGCTTATGTGGGCCTATTTTGTTAGATTTTTTATTCCTCTTTGGGTTGGCTTGCATGCTAATAGGTCCATAATTCAAAAATTGGAAGGCTATATATAAAATCCCTCCTAGGAGCATTTTAATAACAAGTATCTAGGGGAATAATGTATCATTTCAAGTGTAGACACATTATATAAATATTTTTTTATGATCTTAAGGACTTGCATCAAGTTTTAGCTACATTTTTATACCAAAACAAGAATACAATTTTTTTTATGTAGTTGGATCTCCACCTAGGAAGAGAAGACGATAGTTCTTACTCAAATTTTCCTTCCCAACTACATTATAACTACGTAAGTTCTCATTATAAGTGTGCAAGATATGTATTTTTAACTCATTTATGGTTTCCCAAAACCTAGATAACCCTTTTATTTCTCCTCTTACAAGAGTTTGTGGTGAATTAGGATAATAAGATAAAGGAAGATAAATTAAACAATTTTGCTTGTAACTTCTAGAAGGTGACTGCACAAGACTATAAGATATCACTATATGCACTTGTTATAAAAATACCATAATAAAAAATTGATTTAAATATATATTTATTACTCAAAAAAATTCAATGGAAACAAAATAAGTACACATTTGGTGGTTAAATATGTGATGGGCACAATTTAGGCTTTGAATTAGTCCCTATAGAAGTAAACTTACAAATTTCACATAAAGTTAAACAAAGACATGAAAATCCTAGATCCAATACCAAAATCCAAATATTTTGCAAATATATGGTTTTTTCATCACTATATACTCTTACTTTGCATAGTTTTACTTGTTCATGCCTTGTTATAATTTAGTTTGTTCATGTTACCATAAGGTAGATTAGTTGTTGTTTTAGATAGTCATATCATTAATCTCCCTTATGCATCCATTTTAGATTATTGTGTTTAGGTTGTTTATACCTAATTAAATTTTATCCAAAACAAAAACACATGCTTTCACTAACCAAACTAAGAACCTTTAGATACCTAGTTTTGGTCTAAGGGTAATAATAAATGTTAAATTGCATTGTTTTAAGGTACTTGTGTTTGTATTGATTATCAATCCAAATTAGGCTCTTCTTGGCACATTTATTCTCTATATTGGACCTAATTTTCTCCCTCTTACCTATTTTCCCATGTGTTTCTTTTTTCACCTTGGGTTTTTATAAGAGTGTACCTAATGTAGTTGTGGTTAGGAGCCTCAATGAGGAAATACCTTTGACTACACAACCTTTAGAATTACGTAGTGGAAATAATGCAAACAATACAATAGTAAATAAACTTTATTATTGATTATAATTCAATGGTTGTAAATACATTTTTAACTCATAATTACATAACACAATACTACGCAATCTCAAATGAGATGTGTTTAAAATGTAAGATCCTTAGATCTTTACTTGCTAACTCATGGTTATTAAATTATAGATGATGTTCTATCCTTAATCTCATTGACTATATGGATTAATCATAGAGGCATGTTTGTATAGGCACAAAACCCATTGAATTAAAATAATTCTCAACAACCCACTAACAACATTAAATATTTGTAACACATCACTATATTCCACAAACATTAAATGTTCATCAAATTTCCAATGCACCTTAATGCATCCCAATATAACATATGATAGAAAAACACATCACAAGGTGACATATGAGTATAAAATACATTTCATGATTAAAGGAATCAAATGAAAATGGTTAGGAATTGTAATGACTTTTTCCCCATAACACATCATAAGAACATATGTGCCCAAACCCAATATTATGCACAAGACAAGTCATAATGACAACCTCACAAGGTTAAGTTGTAACCATTTGTAACTAAAGGTTGCATGTAATAATCCATGTGTGATAATCCACATATTCACATTGCTCTATATTAACATCTATCATAATATATCATAAACATGTGCACCAGAGAAAAAGATAAATACCTTTAAAATGAACCTACACAAAGCTTTTGAAGTAGCTAAAAATTGACCCAAATTATGCACACATCAAATTTTATACAAAACATTATAAATAACTAACACACACACAAGTGTGGCATAAAAAAACACAAATAAACTTACACATAACTCACGACTTGTGAAGACTAAAAAAATACTTATTTTTTACTATGTTAGACTATGCATTTTTAATTAATGTAGGATTACAAGTGAACTTGGACTTTTTTTCATTAGTACCTCTATGTTCTTGTTCCCTTGTGTTTTATTTGGTCCTTTTGACTCTTCTCTCTATTTATTCATTGTTTTTTATTATTTTTATCAGATTTACCACCCTTTGTGTGTTGGATTACATGCTAATAGGATCCCGATTTAAATTTTAAAAGTTTGTATATAAAAGGTGCATTAGTGTATATATGACTAGGTGAAACATGTATTGATTAAATAAAGTTTAAAACTAAAGTTTTAATAAGGGATCAATAGTGATAAGTATAATTATAGAATTTTATCTGAAAAGTAAAAATTCATTTTCAATCTTCATATTGCATCTTTACTAATTATTCATGTATTACAAATTCATATAAGTATTATGACTTATATCACATGATTCGTTGTTGAATTATATAGATTTATAATTTAAAACTTTTCCAAGGAATAGGGTATGATTTAGATAGGACTTTTGGTTGACTACCCCATTTTTAAGGTCTTTCAAGGTTTTATGAGTTGATTAGGGTTTTTAAAAAGGAGAAGGATTTCTAGGAGATGCTGAGTGAAATATGAAAAATTGAGGGAGAATTTTGGAGCCTAAAATAAAAGGTATTAGAGTCATCAAATTTGTTCTAAAATATTCCATAATGACTAAGAGCATAAAATATCTTATGTTATGCACCTAATAATACCTTGGATCTTAACACTCCATTCTTGGTCAATATATGAAATTTATAGGTTTGCACCAAAATTTTTGGGTTTGTTTACCTTGGTTTATGGATTTTTTTCAATCTATTTTAACATGAAATAGTCTAAAAAATTACAAAAAATCAATATTCTTCTTAGAACCCTATTTTTCTAGATTTTAATTATTCTATAATTTTCCTTTATTATTATTAGGTCTAGTTTTACTATTTATTTGGGTAAAATTATTATGATATAAATTTCACATTGGTTTATGGTTTATTGTGGTGTATTGTTCATCTAAAATCACTTTACCATACTAAATTTTGGTGAACATGTATCCTCCTATACCCCTTATGGTTTTATAGTTTTATGAATTTGTATTTCCTTGCACGATCCCTTATACTATATGGTTAAATATGATTTCCTTGGGGCTCAGCCCATTTTGTTTATAATAATCAACCCTATCCCCTTGTGTGTTATTACAAACCCTAATTTGTTTTGCTTGATTTGTCATACAAATTTTAGGGTATTTTTGCATGTTGTATGTTTCCATCTTATGCCACCTAAGGTGATTATATCAAAGACTCCTAATAGGAAAAGTGATAGATTGAGTTGAAAACTTATTTATTTTGTTAAAATTACTTTGGTCCATACTCATTATTATTTTAAAAATTATGCTTAATGGATATCTTCTTCAATTAAATCCCTTAAGTAACCTATAACTTTTGTGTGAAGTCACTTAAATCTTGATATAGACTCTCTACAACTTGGAAATTTATTAACTTGAATCAATCCATTTGATAAATAATTAATGGTATAGAATAATATTATTTGACTCAAAATATCCTTTTATATAATTTCAAACATTTATCAAGTCACTAAATGATCCAAGACCTTAATTCAGTCTAAAGTTTACTATAGTATAATGATAGACCTATTAGGTCTCAAAAAGAGGTATTATGACTATTAGATATTATTATCCACCTTATGATTAACCCTTTATATGTTTATAGTTTTTTTTAATTAATAAAATACCCATTTTTAAGTTATTATATTCTTAGAAGAGTAAATTAGAGACAACTATGTTCTTTAGCCTTGAGTAGGCCCAATTCAACATTTCAATAGGTTTTGGACCATCATGAACAAAAAATGACTTTATAAAATTTAAAGATACATTTTACAATGATTATACAATATGTAAATACATTTAGAGAAGATATAGAGTCAAATAATGAAGTAAAACTTTCATTTCCTACCCTATTTTGGGTTCCTCGACAAACACCTAAAAGAATTTTACACACATTCGACTATTACTTATTTTATAGACTTATTTAGACAAACTAACACCTAGATTAGTTCATGAACCCTTGATTGTAACTATCCTCAATTTTTGGTTGATTTTAACTAGTTAAAAATGAAGTTGTGGTTCTTTTAGTGTCTCAAACCATGTTTTAGGGGTTCTTTGTGTGTATAGAAGCTGAGAGATTCTTAACTAATGCTCATAGAGTTTTTTTTTTGAATCCTTATAACAGTTTTAGTAGACACTCAAGAAACACATTTAATTATTTTAACCATTATATTGGACTCATGCATAGATTTATATGTACTTCAAATGACTAAGATGACTATGCAGGTACATAAAATAGAGTATTTGAGAGTTTTCAACAGTATAACTCTAAAATAAGCTTGAAATCACTTCAAAAGAGATGAATTATCATTTATTCATGTGTATACAGTATAATTACATAATTTTAAACTAATATGTGACATTTATTATTAATAAACTTGACTCTCAATACTTATAAAACTCTATTTTAGACTATAAATTTTCATAAAAAAACTCCAAAACAATGGAAATTTGATAGTTTATGCTCGTGGAAGGTCTGGAAGGTTTCTAAATTATCAAGATAAATGTTAATCATGTTTTTTGATATTCTCCAAAGCTTTGAAATGCCAAGTTTGGGTGATATTCTCCCTTAACTACTTAGGACTAAGATAGTAAATGACCTTTTATGAATAGTACTTTATTACATTTGCTTTATTTGAGCTTTTCCAAATGTCTATGACTTATAGAAACCTTATAAGACAAATATTTACATCCATATACTACTGGCACACCCTTTCTAATTCATTACAAGCCTTTTACAATAATATTTATTCATATGTTGTTAAAACAACATTTGAAAATTTAAATTTGTTGTTTTGGAGGGAAGCTTTCCAAGCTTCTAAATGATCTAAAAGAATATTTATAATGCATCATAAAGGCTTATTGTGACTTGAATTTTTTTTTAAGACATCATAAAACATTGACAAGATTATTCTAACCTATCTACCAAGATGCACCTGCATCAAACCACTAAGGTACAAAGAACTCATCATGACCTCTTGTTCATGAATTATTTTATGTTTTTATCATGTTTATGGATATATGAAGTTAACATAAAAATTTAATCTTAAATTGGATGGTCCTTCCACTTTACTAAATACTACAATTATTCTTTACCTCTTTTTCTCTTAATCAATTTCTTGTCTAGGATTATTTTAGGCTGATCTAGAGGCTTCTTAGGTGACTATTGCTCCTATGGAATGGTTTGATTTTATTCATTTTTAGGTGATATATCTTGATCTTATTATTTATTATAAGAATAAAGGTTATAAAAATTAAAAATAGGTGATATTCCAATATCCATTGGAAGCTTCAATTCATAAGCATTTTTTGATAACTTTCTAAGGACCTTGCATGGCCCAATTTTTTTCAATTTTAATTTATTGTATTCCCTTCTTAAAAAAATTTTATTCCTAATATAAGATAATAAAATATATCCTAATTCAAAATTTACCTCTAATATTTTCAAATCTACTCTATTTCTGTATTTATTTGAACTTACTTCTAGCCTTTGTTTTACCTATTCTTGGAGCTCTTGTATAGCTACTATAAATTCTTCTCCATCTGCATTCATCTTTTCTTGTTGGCCTAAAATTTTAAACTCATATAAACCTCTAGGATGCATACCATAAAAAATTTAAAAAGGACTCATTATTTGGTGAGTCATTATAGGTAAATTTTGCTTGTGCCAACACTTAATCTCACTATTTGGGATGTTCACTCACCAAACTTCTAAGAATGTTCCCAAGGATCCTATTGACTATTTAAGTTTGTCCATCCATTTGAGGATGATATGTAATTAAAATTTATATTAGTACCCAATTTTTTCCAAAGTGTCCTAAAAAAATGACCAACTAATTCAATAACTATATTAGAAATAGTACTATTTGGTAACCCATGTAGTCTAAATATCTCTTTGAAGAAAAAATTAACGATATGAGTTGCATCACTTGTATTATAACAAGGAATAAAATGATCCATTTTATTCCTTGTTATGATCCATTTTAGAAAATATATCAACTACCACAAAAATAGAATCATTACCTTTTAGGATTCTAAGTGATTTAATGTTTTAGGATTCTGGAATTTAAGCATTAGGTTGTTAAAGGGTTTGAGTATAGTAAATAAATGTAGAAATATGAAATAAATATAGCCAATATTTTGTAACAAAATTTACTTAGTTTGACCTTTATAAAAATAGTAATAAATAATGTAAACAAGTACCTAACTAGAAATTGACTAAAATAAAAGATCTGAAGGCTACAAACTAAGACATGGGCTAATCTAAGTGTTACAAATAATATTAATGTGTCAAAACCCTTCCTAAATAGTAGTTACCTAATTGTATAGTAGCATCATATAGCGCTAGTCTCCCTATTTTAGTGCTAGTGTCCTCTATGTAGAACTATTCCAAACTTCTTGGTGCACTTGTGTTTGGGTCTTCCAAGCCTGTTCCTATGTGCATGAGTTTTGATTCCTTGTAGGTGATCTATTTTAATTGATTTTATATGAAAACCCTAAACCTTAATATTACTAGGGCATCTGGATGGCACAAGTAGCAAAGTGTGTTATTATGGGGTAGGCTGAACATCCTTAACATGCCAATATGATAAGATTTGCCTACATATCAATACTTTAAGGAAGGATCAAGCCCGATGTGGTCTCTCCACATAAGTGCTAGTGCAAATTCAAGTGAAACTAGTATGAATGTTAGATTGATTGCTTTGAGTGTGTTTAAGATTATAAATCTAAGTAATCTGAGCTTAAGAATGGTGTAGATGGTTGTATGTAGAAATAGGGTAGAATAGGGATTTATAATCTTGATTGACTTGCTCTAAGTTTATTTATGTAATTTGCATCTAATTTTCATCTAGTGGTTAGAAGGCTAAAATTCATGTATATACACTATTATAGTACTTGTGTGGGTCTTAAAAGAGGTCTAGATTAACCCTAAGAGGTTTATGATTTGAAAAGATATTCATTGGTAACAAAAGGTGAGAAAAGGACAATAGCACCCAAAGTAGGACATTAATTCCATGGGGTGCTACTATCCCTATTATGGTGCTAGTGTTTAGGTGGCATAACTTAAGGCATTAGAGGCCAAGATGCTAAAGTGAAGATCTAAGACTAATTTAAATATGTTTAGGGATGTGTGTGGCCTACATAGAGGCTAGATAAATGTCTAAATAGGCCCTAAGATAGGTCTAGGGCTAAGCTAGGGTATGTGGTCTCAAGTAACATTATTAGCACTCAAGTTTCATTTTTAAATGATTATAATCTCTCCTTTATTTTAGAAATACAACAAATTGAAATGACTATGATAAAGGAAAAAAGAAGCGTACCTAGACTTACCCAAGAGATGAAGCCCATAAATTTGGATATGAGTATGTGAATCATGATCCATTGCATGTATTACAGATGAAACATACATAGATCAATACTTAAAAGATATCAAAATAAACTAAAAAATTGATTAAATAGATAAGAGAGTGGAAAAGAATGAATACACCTCACTGGGTATGAAAAATAATGCATAAACCCAATGATAAATTCTATGTGTGTGTATGTAGATAGCGATAAATTAGTGAATAACTTAAACTAAGTTAATGGCTTTCTTAATTACCATTTATTGGTGGATCAATAATTTAATCCAATTTTGATTCCATAATTTCCCACCCCTATTTGGTGGATCATGACTTGTGAATAGCTTGGATTGGAATGATGGTGTGTCCAAACCCTCTCATGTAGGTAGATCAAGAATTCAATTAGTCTATGATTCCATCATTGCTTACCCATGTGTAGTAGATATATCTAAAACTAAAACTATGAGATTGAATTGAAGATGTGTAACTATAATTGGAAATGTATATGTTAGTTCTGTAGCCACTTAGGAACTTTCTAATGTAAAATGACTCTGGGCGACTTGGGAATATTAGGCAACTTTGGGATACTCAAGAATGCCAACCACTGTAGATGGAGTAAGGCATGCATCTGGTGTGTAACTTGGAACATGGTGTCTAGTGTCTACAACGTAGAGAATGATATGGAATTTATCATTCAATTTGATCAATTAGTGTATAAATGAACATAAAAAAATAATGTGTCATGCACATGCCCTTAAATATGATATCTAAGTATATGGATTTTGGATTGAGTTGTAACAATATGTATTTGAGCATATAAACTAAAATGGGAATGATCATGTTGCACATGATGCCCCCAATCTAATAAAACTAACATGAATATGTGCTAAACTAAGCCAAAAATGGTAATATATAATTGAACCTATGAAAAACTAGACTATACCTATTGTACTTTTCTTATCAATCTAAAATTTCATGAAACTAAGGCTACTAGACAATAGCATTGTATCTTGGATAATAACACTAGTGGTGCTAATGTCCTAATTTGGGAATTAATGTCCAACTATTCTGATTTATGTGTAACTATAACTAATTTTTGTGTCACTATTTCCCACTATATTTTCTTGAAATTTATTTATGTAATTTGTGCATGTGTGCTAAAAACTATAGTCTAAGTGTACTCAGATAACTTGATCTCTATGAAAAACCTTTTTGAATGCCCCTCTTTTAAGGGGAGTTATTGAACCTGTGCATTGTCTATCCTTAAGATTTTTTTTAATAAAATGTGTGTTAGTTAGAGCATATATTATATCTATGTAATGAACCAATACAATGTGCATACATAACATCAGAATGTAAGATAATCTGAGCATAATTGTAATGTATAATGTATGTTAGATATAGTATTCAAAAGGCTATCAAGATAGATATAATAATGTATATAAACTTCAAATCTAGTAATAACTGAGTATCTACCTAATGGTATGGGACATGATGTCCATCATAAAACCCAAGTAAGAAGGTGAGATGCATGAGGTCCCTCATGACATCTAAAATTGGAGTGTGTAACAAGAAATAGACAAGTGTCATGGCAATGATGTATACATGGAAGAATACATACAACACACATGAGATATGCAAATTAGGCTAAGGGAATACAATACAATGGACATGGGCATGCCACTAAATTGAATAAAATAAGACATATAAGGACATGTTTAAATGCCCATATACGCAAGTAATAAGCAATTTGGATTAGAGCCACATGGAAGGACATGTTCAAATGTCCACATACACAATCAATAAGGCACATATAAGGACATGGGCACATGTCTAAAGTAAACACACAATGAAAATAAGTGTCATAGATCCATACAGTAATGACATATTAAAATGCCCTTGAATAGAAGAAACATAGAGACACCATCATGTCTAAACTAGGAAATCTAGAAATGAAAGTATGCATGAAATTGTGGTACAAATCTATATAAGAGAAAATATGTACATAATTTGAGTCTAAAGTAGTAATAGTTGGCCAAAAAATTGAGTAGGTGTAGGATAATCAATATCAAGATATAAAAATGCTAAATCTATGATGTAGAGTTTAGAAATATGTAACTTGGTAATTGAAACTATGTATATGATGCCCCAAATGGGAAAATGTATCAAATGAGGAATCCATGTATCTATGTATATGACCCCACTATGTAGATACTAGTAACTCTAGATCTATGTAGTGGACCTAGTTGTTGTAAGTATTTGCAAAAAATCAAAAATAATAAGTGAAGCATGTATGTTTGATAAAAATTGACTATACTAAGATAGCTAGCATATGTAGTGTCTAGAAAATATAATAAATGTAAACATGGAGATGTATACAATCTAACATTTTTATTTTTTGAGAAAATATTTGAATGTTTTTGTATTTTTTCATAGTATATTATTTTTGTATTTTCTAGATATAAGCTATGTACAAGTAACATGAACGTGGAACTATATACAAGGAGCAAGAAATAAAGAAACTGTGTATAAGAAGGAAGGAACATACTAACCAATGAATCTCATAGGAGACCCACTATCAATGTGGTAGGTGTCAAATAAAGAAATGATAATCATGCATGTTGTATAAAAAAGTAACTGAGGTTCTATAACCTACTTTACTGAGTGATCTATAGTTGGTACTACCTATGAAGTGGTGTTAAGAATTTATGATTATAACTGGGGTGTCTTATAGAATGTAGGGGTCTTAGGGACCCATTTAGTATAATATGATGTAGTTGGAATGGGTTCCCTATGCTTAGAACCTTAAGAACTCAATAACACTAATCTCATAATAAAAGGGGTAGAGGGAGGCCCTCTATAATCTACCACATATCTTGAATGCATGGGTCTCTCTAATAAGGGTATCCATGGGAGAGTATGCATATGTGGTAACACTATAGGATTAAACCTCACCTACACTAGTGACTCAACTAAACTCTGTTGTGTACTAATGAGAACTATGCTTGGAACTATAACTGGTTACTTTGATGTGACTACCTATGGGATAGGTAAAGGCTACTCATATGAAAGACCCTCAACTATGAACACCTGATTAACATGTATGTAATTAAAGAATATATGAATGGTGGATGGAATGGATTATAAATGAAGTATCCATGGTCTACCTAATAACATGTCAAATGTTCCTGCACTAGGTATGACTAATAATATAGTGGCCATATGTGCGAGTCTAATCTATAATGGAATTAAAATATCCCTAATGGATATTTGAACATGGCCACTAAAACCATGAATAATTGTGTTGGTAGGAGAAATGTATCTCTTTGAATAACCCAAATTCTATATAAGTGTGATAATGAACATGTTAATACTTGACCCATTATCAACCATAACACTTTGAATAAGATGATGATAAATGTAGATTCATATAAAGAGTGCATATAAATCTAGATATTCATCAATAATGTCATGATCTGAGAAAGTGATGAGTGGTCTAACTAGTACTAAAGTATGATACACACAAATGATATTATGTAGGGAGTGTGCATCCTTTGTAGTAGTGTGATATGATGCTAGTGGTGGATGTGCCTAATACGTATAGTGAACACTTGAAGTACCCCTACCTCATTATCTATTACTTTGGAAACAAATTCAAGAATATTTTCAATGCCTAAGATTATGTTTGTTGAACTTTGGGTGCCTTTGTGGGTGTGATCACATCAATGATGTTGGATTCTATCAAATCTTATATATTATGTTTCAAGTTGATGCATCTATTTTTAGTATGGCATGGTGCCTTTTGATAGTCACATAATGCATTGGAATCATAGTTCTTTGGAAGAGGTCATGTTGTATCAACCTATTTTATAGGAGGGAGAGATATGACATTATTTTTTAAGAGTTACTGTATAACATGTGCTAATGATTCTAGAGGATTGGTGAAAACTCTCCGTAAAGGAGCTGATAAAACCAAGCAAGGAGGTGGCTCTAAAGCTTCATTAACTATGGCCTTTGAATCACTCTTATTTTTAGTGTCCCTTAATTTGTATGGAGGTTTATTATAAGTCTTATTATTTGAATCTAATACACTTTTATTTTTATTTTTTCCATAGAGAGAGGCTTGACTTCCCTTTCTTTCATTGTGTGGCATAAATATGTGAATGTTTAAAACTTCTTAAACAAGATAGCTTCATTAAATGATGGTAGTAAACTTTGTTTGGATATGTCTTGGATCTCTCTATCTACCATGGGGCTAGTCATCTTTTCCAATATAGTTTTATATCCCAAGACATATTTTGCAATAGGCTCATTGGATTTTTGCTTAAGTTGTGCCACTTGAGCATATGAGATATTATCACTAATGTTGAATGAAAAGTGTGCTAAAAACATATATGCTAATGGATTGAATGTGGTGATAGAATTATTTAGAATATCATAGAACCATTGTAAGGCATAGTCATTTAGGACACATAGTAACAACTTAGTGAGGATCCAATAATTGGGAACTTAGTCCAAACATGCTACATGGAAATCCCATATATGGTGCTTTGGGTCACCCTTACCATCATACAAAGTAAGCTTAGGTTCCAAAAATATAGATGGAAAAGGATTTGATACTATTTGATGTGCCAAAGGTGTATGTAAAAGAGCATGATAATGTAAGGCATGTGATGGCCTAGTATCACCCTACTCAATATGTAACTCCTTAGCTTTTAGAGAATGAATCTTTGCATAAGGGATTATACATCTAAAGAGGAGGAAATAGCCATAGGAGGTGTTTCTATTGAATTTTGTTGAGTTAAAATAGGCTTTTTTACAAGTTGAGTTACCCCTAAAGTAGGTGTAACAATATTGTTATCTTAGGGAGTAAAAGATTGAACATTATTTGTTTTTTTTCTTTATTTCCATTATGGCTTATAGAATATGTGCATGATCATGGTTCCTTAAGTCTATATTTGAAACTCTATAAAATATCATCCTTATTGATTATAATATTTTCATTGTTAAGTAGGGGGAGAGTGGCATGATTCCCATCTTGTGTATCATTTTAATTTTGAGTATTTTTCAAATCACTAGTTAAAGATGCACTTTGTCATGATTTATTGTTTTCATATAGAACATTGCTTGACACCAATTGGCTAGGCGAAGATGCATATATGTGATTGACACTAGTATATTTTGAAGACTTTATGCATATAATTTGATTTACTAATAATGTGACTTTTCACTTAATAACTAATTTTGATTTTGTAATTCTGATATTAACTTGCTCATACTAATAATTTGATCCCTTAATGTCTCACAAGTGCAAACCCTAGTTTCTTTTGATTGAACATGTAGGCACACACCTTGTAGGGGAGAGGTGAAGGTGTGGATAGGTTGATTATGGGCATTAGTAACAATAGTATAGGTTGTGTTATATTTTAGAGTGATAGCATCAACCTAGTTAGAGGGAAAGTAGTTATCACCCTCAGGGAGATGAGGAGGAGAAAGAGATTCTTTCCTATGTATAAGATATGACATTGAAACTTGAAACATGATGTTAGAGTATTAAATTTATGGAACAAATCCAATAAACTATATTTTTATTTATCCTCTATGTATGTAAGGATTTGTTTTTTAATTGAATTCCACATAATAGAACAATAATGTTCTAGACATAGAATTAAATATGACATAAATTTTAATTGATATAAAGCATCATGTACATATGTGTTTATGTCATCTTTGAATTCATTCCAAATTAAAGGAAACAAGAGTGAAAGAGAAGCTAACAAAGTTTGCATAAAAAAGTAATTAACTTCATATGTCATTTTAATCATGATTATATGAAATATGAATTAGAAAACACAAGGATCTAAAATCTAACTATGGGTCCTATAAGGTTAGAAACATAAACCCTAGGGTTGTCTAGGGTTAGGGTTTTTATAATATTTTAAGTAAGTCAAATTCACCAAATGATTTAACTATTTTAGAGTTATGGATTTTAATCCCTAGGGTTTTAAAGGGTATGAGCATATTGAATCAAGATATAAATATGCAATAAATATAACCACTAATTTATAATAGAATTTACTTATTTTGACCTTTTTAAAAATAACAATAAATGATGTAAATAAGTACTTAGTTGTAAATTGAATGAAAAGAGAGATGTTGATAATGTGTTATAAGGTATGCATGGAATTTTCATTGATATCATGAAAGTTTCATTGATGTCATTCTAAGTTATCTTTGATGCTCTTGAGGTCGAGTTCATGAGTCATGTAATTAAGAGACCTAGTGTGAAGGTATAAGCTTGGTAGCATGATGAGGTGAGCAGTCTAAGGCTTGTGAGAATAATATTTTAAGTGTGTGAGCATGGTATGAAGTTATATGATATAATTATGAGGTTTTGAGAGTAGTGAAATAGGTTTCAAGGTGTGTTCAAGGTCTAAATGTGGCTTACAGGTATAGGCCTAGTGTGCAAAAAGACCTAGTGTGGCCTAATGAGGGGTCAAGTTTAGTTTCCAGGGTATTATAACTCATGTGAGGTATCTTAATTACATGACTCATGAACTCAACCTCAAGATCATGATAGGTTTTTTTAAGAGTGATCATGAATTTTTAGGTCTTGTATTGAAGGAAAAAACATAAAAAGTGAATTTAGGGTCTCTCGAGTGTTAGAATGAGGTGTTATAGACTCAAGAAGGATTTTAAAATGATATTTAGCATGTAAAAACTATAAATGGGGTCTTAATCAATTCATGGTAGTTTGGGAAGGTTCATAGGTGTATTTTCCTAGCATTGGTTTTGGAGTTGAAGGGCAATCCTTTATGAATGATTACTAAGAGTAGAAATAGGTTTTTAGTTTTTTGAAACCCTAATAATGAGCCAATATGGAAGATATGATTAAAAAATGATCAAAATGAATTATATGACCTATTTTGATGATTGTATCATGTAGAGGACTCTTATAGGTGATTTTAAGTGTCATTTGTCTGATAGAAGAGTGAGTGGAAACTATAGTAAATCCCTTATTTCTTGGATTTTTGATCTAGTAGGTAGGGTTGACCATTTCAAAGTATGGAAATGATTAGAGGATGATGTGTGAGAATTTTATTTTTTTTACATGTAAGTTTATGAATTTTTATATTACTTTATGTGTGTAAATTTGATGTTACAAGATGGCCTATCACTAAAGACCTAGTGAGGTAGATAGTGAGAAAAACCAAGCAAAAGTGAAAATGAGATTAGGGATATGTTTATATGGATTAGGGAAAAATCAAATTGCACTGGGTTGTTTTTAAATACATATAACACATGTGCATACTAAATATAATATTCTAAAATGATTGTATAAAGTATAAAATTGCTTCCAAATTGACTTGTCTAATACAATGAGGTCTGTGTACAATGAAGCCATGTGATTGGTCTGCAAGACTAACATTGATATTATAACTTATAATATATTTATTTAAAGATTTAATAAATATTATTAAGGATCATATAAACCCATTTTAAGTATATACAAGTTTTCACACGTGTTTTAAGTCATTGTTTTCATGGTTATGTTTTAAAGCTTTTGACAATTCTAAGTAGTCATCTACCAGAGATGAGAATGAGGTGATTTGACCATATTTGAAGAGTATAAAACACATGGATTTATTATATATGTCTCAAAGGTTAATTTTTATATATTTTTATTCATTATAAATTCTTATGAAGGTGTGAAAATTCAAAGGTTCTTGACCTATTTTTTAGGCTTATTTACAGTTTTAAGTGAGCATATGAAAGTGGTCAGTTTGAGGTCTTTTGCCTTGTATGGTGAAGTATAAATAACATGGTGATGATTATAATTTAATGATATTTATGAATAATTTATTTTTGATATGTTTATTTTTCAAAATTGAGTGTATGCTTCATATATTCAAAATAGACTTTCTAGCAGTGAGAAGGCCTAATTGTGAGTAGGCCTAATAGTGTGGTTCAAAGAGTGAAATGAGATAAATGGTGTTAGGACCTAAGGTGAAATTATTATGAGTATAATTTAAGAGTGTGTGAAGTTTTTAATCCATTTATAAATTCCCAATATGTTCCAAGGTGGTCAAGGTGAAACGTGTGTTTTCAGAAGGCCTAATTGCATTAGGTCTCCTTTAGGCCTAATGGTGGTTTTAGTCCTTATGAGTGGTTTCCAACCTATGTAGTGATTTTTTATTCTATAATTTTTTTTTTTTAATATTACAAGGTTGGTACAAGTATAGAGAGGTTTGTGTCTGACCAAGGTATGTGAAATTAAGAGTCAAGTATAAGAATAAGGTTTAATATGCCTAATTTGACTAGTTAGAAGATTAAGGGAATGAACAAATGAAATAAAAGTTTGAAAACTAGGTAGATGGATTTAAGAAAATCATATAGGTGTGTTAAATATGTAATTAAGTTATATTAATGATTATATAGAATATGAACATCATCATATGACCTAAATCTATCAAAAAGAAGGCTAGTTGAGTGAAGAGGCCTAATAGGTCATTTGAGATAGATAGAAGAATATGAAGAGAAAAAGAATGTAATCATCATCAGTTGAGTGATAAAAATGTGTACAAAGGTGATCAAATCTTCTAGGTTGATGATTTGGTGATGAGTCACTTAGGGGGTTGGTGACTCCTTACAAGTTGGTACTTGTTAAAGGCCTAATTGAGTTGGCGCTTTACTAGTGAGGGGTTGGTGATCCTTATGGGGTTAGTGCCTCACTAAATATTGATTAATTACTTATAATACTATAATAAAATCTATGTTTTAGTGGGTTTTATCCCTAATTAGTTTTTTACACATATGTCTTATGTTCATATGCTATATGCTTATATGGATGCTTGTTTATGCATTGGTTGATGTGTGTGTTTGAATGAATGATTCATGAATTATAAGTGAAATTGATTGATTGTTTTAATGGAAATGATTCAGCCTACCCCATATAATTATCTATGCTTAAAAAAATTGATATTAGAGCAGGTTCCTTATGCATGCCTAATAGCCCAAGGAAAATCTTTGAAGCACAGGTATGCACTGTGATCATGAAAGTGTTTATTATGATTTCAATGAAGATCTATCAATATTGAATGAAACAACTTGTAAATGTTGTTCAAAATATAAGAATCATATGGAAGAATTCACCCATATTATAATGAAATTAAAGTATTTAGAGGCACAAGTAGATCAATATATAATCAAGATAAAGACACATCAAAAATTTGAGGAGAGAAATGAAAAGCTTAACAAATAGTCAAAGGTCCTCTCATGATATGATAGGTCTTTGTTTCAAGGGAGACCAAAAGGATTTCAAGGAGAGTCAGTTTCCAAAAGTTAATGATCTATCAAATATTATTCTAGTATAATAAATATCTATGCATAAATGGTCAAGTTTGAAGTCAATCATCAATAAGCCAAGAAGGGGTTTGTTCCATCAAAGGATACCACAGGAAGTTGTGTATCATCCAATGATAATAAAAATAAAAATAAGGTTAGACAATCAAATTATGTGGATTATTTCAATGGTTATTTTTTCTCATGTGGCTAATTTGGACATAACATTATAGACTATAGATGGATAAGTAGAATCATGTGTTATAACTACCAAAGAGGACATATTGTAAGAGATTGTAAGATAAGACCTATGAGGAAGACCAATCAAGTTAAGAAGATATATATTCATGTTACTAAATAATGGATCAAGAAATTAGACACAGTGAGTAAGATGAAGGAGAAGCAAGAATCTAGAGGAGAAGAATCTATGATAGCTCAAACTACCTTTCATACTCAGAATGAAGATTTAAAGTGGTACATAGACAATGGATGTTCAAGTCACATGACAGGAGATAAGAGTAAATTCATCACTTTGAAGAAGAATGCAACAAGATCAATGAGGTTTAAAGATACCACATCTATTAATATATTTGGAAAAGGTGATTTGAGCTTGGATAATGGGAAGATCAAGATAGAAATTTTATTGTATGTAGATGGATTGAAACACAATTTTTTGAGTGTAATTCAAATGTGCACCGAAGGACATACCTTAAATTTTCATGACAAAATATGTGAAATAAAGAGAGAAAAATGAGATAAATTGATTTCCAAAGCCAACATAACTGAGAATAATCTATGTGTATTGAATGAGATCACAAAAGAGTACTTCATGAGCATGGTAGATTAAAAATGGCTATGGCATAGGAGGTTATGTCACCTAAAATTTGACAATATGGTCAAGATCAGATTGTGAAGAACATGCCTAAATTTCCAAACCTATAGATGATCTTTACAAGGCATGTTAACATAGTAATCATACTAAGAGGAGATTCAAGTCTAAATAATACTCTACTACTAGACCTTTATAACTAATTCATATTGATCTATGTGGTCCTACAAGGATTTAAATCATTCAAGGTGATAGCTACTTCATGTTGCTTATAGTTAACTTCACAAGTATGACTTGGGTAACATTATTGAAAGAGAAGTTATAAGCTCTATGTAAGTTTAAAAATTTCAAGGATTTGGTTGAAAATGAGATGAATGTGCAAATCAAGTGCTTTGGGTTTGATAAAGGAGGAGAGTTTTGGTAAAATGAGTTTGATGAGTTTTGTGAGGTCAATGGAATAAGATAACACCTCAAAAAAATAGGGTAGTTGAAAGAAAAAATAGAATAGTTCAAGAAATGGAAAGGACCATGTTGAATGAGTCAAAGTTGTTTGATGGATACTAGAGAGAAGTTGTGGGTGCTGTAGTTTACACTTTGAACAGAGGATAGATTAGGATCAATGGTGATAAGACTCCATATGAGATATGGAATGTCATACCTATTAGTGTTGAATATTTTAAGGTATTTGGAAGTAAGTCTTATATCAAGAGAGATGAGGAAGACTTAGGCAAGTTTGAGTTAAGGTATGATGAAGGTATATTATTGGGATATTCATCAGTTAGTGGTGCCTATATATGTTATAACAAGAGGTTAAAAAATAGTGGAGAGCACAAATGTGAATATTGATGAGATAAAGAAATAATATTCTTAGTCAAAGAATGATGAAGGATAAATAGAGAGAGATGAAGACAAAGAAGAAATTGAGGAGAGAAAGGACTCAAAAGGTCCTTCTAGGCAGATTCAAAAGGATCATCCTAAATCTCATATCATTATCAACAAGAATGCAAGTATACAAATAATAATAAGGATGGTAAGTAATGTTAATCAAGAGAATACTACCTTAATATCTAAATTTGAACCTAAAATCTATGTAGAATAAAATAAAGATAGGTTTTGGATAGATTCTATGAATGAGGAGTTAAATCAAATTGAGAAGAATAAAACTTGGGAGTTAGTACCTAGGCCTAAAGACAAAAATATCATTGGTGTATACACATAGTATTTTCACACTTTTATTGATTACTAACATTTTACATCTTGAAAGAACCTATCACAACTCAATCTCTCTAAGTGCATGCCTTAAGGGGTGCACTGGAAAAGGGTGGGCAGACCTTTGGTGCTTCACAATATTTTTGTCCCTTATTTATATATTATTCCCTATCCATTCAACTCCTAAAACCTTTCCCTAAGCTATCTCTCCTCATTTACACATTCATATAGTATTTTCATCTTTTTATCCTTCTTTCCCTTGTTTAGTACCCTTTTTTACCTATTCAATAAGATAAGTGGACCTAGTCAACCTAGCACAATTTGGGGTCACTTTAGCTCTCTAGGCCTAGTTTCCATCTGGCCAACCTAGCACAAACTTTAGGCATTAGTTTGATAATATGCTAGGTCAACCTAATTGACCTAGCACAATTGACATGTCTATGTGATTTTTGGGTTAGATAATTTTATATATATAAGTTCATTTCAGTCATTTCCATATCAAGGCAATCAGGAGTTATTATTCACTTGCTCTTCTTCACAATCTATTCTTCCACCATTCTACTTGAGAAGTCTTAGCTTAGGTTTCTCATTTGAAGAATCTTAGTCTTGTGGATAGGTCTTGGATGATTTGGCCTAAAAAAGTGATCCTTATGAACCACAACAACCTCTTACAAAACCCCAATGGCCAAGGGAGAGATTGAATCATGATGGGTTCACATTCAGGTAAGTACATTCTAACTAGTAGATATAAGTAGCATAAGTGTTGGCTCAAATAATATTACTCCTCATATTCCATATATTAGGGTGTTACTCATACTTTCTTTATTTGAATTTCCCTATACATGTATTTGATTTATTTGCATCTAACCCCTTACTTTTTGCCACAAGATTTGGTGAGCACTAGATTAGTTTACTTTTCTTGTTATTAGATTAGTATACTTTCTTGTTTATTATCATAATAAAATATAGAAACCATATGACTCTTTTAGAATTGTTATGCAATTGTGTTAGACTATAGAATTTGGAACCCTTACTAGTATGATGTGTTATGATAGATGATATGAGTGATCCCATAATTAGGTCTATAAGATCCTCATAATGGTCATGCTCTCGCTTAACAAGTTGGTGCCCCAATCAATAGTGTAGGTGTGATCTATCTTATTTGATCTAATATTTACTCATACATACCATGCAATTCTGATTGCATACATTCTAGTGAACTTGATGCAAATACTATCCCACCACTAGTTGGATTATCTTTACATTTCCATTTTTATTTCCTTTCTTATTTATCATTATTGCCACTTTGGCTTCACCTTCATTACATTCTAGTGAACCTGATGTGAATCAAACCCTTACAAAATTTATTTCACTTATTTTATTATTTTTTATCATAATTTTATCACTTATTTCTTACTTATTTTCATTATTTATTTCATCATGAATCCAACACATTTTATGATTTGTAAATTGGATGAGTAGTACTAAAGATATAGGCAAACCAATTTTCCTATCTATCATACTAGGTCAACTTGGTCGACCTAGTGCTTTTTTTTACATTTTTACATTGTGCTAGGTTGACCTGATCAACCTAGTACTATATTTAGACCCTGTATTTTTTTCTAGGTCGATCGGGTTGACCTTGTACTATTTTCTTCTATGCTTTCCAATTTAGCTTTTTGTTGTCCTTATATGTTTGATTTAGTTCTCTATCTACCTGAATTAGTTCTTTATCTCTATTTGTTATTATTATTATTTATCATTATTTTCCTTTTATCCTCAAGCATCATGTCCCTCATTATAATCTTTTTGGATAAACTAAATCCATTTAGACACTCTATTAGATTCTCTTTGCTTCTTATCCTTTCCTATCTCTTCTTCCTCTTTGTAGCTGTTGGGGCATCTTGCAATACCCATCCACACATTACTTTAACCTTGGGGAATCTTAAAATTCCCACCGTCATGTCCTTTAAGAATTTGGGGCATCTTATGATTCCCATCCATACATCCACTTACCCTTTGGGGCATATTGTGATTCCCACTCTTATTCTCTATTACATGCTACCAAACTAATTCAACTCCAAGAAACCTTCTGAGACACATAGGTTTATCTCCCATGTGCTCATAATTGATATAGCCATTAATGTATGATTCACTTACTTTTTATCATGATTTCTATCTATGCCTATCTATCACTTTTTGTAGGTTAATTAGCATGGGTGTCTCCCTATTTAGTAGTTTCCTTCCTTTTCAAACCTTTAGTCCTCCCTTTTGGTCTTTTGGTTTCTTCATGTACCATAGTCTTAATTTCCTTTATTTTCAAACCTTTAGTCCTCCCTTTTGGTATTTTTGTTTCTTGATGTACCTTAGTCTTCATTTCCTTTATTTTCAAAGCTTTAATCCTCCCTTTTGGTCTTTTGGTTTATGGATGTACCATAGTATTCATTACTTATCTTGTTATTATCCTTTTGCTTGCCAATGCTATTTTGGAATCCTCTTGGGATTTTATTTTATGAGTTGCTTGGTAAGACCATGGATAAAACCTGACCCTCCTCATAAAATGACCATTATTTTTATTTCTCATTTCTTCTTTTTCATTCTTTTGCTGCTTGCCAATGTTATTTTAGCATCCTTTGGGTCTTTCTTTGTGAGGTGATTTATACAAAGGCTCCCTCAATTTTTGCTTATTATCACCCCTTGGGTTTTCCTTTCATGATTTTTTTGGTAATACTATGGATAAAACCTAACCCTTCTCATAAAATTACCTTTCTTTTTGCATTCTTTATGATCCTTGTTATTTAGACATTAGCTTTTGCTTCTTTTGTTAGATAGAATTTGTAAACAATCTATGTTAGCATGTTTTCCTTCAATTCCCATAATATTATGATAAGGAATCACACCTTTTCTATCATTGTATTCCTTTTTACCCTTTGTCACATTTTTTACAATTTGAAGAAATTCAAATTTATTACATGTGTCATTTTTATCTTGATTTCCCCCTTTCTTTCACCTCCACATTTGGATAAAACAAGGTCAAAGTCAAGATATAACTTTTATTTCAACTAGATTTATGAGACTCTTAGACCCAATGCTATTTTATTTTCTCTCTCTTAGCAACCATGTCCCAAAGTTTTCAAATGAAATTCATCTTTAGCACCCATGTTTGGTCTTCCAAATCTGTATGGAGGAGGAATTTAAAAAATGAAAAAATAAAGTAAAAAGCTAATCATTTGAAAACAAAAGGCAATGATATCTAAAATCCAACATACAAATATTATAAGTCTAATCACACCAAAATACATGATTATAAGCACATATCCTATCTCCAATCGAAGCTCAAACTCCACAGTCAACTTCACATAGAGCCAAAGTCCTTTGGGGTGTGGTAGGCCAGTAGATTAGAATAGGGGATTTCAAAAAAATCTATAGTTATACCTACTTTCTCATGCAAGTTCCAAATATTTGTAGTAGATCAATGACTCTATAAGGGGTCCTGAGGAGCAGGGAACATGTTGTGGGGAGGAAGGTCCATTTTACTTTTCATGCATATAGCCTTCATGAGATGATTTATATACTCCATTTGTTGACCTAAGACTTGTGTAGCTAAGAGAAGTTCTTCAAAGTCCTTAAGGTTGATAGGCCTCTTATTTTGATAAACCAAATTTGAGTGTCTTGACTTCGATAAAGAGTTCCTCTACCTTGGTTTTTCCTTCATTCTCCTCTCTATCTCATTTCATTTTCCCCCTTGATAGATATATTGTGATTTTAAATTTGTTTTCCCTCTTCTTTAAATTCCTTTTTCTTCATTTCTTAAAAACATGCTAACACTAATTTGTTTCATTTTTATCGATCTTTAAGAAAAACAACATGTTTAAGAAACTATGGATCATTTTTATCATGTTCTATATATTTACTAAAACTACTTTTCTTTCCTTTTCTCATTTATCTTGATTTTTTTGTTCTGTTGTTGCTGACATCTAATTTTGTACCCTTTTTATATTATTATGTGAGATGTGGATTGTCACTGCTCACCCAACCATGTTGTTTTCCATTTTATGCATCCCCTTTTTCCATTGATGATTGAGATGTGGATTGTTACTGCTCACTCATCAATGTTGTTTTACCATTTTTCTTTTTGAATCCTTTTTTTTTACCATTTTGTTTGACATGTATCCTTGATTTGATTTGGTTAGTTTGCCTTTTCTTACTTGAGGTTTACTTGTTTAAGTTTTTTGGTACTTAGTAGCCTTGGCTTTTTGGGTACCCAATTTACTCTTATTTGACTTATTCATTTGGTCTAACATAGCACTTGTCACCTAACTTAACAAATTCCCAAATATGTCCCACCCACATAACACCAGTTGTATTAGCTTTGCTTGTGTTTGTTTGTTTTTGCTCCTTAATTTTGTATTTCTAGGTTTGTCCAAAGTAGTTTCTATGCCCTCCACAATCAAAACTAAAACACAACTAACAAACATCCTATGATAAAGGTAAGTCAAGGTACACATCATTTACTTTTCAGTTATTTACTTTTTAGTTAGTTTCCTTTCCTATCATTTACTTTTAGTTATTTTATGATTTTTAAAATACTACAATTTTTTTTAGCATCAACATTGTGTGTGTCCTTATTTTCTTTTTCAAAGCATCATCCCCTATTACACCTTAGTGATACATGATGATATTTGAGTGGGGCATATGTATACACATAATTTTTCACACTGACACTTTACATCTTTTTAGAACCTATCACGAATCAATATAATTGAGTGCATGCCTTAAGTGGTGCACCAAGAAAGGGGTGGGCAGACCTTTTGTGCTTTACAAGATTGTTGTCCCTTATTGCCATATTATTCCCTATCCATTCAACTCCTAAAACCTTTCCCTAAGCTATCTCTCCTTCCTTTCACATTCCTCTTTCTATCCTTATTTACCTTATTTAATACCCTTTTTTTACCTATTTAGTAAGATAGGTTGACCTACTTGACCTAGCATAGTCTGGGGTCATTTTAGCTCTTTAGGCATAGTTTCCATCTAACCAACCTAGCACAAAATTAAAGCATTAGCCTGATAATGTGCTAGGTCAACCTAATCAACCTAGCACAACCAACATGTTTGAGTGATTTTTAGGTTGGATACTCTTATATATACAAGGTCATTTTGGTCATTTCCATATCAAGGCAATTAGGAGTTATTATTTGCTCATGTGTCTTCACAATATGCTCTTCCACTCTTCTACTTGAGGAGTTTTAGCATAGGTTTCTTATTTGGAGAATCTTATTTTTGTGGATAGGTCTTAGATGCTTTGGACTAAAAAAGTGATCCTTATGAACCATAATAACCTCTTGTGAAGCCTCATTGGCCAAGGGAGAGATTGAGTCATGATGGGTTCACATTTAGGAAGTATATTCTAACTTTGTTCTCCTCTCTTTTAGTAGATAGAATTAGCATAAGTGTTGGATTGAATAATATTACTTCTCATATTCCATGTATTAGGGTGGTATTAGGGTGTTACTCATACTTACTTTATTTGAAGTTACTTATAAATGTATTTGATTGCTTTGCATCTAACCCCTTACTTTGTGCCACAAGCTTTGGTGAGCACTAGATTAGTTTAATTTTCTTGTTATTAGATTAGTTTAATTTATTGTTTATTATCATAAGTGAATATATAAACCATAGGAATTTTTAGGGTTATTGTGTGATTATGTTAGATTTTAGGCTTTGGAACCCTGCCTAATATGATGTGTTGTGACAGATGATACAAGTGATACCCTAATTAGGTCTAGCTAATCCTAATATTGATCATGCTCCCAATTAACAAGTGCGTGCCCCAATAGAAAGTGTAGGTGTGATCTATCTTATCTGATCTAGGATTGATTCATGCACAACATATAATTCTAATTGCATACAATTGATATAAAAATGGGTGTTTAGAAACAAGTTGAATGAGAATGTAAAAGTTACCAGAAATAAGGATAGAATAGTATGTAAAGGATATGCTCAATTAGAAGGAGTGGAATTTGAGGAAACCTTTTCTCTAGTGTCAAGGTTAGAAGCTATTAGGCTATTTATTTCCTATGCAAGTTTCAAAGGCTTTAAGGTATACCAAATGGATGTCAAGTTAGCTTTCCTAAATGGAAACTTGGAGGAAGAAGTATATATTGGGTAACCTAAGGGTTTCATATTAACTAATAACAAGGACTATGTTCATAGGTTGAAGAAGGCTCTCTATGGTATAAAACAATCCCTTAGAGCTTAGTATGCTAGACTAGACAAGTATATTTTGGAACAAGGCTTCAAAATAGGAGTTGCAGATAGTAACTTGTATATCAAGACTATAAATGACCATCAAGTGATAGTGGTGGTCTATGTTGATGATATAATAATTGATGGAAATAGTGAGAACATGACCAAGGCCTTTGTAGAAGTGATGAAGTCAAAATTTGAAATGTCTATGATTGGAGAACTATGCTTCTTTCTTAGGCTTGAAATTAGTCAATATGAAAAAGGTATATTTATTTCATAGGTCAAGTATATAAAAGAGATGTTAAATAAGTTTGTAATGGAAGATTTCAGGGCTATAAGTACACCTATGGTTATAAGATGTAAGATAAAAAAGGAGAATAAATCTTCAAGAATCAATCATATAAAATATAGATTAATGATTGGGACTTTGTTGTATAGTATTGCCTCTATCCCTAACATCATGAAAATAATAGGTATTTTGGGAATATTTTAAGCATATCCTAAGTAAATTCATCTATAAGAAGTAAAAAGGATAATTATGTATCTTAAGGTAACAATAGAGTATGGATTATAGTACCCAAGGAGAAATGAGTTTGATATAGTAGCCTTTACAAATACAGATTGGGTTGGGAGTCTAGATGATAGAAAGAGAACTGATGAAAGAGCCTTCTTCTTAGGTGAGTGCCTAATTTCATGGATAAGAAAGAAGAAACTATTAGTGGCTTTATCTATATGTGAGGCTGAGTACATTGCAACAACTTCATGTTGCACTCAGGTGTTATGGATAAGACAAACCTTAAGAGAATACAAAGTGGAGTTTGATGGTCTTAGTCCTATATTTTTTGATAATACTAGTGTCATAAGTGTTTCAAAGAATCCAATCATGAATTTAAGGACCAAGCACATTCCTATCAAGTATCATTTCTTAATATAATAGGTAAGTGAACAAAGTATTAATATTAAATTTATGTCTACCAAGGATTAGATTGTAGATATCTTGATTAAGCCTCTTCTAAAGGCTACTTTTAAACATTTGAGATAGGAATTGGGTATGATTATTGCTTCTAGTAGTCACTAAGCAATTCAAGTGCTTAGGGGAGATAATAAAAAGGTTATTTATCTCCAAGAGTAGGAAAGAAGTGCACAAGCTATAAGGTCAAAGGGGGAGATTTTTGATATTATTTTTTATTCCCATTTATTGATTTTTGTTTTAGATAGTGCTTTGTCATCAATGTCAAAGGGCAAGATGTATCCTAGTGAGAGAAGCTTCTTTGAATGGTTGCCATCAATGATTAGTTTCCATCGATGATAAATGGGGAGATTGTTAAGAATGCATTCTAAGGTATGCATAAATTGTCATTAATGTCATAAATGTTTCATTGATGTCATTTTGAGCTGTCTTTGATGCTCTTGAGATTGAGTTCATCAGTCATGTACTTGAGAGACCTAGTGTAAAGGTATAGGCTTGGTAGCATGATGAGGTGAATAGTCTGAGGCTTGTGAGAACAATATTGGTAGTGTGTGAGAATGGTATGAAGTTGTATGACATAATTTTGAGGTGTTGAGAGTAGTGCAAGAATTTTTAAGGTGTGTTCAAGGTCTAAGTGTGGTTTATAGGTATAGGCCTAGTGTGCAAAGAGACCTAGTGTGGCCTAATGAGGGGTCAAGTTTAGTTTCTAAGATACTAGTGCTCATGCAAGATTTGACAGAGGTGTGAGATGTTTTTTCAATATATCTTATGAAGTTTTTGGTCGTGTATTAAAGGAAAAGCATAAAAAGTGAATTTAAGGTCTCTCGAGTGCTAGAATGAGGTATTACAGACCCAAGAAGGATTTTAGAATGCTTTTTGGCACATGTAACCTATGCATGGGGTCCTAAGAAGTTCATGGTGGTTGGGAAAGGGTCCTAGGTTTATTTTCTTAGCATTGGTTTTGTATTTTAAACAATCCTTTATGAATGATTACTAAGAGTAAAAATAGGTTTTTAGTGCTTTAAAACCCTAATAGTGACCTGATATGGAATATGAGATTAAAAAGTGATTATAATTAATTGTATGACCTAGTTTTATGATTGTATCATGTATAAGACTCTCCCAAGTACCTCCAAGTGGAATTGGTCTGACAAAATAATGAGTGGAAGCTACAATAAATCCTTTATTTTTTGGATTTTTGATGTAGTAGGTAGGGTTGACTAGGTCAAAGCATAAAAATTATTGGAGTATGATGTGTGATACTTTTTTTTAATATTAATTTATTTTTTTGAGTTGGTCTAGTGCTTTAGGTGTGAAAATTTGATGTTTTAAGATGGCCTATCACTAAAAGACCTAGAGAGGTAGACAATGAGAAAAACCAAGCATAAGTGAAAATGAGATTATGGATATGTTGCCATGGATTAGAGATAGATATAATTACATTGGATTGTTTTTCAATACCTATAACACATTTAAATACTAAATATAATATTTGGAAATGATTGTATATAGTAGAGAGTTGCTCCCAAATTGATTTATCTAACATATTGAGGTATGTGTATAATGAAGCCATGAGATTGGTTTGTAAGACAAATATTGATATTATAAATTATAATATATTTGTTTAAATATGTTCTAAGGATGATTAAATATCATCTAAACCCATCATAATTTCATAAATTTTTTCACATAGTTGTTCTAAGTTATTATTTTCATGACTATGTTTTGAAGTTTTTGATAGTTCTAAGTAGCCATCTAGCAGAGATGAGAATGAGGTGATTTGCCTAGAGTTAAAGAGTCTTATGCACACGAAGTTGTTATATAGGTCTCATAGGTTCATTTTTATGTATTTTTTTTCATGATAAATTTCTTTGAATGTGTGATAATTTAAAGGTTCTTGACTGGTTTTTGAGGCTTGTTTGCAATTCTAAGTGAGCATATGGAAGTGGTCAGTTTGAGGTATTTTGACCTATATGGTGAAGTATAATGGTCATGGTGATGACTATAAGGTCATAATATTTTTAAATAATTATTTTTTTTACATTTTAATGTCTCATAATTGAATGTATGTTTCAGATATTCAAAATAAACTTTCTAGCAGTAAGAAGGCCTAATTGTGAGTAGGCCTAATGGTGTGGTTCAAAGAGTGAAAAGAGATAAATGGAATTAGGTACCTAAGGTGAGATTATTAAGATTATAATTTAAGTGTTTAATTTATTTATATAAGCTCAATATTTTCCAAGGTGGTTAATGTGAAATGTGTGCTTTGAGAAGGCCTAATTGCATTAGGTCTCTTTTAGGCGTAATGGTGGTTTTGGTCCTTATGAGTGATGGAAACTTATGTAGTAGTTTTTTATCTTATAAAATTTGTTTTTTAATATATTAAAAGGGTGATCCAAGTATGGAGAAGTTTTTTTTATGAACAAGGTATGTGAAAGCAAGAGTCAAGTATAAGAAGAAGGTCTAATAGGCCTAATTTGACTAGTTAGAAGATTGAGGGGATGAACGAATGAAATATAAGTTTGGAAACTATATATATGGATTGAAGACCATAATAGATCTATGTTGAATATGTAATTAATTTATAATAGTGATTATATATATGATGATCAAGGTCATATGACTTAAATTTTTTAATAAGAGGGCTAGTTGAGCGAAGAGACCTAATAGGTTGTTTGAGAGAGATAAAAATGTGAAAAATAAAAAAAGGTGATCATTAAGAGTTGAGTGAGAAACAAGTGTCTAAAATTTGTTATATCTTATAAGTGGTTGAGTTGGTTCTGAGTCACCTAGGGGTTGGTACCTCCTTCCAAGTTGGTGCTTGTTAAAGTGCTAATTGAGTTGGTGCTTGACTAGTGAGGGGTCGGAGATCCTTATGGGGTTGGTGCCTCACTAAAGCTTGATTCATTGCTTATAGGACTATATTACAAGATATTTTTAGTGGTTTTTATCCCCCATGATATTTTCCCACATATCTCATGTGTTCATATATTATATGCTTATATGGATTCTTGTTTATGCATTGGTTGATGTGTGTGTTTGAATGAATACTTCATGAATGATAAGTGAAATTAAATGATTATTTTAAGGGAAATGATTCTCCCCCCTCTCAGTATATATGCTTACAACAAGAGATATGGAGGATAAAAAATAGGATATGGGATGATATGAGTGTCATGAATAAGATCCAAGTGTCAAAACCCTTCCTAAATAGTAGCACCCTAATTGGACAATAGTGTTATATGATACCAGTGTCCCTATTTTGGTGATAGTGTCCTCTATGAAAAATTATTATATGATTTTGGGTGCACCTGTGTTTGGGTTTGTTAATATTATTCCTATGTGTATGAGTTTTGATTCCTTGTAGGTGATCTATTTTGATTAATTTTATATGCAATCCCTAAACTTCTATGTTGTTAGGGCATCTGATTGGCATAAATAGCATAGTGTGTTGTTATTAGGGTAGGTTAGACATCCTCAAAACCATATTATGATGATATTTAATTACATATAAATCCTTTGAGTAGTAATTAAGCATGATGTAGTTCTCCTCACATAAGTGTTGGTGCAAGTGCAAGTAAAACTAGTATGAATGTTGGATTAAGTGCTTTGAGTGTGCTTGAGACTAGAAATCTGAATAATCTAAGTTGAGGAATGTTGTAAATGAATATATGTATAAGTAGGGTAGAATAAGGATTGATAACCTTGATTTTACATAAATTATTCTAAGTTTGTTTGTGTAATTTGCATATGATTTCCATTTAGTGGTTAAAGGGCTAAAAGTCATGTATATATACTATTCTAGTGCTTGTGAGGCTCTTAAAAGATATCTAGATGAACCCTAGGAGGTTTTTTATTTTAAAATATATTCATTGGTAAAAGGTATGAAAAGGATACTAATTCCAAAACTAGGACATTAAGGCTATGGAGAACTACTATCCCTATTATGATACTAATGTCCAGGTTGTATAACTTAAGGAACTAGGGGATAGGATGTTGAAGTGAAGGTTTGGGACTACTTTAGGGATGTTTAAGGATGTGTGTGGCTCACACAAAGGTTGGATAAGTTTCTAAATAGGCCCTAAGATAGGTCTAATGCTAAGTTAGGTAATTGTGGTCTCAATTAAAACTCATAGCACTCACATGTCATTTTTAGATGATTACACTAGGTAAATCAAGAACAAAATCCATGATTACTAAATCCCATGGCCTATTGGGAATGGGTAATGGATTATAAATCCCTATATTTTGGCTCCTCTCTTTTAAATACTAACATATTCTATAATTATCAAGAAATTTTCTTACATCAACTAACATACTTGGCCAATATTAGAATGTATTAACTCAAGGAAGTGTCTTGTCTTACCCAAAGTATCCTGAAAGGTTGCCACTATGTTTTTCCTTAATCAAGTTCTCTCTCATGGATCATTTAAGAATACATAGTTTTTTACCTTTGAATAAAAACCCTTATTACAACATATGGTCCATCCAAGGACTTATATTCCTGCTTGTAGGATCCTTGCATGATTCATATGCCTCTTTGAAATTTGCATCCTCCTTTTATAGATCCTTTAAAACATCAAAACCCATGATGTTTACTTGCATTTCCTACATAATCAGATTTTTCTTGCTTAAAACATCAACAACCTTGTTAGATTGTCCAACCTTGTTATAGAAACTTTGTAATAAATCAACCCACTTAACATGCCTTTGATTCAATTTACTTTAGCTACTAATAAATTACAAAGCACAATTGTCAATTTAAATAAATTCCTCATTAGGTATTAAATAATGCCTCCACTTATTTAAAGCCTATACTATAGCATAATTTTTTTGATCATAAGCTAAATATTTCCTTTTAGCTTGATTAATTTTTTTTATTAAAATAAGTAATTGTTTTACCTTCTTGACTTAGGACAACTCCAATATCAGTCCTACTTGCATCACATTCCACTTAAAATAACTTACCAAAATTAGGCAATGCTAAGGTAGGTTGTTCTGTAATCTTCTTTTTCAAAATATGAAAATTCATTTTAATCATTTCAATCCACTTAAAAGGCTACTGATTTATTTTGATAGTCTCCACAATAGGTGTACAAATGCTATTGAAATGTCTTATGAATTTTCTATAAAAACTTGCAATACCATGAAAGCATCTTACCTCAAAAATGTTCCTTGGTGCATGCCACTCTTATATATCTTTGATTTTGTCCTTATACATTTTAACCCTTCTTTAGATATAACAAAACCCAAGTAGATCAACTCTATTTTTAGGAAATTACAATTTTTGAGGTTGATTAGTACGTTTTCCTCTTACAATCTTCTCAAAACCATTCTTAAGGGCTCAAGATGTTCATCCTTTGACTTACTATAAATCAAGATAGACAATGACAAATTTACTTATAAAGGGTTTAAGTATTGTTAGAGGTATAATCACTGAGAAAGGGGTGTGAAATAGTGAACCCAAATATTTCAACTTCAATTCCAATCCTTCGAAACTCTTAATCAGTTAATACATACATTCATGAGGCATACACATCATTCATAGCAATGAATAAGAAAGACAATGAAAGATCAAACACATAACACATGAAAAATGTGGGAAACCCTCTTCAGGAATAAAACCCATTAGAACCTATGATTAGACTAATATCCTATAATAATAATAATAATATCTAATTTAGACCAGCAAGCTATTGATCAAGGAACTACCATTCCTGATTTTAGTGAGACTACAATCCCACAAGGAGCTACTACACCTATCTAGCTTAGCACACATAATAAATAGACTTTTAGCAAGTTTCACCTTGTAAGGAATAAATAAACCCCTTATATGTTGAGCACCCATAACAACACCTATGAACACATCTCCTCAACACTAATTTCTTACCAATCTAATGGAGATACAAAGTATATCAACTCTCTTCAACTCTGCACACTCAATGCATCCAAAGCCACCTTTTGGACCACTCTATACTTCTCAATATTAACTCTATCACCACAACACTCCTTTTTTATTAAATCAAATTATATACTTAAACCAACATACAAAGATCAATTAGGACACATTACATATCCCAACTATCCATACTCTTCAACTCTGCACACTCAATGCTTCCTTCACAATAAATCTATCACAACTTCAACAATATGAGCAGATGGTCATACACATTGTCCACACATTGACTTACCTCTTAGATCAACCAACAAGCTCACATAAACATAAGTAATTATTCACTTATTCTCAAGATACCCAAAACATCCTTTTGGATCAGTCTAAACCTCTTCGCTCATGTTCAACCTACAAGAACACTATTCTAACCTCAAAAACATGACCTATAGGTCATACACATAATCCTTAATCTACTTTACTTATTAAACAATCCATTAGGCACACTCAACATCCTTACTTATTTGATTCAGTGCTCACACCACATCTAAGTCCTTCAACTCTTACAAGTCTAAAAACCATCACATTTGGTTTCACTATATATAGAACATTCATGATTAACAACATCTTGGTCAGCCATTCAGCATGACTTAAACTTTAAATCAACTATCTCATCAAGACATAGCTCAAAATAAGCTTCATAGGTCAAACATAACATCTATGGGTCACCCTTAAGAAACTACACCTTTTAATAAGGCCCTTGTAGCTCTTATAGGTCTCATGGAGACCTATTCACCCATTTAACACACCCTTAAACAAAAACAAGAACATACGACCAATTTACAATACATGGGTTCATTCCTTATGTCCCCTTTGACATTATCAAATGAAAATAGTCATCTTATCTCACCTATGCATATGCTTAATCAATTCAAATAGAGACCTTTTTCATAGGAACACCATTATTGAGCATACAATCAAATTCTTAAGCATGGTTCATACTCAAGGTAGATTGGACACACCTCCATAATACACATATAGCATCCTCATGGAGTCTACAACATGATCCATTATCTAATTCATCATGAGACATCGAAAGAACATCAACACAAGCTCAAATATCCTTCTTGGGTCACTTGCATAACATAGTCAAACATATAATCACATTTGGATCACCATAACTATGTTTCTATTCACTTTCATATCTTCAAATCTATATATCCAGATGCACCTTAGAGTCCTCTACCACTTTGATTTTTACAACACCAATAAATTTAACTTTTATCAAAATATATGGACAAAAAACATAGCTCTATTTTTTCCTATGTTAAATTCAATTATTTGAATTCAAACGGTCACAATTAAACCTTAGAAACTTTTCTCATATCTTATGTCATCTCAGCTCAAATTGAATATGCACCATCGATATTTTTTGATATTTAACATATAGGTACCAATGCTCAAATGTTAAACCTCAATAACATTGACCTCATCTTATGCAGTCTTATAATGTTGACTCATTGCACTCTATCGATCTCTACGGATTAGTAAGGTTTTTAACGATCAATTCTCACCATTCAATCAATCTGTATGAATACCCACTCGCTATTAGATCCTTATCCTATGCTTTTGCTCAGTTATTAAACATTGTGTTGTTATCCTCATCTCATTACTTCCTAACTTCTTGGATCAATGTGCACTATTGACCTTGCTTGAGATTTAACACTTTTAAAAATGACTATTAGGACCCTCTTAATATGTTTGAGTAGCTATTTTTTATCCTTAATAACTTCTTCTACACTTTGATGCAGGATCTCAAATTTGGACCAGATGATCTCCTCACATAGGAAAATGTAACAATGAGACATATTACTCGTAAAACCCTCACATGTTTGAGATATAATGACATTAAAATTCCTTCTTAAAATCTTCTATCGTAGATCCAACTATGTCAAAATCTACTCGAGAGGCCAACTTTGAGCATGCATAACTTTTGCCACGCTTCAGTACATGATATTAAATTTAGTTTAAATCATATATGCTCTAAAATTAACAAACCCATATGATAAATTTCTCTTGAAACTTTCACATGTGCAAGATATAACATCATAAAAATTCTCACTCAGCTCTTTCTTACCTTATGCAAATTTGGCTATGGAAAAACACAATCAAACTATCTGGGAGCCCAACTTTGAATATGCATATCTTTTGATGCACTTTGTCACATGATCTAAATTTTAGTGAAAATAAAATAGGTCAAAAATTTAATAAATCCATATTATCACCTTCTATTAAAACATCCACAAGTATGAGATATTCTATCATCAAACTACTTACTCAACTATTTTTGGCCACATTATAAATTTCCCTATGAGAAAATAATGAATTATGATTGAGAAGACAAATTTACACTCTCATATATTTAACCTCATTTCAATGCATGAATTTAGATCTGGTGTATAAAAAATAGGGACTAATGTGATCACAACCATATGATAAACTCCCCTTGACTCATTCACATGTGGCAATGGTGATGTCATCAAACTGCCTACTTAGATTTTTTGTCACTAGACCCAAAGTGTTTAGATGAGAACTATGATCAACCAGATGAATTCCACTTGTGAAAATAATATATAAACATCTTAGGGACCTATTTCACATGCTCCAATCACCATACTCATCCTTGATCCTTTCTATCCATGTCAATACTGAAGATTAACCAACCATACATAAAACACACTAGAACAAGCACATTACACACTTTGTCATTATCACTTAAGATATCAAATCACTTCATCCACTCAATATAAAATCTCCATGACACCACCATGAAATCATCATGACAAATCTCCAACAATCTCCCCCTTTTTCATTGATGTCAACATCAATCAATATACAATAATATACAACTCACCTTCTCTCTCTTCAAGCACTCCCACAATAGGAACTTTCTCCCCCTTTGAAACAATGATAAAGTGGGAAAAAAATCATATTTAGGACCTAAAAATACTATCAAATAGGAAAGGACCATCTTATAAATATGATACAAACTCCCCCTTACCTTGAGCCTACTTCAGTTTGCCTTGATAACATCCTCTTGCTCCATGCCAACACTCTCTTCAATAAAACACTGCAACCAAGGAATAAAGAACATACAAAACCATATAAATATGATATAAAACATAAAAAACATATAATATGGGATACCTCTAATAAATTTGAATAATTTCATCTTCTAAGCAACTTCAAATCTCCACACACCATGCAGAACCATCACACATGCTAACTAGCCTTCTCTCTCAAGATATCATAAGGATCACCAACAGAACTTTATGACACTCAAAAAATAGGAACATTCACTAAACCAATGTTATAACTCATCTTGAAACACACATACCTTTCTATTTTAGAGAAACAAAGTAAAAAGGCACTCTTTTTCAAACTAGGTCAATCTAGCCTCCTTGTAGCCCTACCTGGAACTTGCAAAGCCCACAATTTTTAGAAGACACATCTTCAAGGCCTAAAACTCCATATCTAGATCAATCTCATATTCCACCTTAATAAAAATAATTTTCATCACCAATATCATCCACTATAACATACTTATTTTACAAACATACTAGCCAATTAAGCCTCTAACTTGACAAAAAACTTAAATAACGTGAGAATCACAAACCTTCAAATATTTTTGGAACTTGATTTGACCACCCATTTGGCATATTAAACATATTTAGAACACTTATACCTTAACTCATAAGGAAAATAAATTTTATAGCATAGTCCAAAAACCTAGGCTCTCAAAACAAACAAAACCAACAAACCTCCTAGTCAACACACACCTCTAAAAATTCTTGCACACCAGTAAATACCCATCAAACACTTCTGAACCAAGATTTGAGATTCTAAAATATTGGAAACATAGACTTCATATAACACATTTTTAGGTCTTCTTGTCCTTAAGACAAAAATTGAGAAAGTCAAGAGCACTCAAAAATATTTAATTGGCACAAACATACCTTCAGACTAAAAATGCACCTAGGTCACATCAAAAATAAATTCATAGACCTTTATGAGCATCAAACTCATTAATCCACTTGGAACAACCCGTTTTGACCCTGTATAACATCTCCTTCATAAAACTCTAGAGCAAACTCATGATCTTATTGTTCCCCCTTAACCAAAGACCTCTGATTGGCATTATCATTTTGAGCACACAAACTTACTTTTCCACATCTTATTTCTTAGATTCAACTACTCATTCCTTTGATCCTAGGACTTGACCAATTACAAAGATCCCCCTAACTTCATGCTTCATCAAGAACATGACATCTTCAATAAGTCTTCAAATTCTTTATACTAGAGCATCCAAACCATGATCAACAAGCTAACTCCTTCTCAAGATAATACCACTAAGATTCTTCACAAGCTTATTTACTCTAAAAAAATATATATAAAAAGAATGCACAAACATACCTTGTTTTATTACCATCTCATCAAATAATATCTAATAGCCACCAAGCTTCCTCTAACTAACAAGTGTCTCCTTGAAGCCTAGATAAAGACACCCCTTTGACATAGAGACACTAACAATCCCAAAACTTACAATAATCCCATATCTCCATATCTTTCTCTAACTTGTAGTCCTTCTTGGCTTTAACTGAAACCTTAATTTCATTCATTTCTTTAGATTTGTCAATAAAAACTCTTGACTCTCCTTTATTTTTGACCCTTTTATCACCTTAACAAAAAATACATTAAGACTCTTGGAATCAATAGGTTTAGTATTCTTAGTATTTACTTCTTTAGGTCTCTAATCCATAGCTTGACCCTTCTTATCTTTTGTAGCCATCTTACCTACTTCATCATTGAGTTTATCCTAATTTGCAACACAACCATCTAGAGCAACTTTCTTATCAACCTTTGGACTAGAGTGATTAACATTGATAATATTTAGTTTCCATACCTGAGTTTGGCCTTTCTCAAACCTTATATGAGATCTATATCCTTTGGCATACCTTGAAGACCTCTCAACACTATTTAGATAGAATCTAGTAATATGTCCACTATTATGACAACTAAAATAAATAACATCTTTTGTATCTTTTGATAGATTTGAACTATGATCAATCTTTGGCCAAAAACTCTTTTTATCATAGTTCCATGAATGTACAAACTTGACTAACTTCATTTTATAGTCCTTAGCTCTATGACCATACTTATTAGATGTATAACAATGACCATGAACTAAACTAGCATACCTTGAACAATTTAGTTGTCTAACAGACCTTATTTTATTGCTCTTGACCTGATTTGACTTCTTTTGATCTTCTTCAATCTTGCTTATCTTGAAAACAAATTGCTCATGCTCATCCATCAATGAACCTAGCTTGGTTTCTAATTGAATTCTCTCATCCTCTTTAGCTCTTATACTTGAAATTATAGCCATTAATTGACTTCTAAGAACTTGGATAGTCTCCTTATCACTCTTAGCTTCTTTAGCCATGACATCCTTTATTCTACATGATTTCTCTATCAAAATTCCCTCAAGAGAACTAACTTGTGCTTTAATACCTTTGATCACATACTTCATCTTATGATTCCTCTTCTTTTGCTCCTTTATTTCACCAAGTGTACTCATGAGCTCCAATTCTAGATCAACTTCTTCTTCCTCACTTCCATCTTCTCTACTATTATGACAAGCTTCTTTATCAAATATGATGTCCTTTTATTTTGAACAACTTTCCTCTTTGGAACTAAAACTTGTCTTGGCATCTACTAGTTGAACCTTGAGATCATTGATAACATTTTTATCTTCTTTAGCATCTTTCTTCAAAGTATATATTTTTTCTTCAAGTGCCTTGATCATAGCATTTCATTGTTGATTTTATTTATTCAACTGATTAGTCATATTTGTACCTACTTAGGATCACCTTCAAGCTATTAGGCTTACTCCAAAGGACCTACTATGATACCAATTGTTAGAGGTACAATCACTAGGTGGGGGGAGGGGGTGGGTAAATTAATGAACCTAGATATTTCAACTTTAGTTCCAATCCTTCCAAACTCTTAATTAATCAATACATACATTCATAAGGCATAATTCATAACCATGAATAAGAAATAAAATGCAAGATCAAGCACATAACACATGACATATGTGGGAAACCCTCTTTGGGAATAAAATCCATTGGAACCTATAATTAGACTATTGCCCTATAACAACAAAATCTAATTTAAACTAGCAAGCTACTGATCAAGGAACTACCATTCTTGATTTTAGTGAGACTATAATCCCACAAGGAGCTACTACACTTGTCTAGTTGAGCACCCATAACAACTAGACTTTTAGAAAGTTTCACCTCGCAAGAAGGAAACAACCCACTTAGATGTTGATCACCCAAAACAACACTTATGAACACATATCCTCAATACTGATTACCTACCAATCTTATGGAGATACAAAGTATATCATCTCTCTTTAACTCTACACTCTCAATGCATCCAAAGCCACCTTTTGTACCACTCTACACTTTTCAACAATAACTCTGTCACCAAAACACTCCATGTTTATCAAAGCACATTACACAATTGAACCAACATATAAAGATCAATTAGGACACATTACATATGCCAACTATCCCTACTCTTCATCTACACACTCAATGCATCCTTCATAATAAAAACTCTATCATAGCTTCAACAACATGACTATATAGTCATACACATAGTCCACACACTGATCTACCTCTCAAGTCAACCACCAAGCTCACATAAACATGAACAATTATTTACTCATTCTCAAGACATCCAAAACATCATTTTGGATCACTCTACACCTCTTCGCTCATGCTCAACCTACAAGAGCACTATTTTGACCTTAAAAACATGACTTATAGGTCATACACATAATATTTAATTTGATCTACTTCTCACCCATCCATTGGGAACACTTGGCCTCCTTTGCTTCAATGCTCACATCACATGCAAGTCCTTCAAATCTTACAAGTCTAGAAACCATCTCATTTGATTTCACTATATATAAAGCATTCATGATTGACAACATCTTGGTCAGCCATTGGGCATGCCTTAACCCTTAATACAATTATCTCATCAAGACATAGCTCAAAACAATCTTCATAGGTTGGTCGTAACATTTATGGGTCACCTTTAAGAAGTTATACCTTTTAATAAGGCCTTTATATCTCTTATAATTCTCATAGAGACCTATTCACCCATTTATCACACCCTTGAGCAAAAAAAAGAACACATGACCACTTTCCAGTACATGGGTCCACTCTTTATGTCCCCTTTGACATATTCAAATTATCATAGTCATCTTAGCTCACCTTTGTGTATGCTCAATCAACTCAAACAGTGTTAGGGTGTGGAGCTAAAAGCTTCACCAAGGAGCACACAAACAGGTTCAAGTCTACACAGATGCCGGCATCGGTCAGGAGCGACCGACCTCGGTCAGTTGCAGTTACAGAGGTGCCGACGTTGGCAGTAGGGTCGGCTGGCGACGGTCACAGGCGAACAGGCAGGAACCGACGTCGGTTACCTGTGTGTCCAGAAAGCGATTTTCGAGGACAGAAGCGAGTGTTTGCATGATGAGTTTGAGTTGTAGACTCAAGCTCGCGTCTCTATTGTTAGCAATATTATTTTTAGAGCCCTTGTTGAAGAGGCTTAACTGTTTGTTGTAAGAGCATGCTCAAGTTTCCTATTTCTATATGTAGGAAAGATCTTCTTAGCTATTGTGTGTATGAGAGTTGAACTGTATGAGTAGAACATTGTGAATGTTTGAAGGACAGTACTGAGTTACATCAATCCAGGTTGTTGGATTTGATTGTACTTGAGAGAGAGCTCTTGAGGAATAGAGATCTAGTGAGAGATCTTGTGTGCATCTGAGAGAGGTGTGGAAGAACGAAGTTTCTTCAATTGTATTCCTATTGTAAAGAGTTTTAATACAAGTTTTCAGGGTGTTTTCTTGTATATCTTGTTCTGTGCTATTTATCATTTCAGTTACTTATCTATCTGATTTATTTCCACGTTTATTGCTTTCACAAGTGTAATCCATTGTTGGTTGATCCCCAACAAGTGGTATCAGAGCTCAGGTTCACTAACAGGTGGTTCAGATCTGTGTAGTGTGTTTGGATTACAGGTTGCTCACAGGGGTTTCTGCAGGGATTTCTATTTGAGTGGGAGAAGCAATGGCAGAAGAAAGTAAGTTGAGAATGGAAAAGTTTAATGGCAAGAACTATCAACACTGGAGAATGCAGATAGAGGACTATCTGTATCAGAAGGATCTTTACTTACCGTTAGGTGGGATAGCAAAGAAGCCCAAGGACATGGAGGATGAAGAATGGGAAGTTCTTGACAGAAAGGCTCTTGGGTCTATAAGACTGAGTCTGGCCTCCACTGTGATATCTAATTTGTCACAAGCAAAAACTACGGTAGAGTTAATGACTACGTTAGAAAATTTGTATGAAAAACCCTCAGCTTCAAATAAGGTATATTTAATGAAGCAGTTATTTAATTTGCATATGCAAGAAGGTGGATCTGTTTCTAATCACCTGAATGATTTCCATGGTATTGTTAATCAGTTAAGTTCTGTCAATATTGTATTTGAAGATGAAATAAAGGCTCTTTTAATATTATGTTCTTTGCCTGAAAGCTGGCATGGCTTGGTAATGGCAGTTTTTAATATTGCTTCTGCTTCGAATATTTTAAAAGTAGAGGATGTGGTTAGTGTTATTTTGAATGAAGAAATTCACAGGAAAAGCACAGAAGAGACATCTGGGAATGCTTTAAATCTCGAGAGCAGGGGAAGGCAAAAAGAAAAGAGCAAGAGGAGATCAAGATCTAAGTCTAAGGGAAGAGGCAGATCCAAATCCAAAAATTGCAGAAGGCCACAATGCTGGAACTGTGGAAAGTTGGGGCACATAAGCAGAGACTGCTGGTCAAAGCCTAAGGAGGAGAATCAGCATGAAGGAAAGGAAGAGACAAAGGTTGCAGGTATTGCAAAGGATGCTCTTATTTTCTCTTTGCATAATAATATAGAATCTTGGGTATTAGATTCTGGTGCATCTTTCCATGCTACCCCTAACAGAGAATATTTCAGTGACTATGTCCATGGAGATTTTGGAATAATGTACTTAGGGGATGATGAGCCTTGTAAGATTACTGGCAAAGGTAAAGTGTAGCTAAAGATGCAGAATGGCAACACATGGGTGTTGAGAGATGTGATGCATGTTCCTAGTTTGAAAAGAAATTTGATTTTTGCAGGTAAGCTAGGTGATGAGGGTTGTACAGTAACTCTCACAGCAGATTCTTGGAAGGTGACCAAGGGTGCACTTGTTATGGCCAGAGGTAAGAGAGAAGGTACTCTCTATTTGTGTAATTGTGTTACTAACAAATCTCCTTCAGTTTTATCTACTTCAGATGTGGATGCTAAATTGTGGCACTCAAGGCTTGGCCACATGAGTGAGAAGGGGATGTCAATTCTTAAGTCTAAAGGTATGCTTTCAGATTTGAAAAGTATGGATCTAGAATTTTGTGAGCATTGTGTATTTGGAAAATAGAAAAGGGTTAGTTTTCTCAAGACTGGGTCTACTAAGAAAAGACAGAAGTTGCAGCTTGTTCACACAGACGTGTGGGGACCGGCTCAGGTAGCCTCTATTAGCGGATCACAGTACTATGTTACATTCATAGATGACGCCACAAGAAAGGTATGGATCTACTGTATTAAAAAGAAATCTGATGTTTTTGAGACTTTTAAGATTTGGAAAGCCATGGTTGAGAATGAAACAGGCAGAAGATTAAAGTGCTTGAGATCCGATAATGGTGGTGAGTTCTGTAGTCTTAAGTTTAACTGGTATTGTTACACTCATGGAATCCGAAGGCAAAGGACGGTTCCAAGGACACCTCAGAAAAATGGTATTGCTGAAAGGATGAACAGAACTATCATGGAGCGTGCAAGATGTATGAGATTGCATGCAGGGTTGCCCTTAGAATTTTGGGCAGAAGCAGTTGACACCGCAGTGTACCTGATCAACAGAGGACCCTCTACAGCTCTGGATGGTGGAATTCCAGAAGAGGCATGGACAGGTAAAAAGGTAGATCTCTCATATCTCAAAGTTTTTGGTTGTGAAGCCTTTGTGCACATAGATAAGGAAAATAGAAAGAAGCTTGATGCTAAGTCTATGAGGTGCACGTTTATAGGCTATGGCTCAGATGATTTTGGTTTCAGATTTTAGAATCTAGGAACTAACAAGGTAATTAGGAGCCGTGATGTTGTTTTCAATGAAAGAGTGATGTACAGTGATCAGATAAGGAAGCTAAATCAATCTGGGCAGAGCAATGGTGAATTGGACGAAGTTATGGTCCAAAATGAGCTCACAGGAAAAAGAAATAATCACTTACAGGAAAACACAGAGACCGACGTCGGCAGGTTAGGAACCGGCGTCGGCAGTACAGAAATTGATGTCGGTCATACAGAGACTGACATCGGCAGACCAAGCACCGACGTCGGCCAGGAAGAATCGGCATCGGCCAATAACAGGTCTACAGGTGGCCGAGGTCGGTCACTGTCAGAAAATTTGGGTGGACAGATTGTTGAGAACGAGTCCAAGACACCCATTAGGAGGTCTGAAAGGGTAAGTAAGCCTCCAATTAGATATTCTCCTTCCTTATATTATTTATTGCTAACCGATGGTGGAGAACCAGAAAGTTTTGAAGAAGCATTACAGGTGGAGTCCAGGAGTAAGTGGGAGCGTGGCATGGTTGAGGAGATGGAGTCCTTAAGAGAGAACCAAACATGGGATTTGGTTGAATTGCCAGCTGGTAAGAGAACACTGGAGAACAGATGGACCTACAGGTTGAAGGAAGGTGAGGATGGACAAATGAGATATAAGGCCAGATTGGTTGTTAAAGGATTTGCACAAAAGCCAGGTATTGACTTTGGTGAGATTTTTTCTCCTGTTGTTAAGATGACTTCTATAAGGGTTGTATTATCTTTGGTTGCTTTTGAGGATTTGCATCTTGAGCAGCTAGATGTTAAGACATCATTTCTTCATGGAGATTTGGATGAGAAAATTTACATGGAATAGCCAGAAGGTTTTGAGGTCAAGGGTAAGGAGAAACTAGTGTGCAGGTTGAAGAAAAGCTTGTATGGCCTCAAGCAAGCTCCTAGGCAATGGTATTTGAAATTTGACAGGTTTATGACTGAGCATGGCTACAGTAGGTGTCAATCCAACCATTGTGTATATTTTAAGAGATTTGATAATGGTAGATATATTATTCTATTGTTGTATGTAGATGATATGCTGGTTGCAGGATCTCACATGCAGGATATCTCTGAGCTTAAGTTGAAATTAGCTCAAACATTTGCTATGAAGGATTTGGGAGTAGCAAAGAAAATCCTTGGCATGAGCATTAAGAGAGACAGGAAAAATCACAGGTTGATATTGTCTCAAGAAGATTATGTGGACAAGGTGTTGAAACGGTTCAATATGCAGGATGCTAAACCGGTAAGCACACCTTTGGCCGGACATTTTAAGTTAAGTAAAGAACAATGTCCTAATTCACATGATGAGGTAGAGTACATGAGTAAGGTTCCATATTCTTCTGCGGTAGGAAGTTTGATGTATGCAATGGTGTGTACTAGACTGGATATTGCCCAAGCAGTGGGAGTAGTAAGCAAGTATATGGCCAATCCAGGTAAGGAACATTGGAAAGCAGTTCAATGGATCCTTAGATATCTGAGAGGAACCAGCAGTAGACACTTGTGCTATGGAGGTTCAGATACTTCTCTACATGGCTATGTAGATTCAGATATGGCAGGTGATTTGGATGGCAGGAGGAGCACTACAGGTTATGTTTTTACTGTAGGTGGAACGGCAGTTAGTTGGATATCTAAGTTGCAGAAGGTTGTAGCCTTGTCAACTACAGAAGCAGAGTACATTGCAGCCATAGAAGCTAGCAAGGAGATGATATGGATGACACGGTTCATGGAAGAGCTTGGAAGGGAGCATGGAAGTTGCAAATTGTATAGTGACAGTCAGAGTGTAATCCATTTGGCTAAGAACTCAGCTTTTCATTCTAGAACCAAGCACATACAGCTAAGGTACCACTTCATATGGCAGGTATTGGAAGATGGTGAGTTGAAACTGGAGAAGATCCATATAGACAAGAATCCTACTGATATGCTAACAAAGCCAGTTACTAAGGAGAAGTTGAATCTTCATTCAACTTCTATTGGTCTTCATGATTGAGTTGAAGATGGAGGAGCTAGAAGATGTTGCTGTATAGGTACTGGTGCAGCTGGTTTATCTCCAAGTGGGATATTGTTAGGGTGTGGAGCTAAAAGCTTCACCAAGGAGCACACAAATAGGTTCGGGTCTACACAGACACCGGCGTCGGTCAGGAGCGACTGACGTCGGTCAGTTGCAGTTACAGAGGCACCGACGTCGGCAGTAGGGTCGGTCGGCGACGGTCACAGGTGAACAGGCAGGAATCGACATCGGTTACCTGTGTGTCTAGAAATCAATTTCCGAGGACAGAAGCGAGTGTTTGCATGATGAGTTTGAGTTGTAGACTCAAGCTCGCGTCTCTATTGTTAGCAATATTATTTTTAGAGCCCTTGTTGAAGAGGCTTAACTGTTTGTTGTAAGAGCATGCTCAAGTTTCCTATTTCTATATGTAGGAAAGATCTTCTTAGCTATTGTGTGTATGAGAGTTGAACTGTATGAGTAGAACATTGTGAATGTTTGAAGGACAGTACTGAGTTGCATCAATCCAGGTTGTTGGATTTGATTGTACTTGAGAGAGAGCTCTTGAGGAATAGATATCTAGTGAGAGATCTTGTGTGCATCTGAGAGAGGTGTGGAAGAATGAAGTTTTAATACAAGTTTTCAGGGTGTTTTCTTGTATATCTTGTTCTGTGCTATTTATCATTTCAGTTACTTATCTATCTAATTTATTTCCGCGTTTATTGCTTTCACAAGTGTAATCCATTGTTGGTTGATCCCCAACAAACAGAGACCTTATACATAAGAAAACCATTACCAAACATACAATAAACTTCTTAAGCATTATTCATACTCTAGATAGATTGAACACACCTCCAAAATCTACACAAAGCATCCTCATAGATTCTACATCATGCTTAAATTGCTAATTCATCATGAGACATTGAAACAACATAAGCACAAGCTCAAACATCATTCTCGGGTCACTTGTAGAACATATTCAAACATATAGTCATCTTTGGAGTACCATAACTATGTCTATATTCACTTATATATCTTCAAATATATATAACCATATGCACCTTGGATTCCTCTACCACATTGCTTTTTATAGCACTAGAAAATTCAATTTCTATTGAAAGATATAGACAAAATATAGAGCTCTAGTTTTTCCCATGTTAAATTCAAATATTTGAATTCAAATAGTCATAGTTAAACCTCAAAAAATTTACTCACATTTTATGTCATCTTAGCTTAGATCAAATACACACCATTGATCTCTTCTAATATTTAATGTATAAACACCAATCCTCAGATGGTAAACCTTAGTCTTGTTGAACTCATCTCATGTAATCTTATAATTTTGACTCAATGTGCTTCACCGATCTCTATAGATTAGTCGGGTCTTTAACAATCAATGCTCACCATTTGATCAATTTATACGAACACTTGGCAATCATTATGTCCTTATCCTATACCTTTGATCAGTCATTAAACATCATGTACCTATCCTCATCTCGCTGTTTCTTGACTTCTTGGAGAAACACACACTGATGATCTTGATCAAGCTTTAACACTTTAAAAAATGACTAAGTATGGGGACCCTTTCAATATTCCCGAGTAGCCATTTTTTATCCTTAATAACTTCTTCTGTGGTTTGATGCAAGATCTCAAATTTAGACCAAATGATCTACTCACATAGGAAAATCTAACCATGTGACACATTTCTCCTAGAACCCTTGCACATGTGATATATAATTCCATTAAAATGTCTTCTCAAAATCTTCTGTCACAGATCCAACTATGTCAAAAACTACTTGAGAGACTAACTTTGAGCATGCATAACTTTTGCCACATTTCAGTGCATAATCTAAAATTTAATATAAATAATCTATGCTAAAAAATGAACAAACCCATATGATTAGTTTCTCTTGACACCTTCACACATGTAATATATAACATCATAAAAACTCTCACTCAACTCTTCTTGCCTTATGCAAATTTGGCAAAGAATGGAAAAACATATTCAAACTACTTGGGAGCCCAACTTTGCATATGCATATCTTTTGATGTGATTTGTTGCATGATCTAAATTTTAGAACAAATAAACCAGGTCTAAAATTTAAACAAACCCATATGATCACCTTCTCCTGAAACATTCAAACATGTGAGATATTCCATCATCAAACTGCTTACTCAAATCTTTCTAGCCACATTGCAAATTTGGCTAAGTATGAGAAAATAATGAATTCTAGCTTAAAATCCAAATTTTAACCCTCATATATTTAATTGTGCTTCAACACGTGACTTGAGATATGGTGCATAATAACTAGGGAATAATTTTATCACAACCAAATGATCAACTCCCTTGGACTCATTCACACATGGCAATGGTGATGTCATCAAACTACCTACTCAAATTTCCTGCCACTAGACCTAAAGTGTCTATATGAGAACTATGATCAACTAGATGAATTTCACTTATGCTCACAAGCTCTCAAATGATATATAACATCTTATGGACCTATTGTACATGATCCAATCACCATAGTCATCCCTGATCCTTTCTAGCCATGTCAATATTAAAGATCAACCAACCATACATAAAGCACACTAGAACAAGCACATTACACACTTTGTCATTGTCACTTAAGCTATCAAATCACTTCATCCACTCAATAGAGAATCTATATGACACCACCATGACATCATCATGACAACTCTCTAATAAGTACCTCATTCATGAGCCTCATAAAGGTACTTGGAGCATTTATCAATCCAAATAGCATCACAAGCCATTTATATAAATCATCATTTGTTTTGAAAGTTGTTTTCCATTCATCCCATTCTCTAATCCTTATTTTATGATATGCACTTTTGAGATATATCTTAGAAAAGTACTTAGCACCAATTAGATAATCCATCAAATAATCTATTCTACGTAAAGGAAATCTATACTTGATAATGATCTTGTTGATAGACCTTGAATCAATGCACATTCTCTAACCTCTATATTTCTTTGGTGATAAAGTAGTTGGTACTACATAAGGACTTATACTATTTTTAACCAATTCCTTGTCAAATAATTTGTGTACTTGTTTCTTGATTTCTTCATTTTCTTGTGGAGTCATCATGTAAGTTGATTTGTTTGGAAGGTTTTCTCTTAGTATGAGATCAATATGGTGAATGATACTTCTTCTTGGAGGTAAATCACTTGGAAAATCATCCACAACATTGTCAATGAATTCAATTAACAAATTAAGAACTTTTATAGGCAACTTATTTAATTTAGTAGTAATCACTATTTTTATCTTTCCAAAGATAGAACAAATCACCTCTTCCTTCTTGATTTACATCAATAATTCCTTACCATTTGTTAACAACACCTTTGAATTCTCATCTACATCTGTACCTTCTTCTTTGAATGGTGTAAGAACATGTTTCTTGCCATCTTTATCAAAGGTGTAAGTATTATTCCTACCATCATGAATCACCTTCCTATCATATTTCCAAGGTTTTCCTAAAAGAACATGATACACATCCATGGACATCACATCACACATAACTTCATATTTATAACTTATTGTTTAAAATTCTAATTTACATTGCTCATTCACTAAGATCTAATGACCCTTTTGCATCTAAGATACCTTATAGGGAATTAGATGAATTACCTTTTTTAGATTTAGCTTGTTAACCATTTTAGTAGACACTAAATTTTCTATACTCCCATTATCAATAATAACTTGAAAACACTTACATTGAGATTTAAAAGTAGTCTTGAAGAGTGTCTTATTTTGAGGATGTTATTTAACCTCTTTAATAGGTCTGAATAAAATTATTTTCATGCGTTAGGATTCCCCAACTTCTAGAGCATCTTCACGGATAGCTGAACCCATACTCTCTTATTTTTTAGCTTGAGCTAGTTAAATATTACCATGATTTATAGATGTATTTTCAAGGCATTTATAAGATCTATGCCCAGACTTACCACATTTAAAACATCTACCAATGAATCCTCTACCTTATTTTATTTAATGGCCTTCTACATCTAAAAGAGTACCTACATCTTGAAGATTTTTCTTATCTCTGTGAGCTACTAGCTTCTCCTTATTGTATTTGTAGTTGATTCCTTCCTCCTTGTTGTCCTCTACCTCTATAAAATTTTCCCTTTCTTATATGTCAAGGTTGATTCCTTGATAATTTTACTTTAGATTTTAAGGTGTAATAATATGCCTTTTGAATTATTCTAGGTGTAAGAAGACTAATCTCATCTTTTATGTTAAATATCAACCCATTTATATATCTGTCCACCTTATCCATATCCTCTTCAATATGGTATGCTTTTATTGTCAACCTATAATTTTTTTTAGTATAATCTTTAACTGTCATTTCTTTCTATTTCAGATTTTGAAGTCTCTTAAAAAAATTTGTTTGATAGTCCTTAGGCATAAACATGCCTTTGAGCTTGGCTACCATCCTATACTGACTCTTAATCTTTAGATTTCTTTTTCTTCTCTTTTATTCCTATACAACATCCCACCATAAAGATGCATGACCCTTGATCCTAGTCATAGAAAATTTGACTTTCTTATCCTCATCAATATTTTCATAATCAAAGTACTTATCCAAAACACTCATCTAGTCAATCAAGTCCTCTACATTCAGGCTGACATCATACATTGTAACCTCTATATTTTGCTTTAAACTAACCCCCATTATTACTTTGACCAATCTTTATTCTAATGATTCTTCCTCCATATATATAGGTACTTATTATTCTAGATTCCCTCATCTTCTTTTTCACTGATATCTTCCATATCATCTCCTCTTCTTTGTGCCAATTCCATGGTTTATAGCCTTGCATTGAGATTTTTGATCTTTTCAAGAAAAATTGATTGTGTAGATACTCTCCTTGGAACAAATCTTTCTCTTACTACCATTTCTCCTTTTCTATCTATTTTTCCTTGAGTTGACTTGTTAGGTTGTGGAGCTAAAAGCTTCACTGATGCAGACATGGAAGAGGTTGCAGAAGAGTTGCGGAGTGTCACAGACACCGATGTCGGTCAGGCCAACCGACGATGGTAGGGAGGAGACAGGAAGCAACCGACGTCGGTCAGAAGTTGGCCAGCATTGGCAATCCCTAGGTAGATAGGGACCGACGTCGGTCACCTGTGTGGTTTGACTACGAGTATATTATGGGCAATTAGTAATGAACCAAGTGTTTGCATGATGAGAGCCAATTTTAGACTGAGAGCTGCAGATCTAATTATTGTAATTAGATGTCTAATTATTTTTTGGATGAGATCTATATAATATACTCATGGTTGTATTGTAAACTTGTGCTAGAGAGTAAGAGAGCAATATTATAAGCTCCTTCTATGTGTGAGGTGAGCAATGGTGTGTTCCTCCTAGTGCCACAGTACCAAGGTGGGTGCTGGTTTTGGAGAGTCAGCAGGATTCTTCAGGGGTGTATGATCTTAGTCATCAGGTGAGCATGGATTCTATTAGAGATCTACATGGTAAGTAAGATCATTGATATGCAGGTGTATGTGTGTGCAAGGTCAAGGTTCATAGGTGTGCAGAACCAGGTTGATTTGCAGGTGTGCAAGATCAGATAGGACATCAACACAACAAGGAGCAGAATCAGGCAGGATCTACTTAGAGTACAAGTGTGTACTCAGATAGAGTAAAGAGGAAGGAAAGGGAGTTCCTTCCATAAGTAAGGTCTATTGAGGTGCAGGTTGTTGCAGGTTCAGGGGAGATCTACTTGAAGTACGTTTGTGTACTTGTGGAGTGTGTGGAGCACTTATGGTGTGCGTGGAACACAGGTGTAAGGTGAACACCAACTCTATGTTTGAGTTGGGTGTTGGGACCTAAGAGAGAGAGCTTTGAGGAGAGAAGTACTGTTCACTTGAGGTGTGGGAAGCCTCTGAAGAGGTGGTGGAGAAGAAGTGGCATCTTCTTTATTGTATTCTTTTCTACAAGAGTTTTAATACAAGTTGTGTATTGTCTCTCATATCATGTGTTATTTTTGAATTCTAGTTACTTGTGTATTCTAGTTAATTTCCGCATATTAAGTTGCTTAGTAATCAATTGTGTGCTTCCGGTTATTTATCCCAACATGACTGAGATCTTAGTCCTAGACTAAGATCTGATACCATAATTTGATGCTTACTGGATTTCTTCATCAATCAATTCCCTTAAGTAACCTAATAATTTTGTGTGACAGTCACTTAAATATTGATATACACTCTTTACAAATTGAAAATTATTATCTTGACTCAAACCATATGGATAACCAATGAATGGTTTAGAATAATATTATTTGACTCCAAATATCCTTTTAATAAATTCAAACATTCATCAAGTCACTTAATGATCCAAGCCTTAATTTAGTCTAAAGTATAATAAAGTATTGTGACAAACCTTTTAGGTCTAAAAAATAGTTACTATAACTCTTAGATCTTCTTATCCACCTTGTGACTTACCCTTTCTATGTTTCTAGTTTTTTTATTGATAAGAAACCAATTTTGAAATTATTGGTTTCTTAGAAGATCAAATTAGAGACAACTCTATTTTTTAGGCCTAAGTAGGCCGAATTCAAACTTTCAATAGGTTTTAGAATATAATGAATAATAAATGAATTTTAAAACTATAAAAATACATTATAATATTATTATCCAATATGCAAATACCTTTAGATAATATATGGATTCAAATAATGAAGTAAAACTTTCACTTCTTATCCTATTCATGGTTCCTCGGTAGACACCTACATGAATTCTACACAATATTGACTATTACATGTTTCATAGACATTATTTCAACAAAATAACACCTATAAAAGTTTTAAAACCCTTGATTCTACCTATAATCAAAATTTTATTGATTTTCATCAATTAAAAATGAAGTTATGACTCTTTTAGTGTCTCAAACCCTATTTTAGGGTTTCTCTGTGTATAAAAGTTGATAGCTTCTTAAATAATGTTCATAGAGTTATAAATGTTTTAAATACTTATAAAAATTGTAACATATGATAAATAAAGTCTAATTATTTCAAACCTCATATTGGACTCATACATAGATTTATACATACTTCAAATGATTGAGATGACTATGTAGGTACAAAAAATAGAGTATTTGAGAGTTTTTAATAACATAACTCTAAACCAAGCTCAAAATCAATTCAAAAGATATTAATTCTCATTCATTCATGTGTATATAGTATTATTACATAATTTTTAACTAATGTGTGACCTTTATTATCAAGAAACTTGACTCTTAATACTTACAAAACTCTATTACGAATTATAAATTTTCATCAAAAAGCTCCACAATAATGGAAATTGGATATTTTATGCTTGTGGAAGGTCTAGAACATCTCCAAATTATCAGGTCTAATGTTAATCACATTTTTGGAGCTTCTCCCAAGCTTATAAATGCCATGTTTGGGTGAGATTCTCCCTCAACTACTCCAGACTGAGATAGTAAATGAACTTTTATGACAAGTACTTTATTACATTTGCTTTATTTGAGCTTTTCCAGATGACTATGACTTCTAAAAACCTTGTAAGACACCTAACTACATCCCTATACTATTGAACCACCCTTTCTAACTCATTATAAGCCTTTTACAATAACATTTATTCATATATTTCTAAAGAAACATTTGAAAATTCAAATTTATTATTTTGGAGGGAAGCTTTTCAATACTTCTAAATGATCTAAAAATAGACTTATAATGCATCATAAAGGCTTATTGTGACTTGAAAAACTTCCTAAGACATTAAAACATTTACAAGATTATTCTAACCTATCTATCAAGATGCAGCTACATCAAAAAATAAAATGGTGTCTCTTAATTATGTTTGTATACACATAATATTTTTCACTTTATCATTTACTAACACTTTCACTTACAACATCTTGTAAACAAATCAATATCCCTTAGTGCACAACTTAAAGGGTGCACCATGAATATGGTGGGAATGGATCATTGTGATTTTCAAGAGATGTTGGCATCCTATCCTAATTACACCATTAATATTATCAATTTGATCTCCTCTAAGTATCTATCTTCCTATCCTTTCATGTATACTTCCTATTCAAATTTGATAGTTTCCATATATCCTATAATATAAACCTAACCAATACCATCTATTTTTTAATTTAATCCTTTCTATACTATATCATCCATCCCAATAAAATTATTAGTGTATTTTTTGACATTTGTATTATATTGGCCCAACCAATATTATATTATGTCAGCTAACATCTTCCAACTATATTGGCTTGACCAATATCATCAACTTAGAGTTTACAGTTGGTTTTAGGCATTAGATAAGTATATATATATTTTAATTATATATACTAAGAGGGGGAGGGGTGAATAATTTTCCTTAAAACAATTCTTCTTTTCACTTATCATCCATAAAGTATTCATTCACATACATACATTAACCAATGTATAAACAAGCATTTATGAAATTAAATAACATAAGAACACAAGATATATGTGGGAAACCTTATTGAAAAATAAAACCCACTAAATAAAATCTTGTAATATAGTCCTATAAGCAATGAATCAATAGTTAGTGATTCACCAACCCCATAAGGAAAACCAACCCCTCACTAGTCAAGTACCAACTCAACTAATCCTTTAACAAGCACCAACTTGCAAAAAGGCACTAATGCCCTAGGTAACTCAACACCAACTCAGCCACATTTTAACCTTTTATTAACTTTGGACACATTTTTCTCACTCAACTGAAGATAACCACCTTTTTTTCTCTTTTCACTCTTCTATCTCTCTCAAACAACCTATTAAGCCTTTTTGCTCAACTAGCCCTTTCCTTGGCAGAATAAGGTCATATGACCTTGCTTATCACCTATAGAAATATTTTTATATCTTCATAACATATTAATCATACCTATATAATTATATTCAATCCATATACCTAGTTTCCAAACCTCTATATCATTCATTTTTCTCCTCAATATTCTATCTAGTCAAAATAAGCCTATTAGACCTTCTCTTTATACTTATCTCTTGCTCTCACCCATATTGATCAGATAAGAACCTATCCATGCTTATATCACCATTTTAATAGATCAAAAAACATGTTTCATAAGTGAAACACCTACTACATAGTTCAATCACCACCCATAAGGACCAAAACCACCATTAGGCCTAATAAAGACCTAATGCATTTAGGCCTTCTCAAAGCACATGTTTCACTTTGACCACCTTGGAAAACCATGAGAATCCAAAAATGGATTAAAAAATTCAAAAAATATTAAATTATACACATAATAATCTCAACTTATGTCCCCAACATCGCTCATTTTACTCCTTGAATCACATAATTAGGTCTACTCACAATTAGGCCTTCTTACTGCCAGAAAGTCTATCTTACAAAGCTAATGCATACACTCAACTTTGACACATAATGTAAATAAAAAATCACATGTATATAAAATACATGACCTAATTTCCATCATAAAGTATATTATATTTCAAAATACAAGGAAAAAGACCTCAAACTGATTATCTTCATATGCTCACTTAGAACGGTACAGGCTCTAAAAACCCAGTTAAGAGTCTTTGACTTTTAACACTTTCATAGTAGTTTATCATGCATATATATAAATTAAAAATAATGTATGAGACATATAAAAAAAATTAATTTTCATTTTATTCTTAAAATCTATGTAAAAATACTCAGGAACATCATTCTCACTCACACACAAAAAAATGCTTATAGCTCCAAAAACACAATCATGAAAACCAAGATTTAGAACACCTATGGGAACACTTTCATGAAACTAAAATTTGTTTATATGATCCTTAATAATCATTATAACATATTTAAATATATATATTATAATTTTAAATGTCAATATTGGTCTTACAGATCAATCTCATGTCTTCACCCTACACAGACCTCATTGTGTTAGATAGGTCACTTTGAGAACAACTTTTTACTTGTATATGAGCATCTTCAAAACTTATAATAAAATGGGATATGAGATATATTTCTTTAATAATGACCCTTTTAATTTGTATCCATCCCTAATCCACTAAAATTAGTCTCTAATCTCATTCTCACTTCTGCCTAGTTTTCTCATTGTCTTCCTCATTAGGCCTATTTAGCGATAGGGCAACTTTCATGACCGGTTTAGCATATTCAAGGTCTGAAACCTGATCATAAAATTACATGGGAAAAAACTAAAAGTCACACATATCATCCTATAGTTTTTTTCATGCTTTGACTTGGTTAACCTTGCCTACTACAATAATATTTTGAGAAATAAGGGGTTTCCTATAGCTTCCACTCACTCTTATGACAGACCAATTCCATACATAAAAACTTGGGAGAGTACTATAAATTATCTAATCATAAAAATATGTCATCTAATCCATTCTAATCCATTTCCAACAATATATTTTCTATCAGGTTATTATGAGGATTTTAAGAGGGTTTGGACTACCTTTCATTCTTAGTAATCATTCACAAAGGATTGCCCCTCAAATCCAAAACCAATGCTAGGAAATTTAAGCTTTGACCCTTCCCCAACTACCATGGACTTATTTTATCCTCATTAAAATGTTTCATGTGCCAATGAGCATAATAAAATCCTTTTCGAATCTGCAATAGCTCATTTTGTGCACATAGAAAACCTCAACACCAAATTCATGCTTTCTCCTTCATGATTTGACCTTAGACTTGGTAAACACACTTGATAAAATATCTTACACATTTTATAATTATCTTAAGATATTTATCACTTTATTAAATGAACATGACCCCTCATTAGGCCATATTAGGTCTTTTTGCATATTAGGCCTTGAATGTCCAATCACACTTAGACCTTGAGTACACCTTAAAACCTCTTGTATTATTCTCAAAACCTCATCCTCATTCATATGACTTCATACAAAGATTTAACACTACCACACACATTCTCACAAGCCTTAAATAGCTTACCTCATCAAGATACCAAGCTTGTACCTTCTCACTAGGTCTATTCATGTAAGGACTAAGCCTCAGAACTGACCTTAGAACTTTTCTGAAGGATTATTTGCCTCATGTTCATGCTTACAAAAATTTATACACTTTTATTATGCCTATATTATAACAATTAACCAAACTTATACTATGCTTCTTGCATAAACCTTCTCACAGAGCTGGTCTAAGCTTCTTAAGACACCTAGTACTCAAAGATTTGAACTCAAACAAGCTAACTCTCAATTATATCACCCAAGAACATTATTCAATTAGGATTATCTAAAGACAAGGATAATATTAATAGGATTATGTGCTTGTTACATCACAATATTGTGCCAAGACCTCATACAAAACTTAAAGACTTCTAAACCATGTAAGGTTATGTTGTATGCTCCTCAAGACTATTACTCAACAATACGCTTGCCTTGTATCTTAAAATTAACCTTGGAATATCATAAATGTAAAAATAATTACCAGGTTTCCTTCAAATTCTCTCTCAAAATAGAGACAATAGGTTTCCTTCAAATTTTCTCTTATCATAAGACTTCTTTGTCACATGCCATTTCACCATGCATGGCCTCAACTCTGAGCTTGACATTAATGACATCCATCTTGACTTTGACATCAACGACAATAAAAATGCCTCAACACCAATAACATGAACATACCTCAATAATCTCTACATTTGTCATTAATGACAAACATTTATACAAAGTTGATCATTCACATCTCCCAAAGTTGGATCTTCATCAAACTAACATTTCTCCCAAACTAAAACTTTCTCCTTCTTTGACATTAATGAAAAAGAGTCATCTTTTTAGAAACTATCTAATCCTTGGACCTAGAATAACACACCTTTTCTCTCCAAATAAACTCATTATCTCTTTTTGACAAAAATTCAACATAGATCAGGCTCACATACATACTCTTAGAGCATGATTAGATCCCCTTAACTCCATGAGATATTCAGGCACTAAGATGATTGTGACTTGGTTTGATCAAGTCATCATATAAACTCTTTGTGACCCATCTCTTATGATCACATCTCTAGAATACTCTTGACTAAACCTTAGATCTAAATGTCAACAAAGAACATAAAGCTACCCTTAAGACCAAGCATACTTCATGTTTTTTCTCACTAGCTAAGTGCTTCCATGAAGCCTAATGGAGTCACCTCTCCTCTCTTGGGCACTAAAACAACATAAAAAAAAGATATTCCTATATCTCCATGTCCTTACTAGATTTAACTTTCTTCATGATCCTTTTAGTCTTGAATTCTTCAATCTCTATTTGAACACCATTCTGACTTGGTCTATTTGACTTGAATTAATAATCCATAATCTAAGCTAATAGGGAGAATTATTGACACTCCTTTGCATCTAAACTATTCTCCACCATGGTAAGTAGTCCACTGTACTTGTAGACTATTCATCATTCACCTTAGCTACTTTTGGTTTCCACTCATTGTCTTGTCTTCTTTCTTGCATTCTAGGGGTCTCAACTTTCTTTTTTTGACTTAAGAATTCATGCTTATATAACTTTACAATATGACAAACCTTTTGACAATTAAACCACACTTTTCCTTTTGATGGAAACACACCATGACCCATACCTATTGACTGATGAATCTTCTCATAGTTCCATGCATATTCATTTTTGGATGGCCTTCTATAATGACTTTCTATATGGTCAAATTGGTTACATGAATAACAATATCTATTTAGAGGATTAGCATACCTTATAACATTAGGCTTCCTGATAGGATTAGTTTTCATTCTGCTAGTATCATCATTCCTTGATTGACCATTGACCTTATGGATTACATTAGTGTTCCTCTTTTGGTTTCCATTAAAACCAAGACCTATTTTATCATTAATAGTCTTTTAAATACTCATGATGTTGTCTAAATCATTGGTACTCTTTTCAAACTTCACAAAAGACTTTATATTACTTGATGTCTGATCTAACTCAGCTCTCAAAGAATCCACTTCAGTTACATACTTTACACAATCTTATTCTTTATCCTTTATGCTTGAAATCACAATCTCCATTTGAGTCTCCACCTATTTGACTATTTCCTCTTGTTCCTTGGAGCTTTTATTCAGTCTAACTTCAAAAAAATTGATTTATTCCTCATAATATTTGACAAGATAATTCATCACCTTATTATTTTTCTTCATGATTATCAATTATTTTAGAGCATTCATCAACTCAACCTCAAAGTCCACCTCATCTTCTTCTTCATCTAAATCACCAACAGCTCCTCCAATCAATATGGACTCTTCTTGATTTGATCAGCTTACTTCTTCAGCCATGAAGAGTACTTCATTAACATCAGGACCATCACCTTCATGATCACTTTTAGAATCACTTCTCTCACTCTCATTAGATGATCTATAATCTTCCTTAGTGTAAAGAAATATTTTGTTTAAAAAAAAAAATTCATGTCATCATACCTTTTAAATCTTTTCTTGCACTTATTAGACCTATAGGACTTTTTATCATCATCATGACCTTCATCTTTGTCTTCATCATCCTTTGCTTTATGTTTATGAGGTCACTTGTTATCAAAGTGTCCAATCTCTTTATAATTAAAGCATTTAAAGGGAAACTTACCCTTGTATTTACTTGAACTAGTTTTTAATTTTCTTGTAAACATAGCTATCAACTCATCATCATCATTATTAGATTCATCATTGTCTTTGAATTTATTACCTTGTGTATTATTCTCATTTGACTTCTTTTCTACCTTGAATGTAACTTCCTTCTTGGCAGGTCTTCCTTCACTTTTCTTCATCTCATACGTTGTTAGGGTTCCATGAAGTCCATCCATCTCTAGCTTAGATAGATCCTACATCTCTTCAACACTAGACACTTTAGAATCAAACTTTGGAGTTAGAGATCTCAAAACTTTTTGAATAACAATAGAATCTTTCAATTCTTCACCTAGGCATTTTATGATGTTGACCACTTCATCAACCCTCAACAAGTAGGTTGCAATGGTCTCATCTTCATTCATCCTTAGGCTTTCAAACTATATTTTATAGGGTTTTAAGTTAGCCAACTTGACCTTGGAGTCTCCCTCATGGATAATATTCAAATGGTTCCAAATTTATTTATCAAACATACAATGAATTACCTTCACAAGTTCTACCTCTGATAGGCCATATATAATACCATTCATAGTTTTTAAATTGTTGTCACTAGATTTCTTACCTAATGCATCTATAAGAAGAATAGGGAGTGTAGTATATCCATCCAAAATTTATTTCCAAACATCATGAACTTGAGACATAAAATATGTCCTCATCTTGACACTCTAAAAAGCATAATTGGATCCATTAAATAATGGATCCTTGTTTGTATAAAACCCACCTTGTGCTTTATTAGCCATCTTCGATCGCTTAGGATATACTTTAGGCTATTAAACCTCCTTCAAAGTTTGATACAAAACACTTTAAGAAAAAATAATGAGATGGGGGTGAATTATTTTCCTTAAAATAATACTTAAATTTCACTTATCATCTATAAAGAATTCATTCAAATACATACATTAACCAATGTATAAATAAGCATCTGTGAAAGAAAACAACATAAGAATACAAGATATATGTGGTAAATTTTTTTTGAGAATATGATTCATTGAAAAATACCTTTTAATATAGTCTTATAATCAATTAATCAATATTTAGTGAGTCACCGACCCCACACGTAACACCAACCCCTTACTAGTTAAAAATGAACTCAACTAGTCCTTTAACAAACACCAACTTCAAAGGAGACACCAACCACCTAGGTAACTCAACACAAAATAATATAAATTTGAACCTATGATCATATTTATACACATATTTCTCACTCAAATAAATATTACCACCTTCTTTTTCTCTTCTCATTTTTCTATCTCTCTCAAATAGCCTATTAGGCCTTCTCACTCAACTAGCCCTTTCCTTGGTAGAATTAGGTCATATGACACTAATAATCACCTATATACATATTTTTATATGTTCATAACATATTAACCATACTAATTTTATGATATTAAACCCCTCTACCTGGTTTATAAACCTCTATATCATTCATTTTTCTCCTCAATATTCTAACTAGTCAAAATAGGCCTATTAGATCTTCTCTTTATACTTGAATCTTGATCTCACCCATATTGGTCAGATAAGAACATATAAATACTTATATAACATTTATAATATATCAAAAAACATATTTCATAATTTAAATACCCATTACATAGGTTGGTCACCACCCATAAGGACCAAAACCACCATTAGGCCTAATAGAGACCTAATGCAATTAAGCCTTCTCAAAGCACACATTTCACTTTGACCACATTGAAACACCATGATCCTAAAAAAATTGATTAAAAAATTCAAAAATTATTCAATTGGTCCCCAACACCATTTAGTTCATTTCACTCCTTGAACCACATAATTAGGTCTACTCGTAATTAAGCCTTCTTACTGCCAAAAAGTCTATCTTGAAAATATGATGCATACACTAAAGTTTAACAAATAAAACAAAAAAATAACATTTATATAACATAAATTAACTTATTTTCATAATAAAGTCTATTATATCTCATATTACAAGGAAAAAGACCTCAAACTGATCATCTTTATATGCTCACTCAAAATTGCACACAGGCTCCAAAAACCCAATCAAAAGTATTTAAATTTTCACATATTCATATTAGTTTATAATGTATATAAATAAATTAAAAATAACCTATGATACCTCTATAAAAACTTAATGTTCATTTTATTCTTAAAATTTATGCAATAAGACTCAAGAACATCATTCTCACTCTTACATAGAAAACTACCTATAGCTCTAAAAACATAGTCATGAAAATCATGATTTAGAACACCTATGGGAACACTTTTATTAACTTAAAATGGGTTTATATGATATTTAAGTATCATTATAACATCTTTAAAAATATATATTACAATTTTATATCAATATTGGTCTTATATACCAATCTCATGTCTTCACCCTACACAGACCTCACTATGTTAGATAGGTCTCTTTAAGAACAACTTTTTGCTTGTATATGGACATATTTAAAACTTATAATTAAAGGGTATATGATATATAGGTATTTAAAAATTATCCCATGTATTTTTATCCATTCCTAATCCACTATATTTAGTCCCTAATATCATTCTCACTTTTGCCTAGTTTTCTCACTGTCTTCCTCATTAGGCCTATTTAGCGATAGGACAACTTTCATGACCAGTTTATAATATTTAAGGTATAAAAACTGATAATAAAATTATATGGGCATAAAATAAAACTCAAACTCATAATTATCCAATAATATTCATGCTTTGACCTGGTCAACCCTACTTGCTATAACAAAATTTTGAGAAACAAAGGGTTTCCTATAGCTTCTACTCATTCTTTTAATAGACCAATACCACTTGGAGAAACTTGTGAGAGTAATATAAATTATAAAATCATAAAAATAGGTCATAAAATCCATTTTTATCTATTTACAACAATATATTTTCTATCAAGTCATTATGAGGGTTTCGACTGCCTTCCATTCTTAGCAATCATTCACAAAGGATTTCCCCTCAACTCCAAAACCAATGATATAAAATTTAATATAGGACCATTAAGCAACCACCATTAACTTATTTTATCCTCATGCAAGGATTACACATGCTAATGAGCAAATTTTTTTTTTTGGGTCTACAACAACTCATTTTGTACACATAAAACCTCAACACCAAATCTCATGTTTTATCCTTTAGGATTTAACATCATAAATGGTCAACACACTTCATATAATATATCACACCTCTTAAAATTATACTAAGATCTTTGGCACCTTTTTAAATAAACATGACCCCTCATTAGGCCATACTAGGTCTTTTTGCATATTAGGCCTTAAACTATCAGTCATACTTAGACCTTGAATACACTGTAAAACCTCTTATACTATTATAAACACATCATAATCATGTCATATTACCTCATAAAAATATTTACCACTACTACACACCTTCTCACAAGCCTTAGATATCTTACCTTATCATGCTACTAAGTTTGTACCTTCTCACTAGGTCTCTTCATGTAAGGACTAATCCTCAAAACTGACCTTAAAACTCTTTTGAAGGCTTATTTACATCTCGATCATGATTACACAACTTTTTACACTTTTTTTATGCCTATATTATGATAATTCACCAAACTTTACTATGCTTCATGCATAAATCTTCTCACACAACTAGTCTAGCTTCTCAAGACACCTAGTACTCAAGGATTTGAACTCAAACAAGCTAAATATCAATGATATCACCCAAAAACATTATTAAATCAATATTATATAAATACAAGTCTAATATTAATAGGATTATGATCTTGTCACATCACAACATTATGCCAAGACCTCATATAGAATTTAAAGACTTCTAAACCATGTAAGCTTACCTTGTATGTTCCTCAAGACTAGTGCTCAATAATATGCTTACCTTGTATCTTTAACTTGACCTTGACATGTCATCAACCTCATAATAATTACCAAGTTGACTTAAAATTATATCTCAATAGAGATATAATAGGTTGCCTTCATATTTTCTCTTGTCATAAGACTTCTTTATCACATACCATTTCACCATGAATGACCTCAACCTTGACCTTGACATTAATGGCATCCATATTGACTTTGACATCAATTAAAACAAAAATTAGTCAAAATAAAAAATAATATAATACCTAAAAAATATATGGGACACATTTAATTCATATCATATCATATCACATCACATCCATATGCTATATTTCACTTGCATTTCCACCCTAAGAAAGTATTTAGGATGGTTAGTGGCTTAAAACCTTAGCTTATAAATCTTGTCTTTTGGTGTAATTGAAGATAAATATAAGTAATTATTATTTCCTAATTGATGATCTTTAGGTATTAATCTAACCATTAATAGTATTCAATGTACAACATTCTCTTGAAAAGCTTCACTTGAGTCAAGGGAGAGATTGAAGCATCGATAAGTTCACCCCAAGATAAGTATTTTAATACCTAAACTATTAACTTTACTTAATTAATATATTATTTATTTATTTCATTTTAGAATTATGTGTGTATCTTTTTTTAGGCTTTCCCTATATTGAATAAGCTAGTTTAGACATAGGATTGCTTAGATTTTTCATTAATCCATTTGGGTTGTATAGAGCCCCATTTGGTTGACCATTTTACCTTACCCATTTATAGAAATTATAACCCATATTTTAATTTATCTAGTACCTAATGACAACAATTTAATTTAATTGCATATTTACAACCATTTACCTTTATTAAGGTCTAGTGATATCTATATCCTTATATCATAGGCTTAGGCTTTGGAACCCTTTCATTTTGACATTTTAGTTATTGATTAACCTATCCTAGATATAAATAATTCATTGGTCTTTACCCAATCATCAAATTATACACAATATATATTCAATTGACCTTATTTGAGTCCTCCTCTATTAAGAGAAAGATGATAATTGTAGGTCATCCTAGCTCATGCACACAATGTTAATTTTCATTCTATAACTAATTTATGAAATAAATACTGAGATAGAGGTAAGTGATATTTTTAAATTATAAATGAGGGGAAAATTAAGCAAAATAAAAATAATAAAATTTTTCCTATTTCTAAAGAAGGGGAATCTCTATTTTTTGTGGTCGAAGAGAAGGATAATACTAAGCTTTCCTTGACTAAAGATAAAACTATTTTTTATTAATTTTGTGGAATAAGTGGTCACAATGTTGAAAAATATTGTTTATCTCAAGATTTGGGTCAATATTTTGTTTTAAGTGGATCCAAAGGGGACATGGTGGATCTAATGTCTATCTTTGATGATTTTGACAAAAAAACAAGGTTAAAGTGGATATGGCCTTATTGAAATTCTTATTTGAGGAACTGATAGAGATTATTTCAAAAATGTATGGATTGATTTAAGAAGATTTAAGGGAAAAATATAATATTTATTCTTTAAATTATGGATATGAATATTTTTTCAATCCTACAAATGGTCAAAACAAAGTTGTAGTGGAAAGGGATTTATATCAAAATTATAAGGCTAGGAGTCAAGGTTTGATGGATTCTTTATCTTTAAAATCAATTTATAATTTGGATCAAATTTTAGTTACTTCTCTTTATGATTCTCATTCATTTAATAGGATTGACATTCATAATGTTTTGATTTTAAATTATTTCTAGGAGCTTGCATCCAAAGTACTTTTGGGGAAACTTCCAAGTAGAATTGGAAAGGGACGCAACTAGAGAATTAGATATGCAAGAATTAGAAGGGATTTTAGGTAAGTAATCTCCATTATCTAGTGAAAGGCTAGTTTTTAATCAAATTATTCACTATGGTATAAAGAGATAAGATTCTTCAAAATTAGTGCTAGATGTTTAAAGGTAAAAAGTTGGTTCTTTACCCTTGGTAACATTTTTTTTTTAAATATCTTGTCCACACCTTTTCTAAAATAGTTTAGGTTAGATTTTATTTCGTACAATTAGAATATTAAAAGGTGGATATGTTTCAATTAATTATATATGATGTAGTAAACATTTTTGAGCTTAAACCAAGCTCTTTGGGTAAGGGTGTATACTTTTCTAAGATTAAGGTTCATTTGGGTCATTCATATACATAGACTAAACGTCTGATATTAAATGTTGATGGGAAGGAGATAATTCAAATGGTGGTATATGAATATTAGAAAATATATTATAAGTGTTTTAGGATGGGTCACTCACCTAAATCATGTCCTAAATCTATAAAAGATTATTAGGATTATTCTTAAATCTATTTGATCTAACAAAGACTAAAAATTATTTGAGTAAGGTGAATGCTTTTATCAAGCCAAAGATGATGAAATTATGGAGATAGAAAAGGGTGGTAAACACATCCTCCCATAAAAAGGAAGTAGAAGACTCATCTGATCCTTTGTAAAGGAAAAATACTTATTCATCTTATGGTGATTTGTGTTTTGGAAAAGGGAAGAGTAGGTGTAGACACTTAAAATTAGACACCTCATGTCAATTTTAACTATTCATCCCTAATCCCTTCATCATGCTAGCTAAACCCTAATTCATCACTGTATAACTTTATAATCCCATCACTGAATAATATTTATAGCCTAACCAATATTCATCCCCTGATCAATTAATCATGTTCTATTTTGAACCTTGTCAATCCCACATAAATCACTTAACATCATTTTATTTAATTAACCATTGTGACTTAGCTAACTCACCCATAATAATTAAATCCATGAAATTTGGAATATCCATATTTCATATAAATTGATAAATATAGGATAGGTTCATGATGTTTAATGACTAAAAAAAGATACAAGATATGGATCTAATGTCAAGCAGGCATTTGTACAGATTGATCTAACATTGAACATTGATCATTAAATCCCTGGTTGATTCAAATAGATCGACAGAGTGAGTGGAGTCAACATTTCAAGATTACATGAGATGAGGTCAAAGTGATAGAGGTTTAACATTTGAGAATTGGCACCTATGTGTTATATATCAAACAAGATTGATGACTCATATTTGATCTGAGCTAAGAGGACATGAGATGTGAGCATTATGTTTGAGGTTTAATTGTGACCGTTGCCATTTGAATATTTGAATTTTCTAAGGGAAATATTAATGGTTGGTCTTTAGGCCATATCTTCTGATAGAAATCTAATTTACTCATGTAATAAAAATCAAAGTGGTAGAGAACTCTAAGGAGCATCTATAAATATGGATTTGAAGATCTATAATTGTGTGCAGACAAAGATATAGTGCTCCAAAATTAATTATGTTTTTTTATATGTTTTGTAAGGGACTCGAGAAGATTGTTCAAGCTTGTTTTGATATTGTTTCAATATATTTTGGTGAATTGTATATTGGGGAGTTTTTTATAATCTAAGATGATTCTCTACATGAATTTTAAAGGTTTGATCAATCATATGAATTATGAACAAAGGTTTTAAAGTTGACTATGTTTTCATTTTTATTGATTGTGTATACAGAGAAGTGTTTGAGCTAATTGGGCTTTAACAAAAGAGTGTCTTGGAGACTATGATATTTTGAATATGTATTAAGGACATAAGGAGTGGACATATGTATTTTTAAGTGGTCATGTGTTCTTATTATGCTTGGAGATGTATCAAAAATGTGAATGGATCTCTATAGGACCTAAAAGTGGCTTATGCCTATCTTGAAAGGGGATTATGCTTAAGTGTGACCCATGTGAGATGAATTAAGGGTGAATGCATATATTTTGGTTGACAAGGATTAATGTGGACTAGTTAATTCATGATTTTTTTGTATATAGTGAAACCAAATGTGTTGGGTTCTAGATTTTGTAAGTGAGAGACTTATATGTGAAAGAGTTAAATAATAAAGGAAATTTGAGGAGAGTAAGAGTGCCCAGTTATTGAGTTGATGAGAAGAGGAGATTAAGGATTGTGTATATGATCTATAGATCATGTTTCTATTGAAAATATAGTTTTCTTATAATTTGAAGTTGTGAGAAGAGATCTTAGTGTGCATATGTTGACTGTTTGAGTGAAAAAGGAGAGAGATTGTGACATGCTTATGTGAGAGGCTTGTATGACATAGAGAAAGAGTTTGTGTAGTTTTTAGATAATCAAGAGGTGTATCATCAAGTGTTAAAGAAATTAGTTCTAAGGTGGAAGTTTTCTTTCCAAGGAAGGTCTAAATAATTTGATCTTCCTTAGGAGCAATTGATCCTTGTGAAATAGGGTTTCACTAAAGACCTTTGATCAAAAGGACTTGATCAAGGTTGTAGGTTAGAAGGACTTGGTTGAAGGTTCCTAATCAAAAGGACTTGATTAGTATCTTGTTTGTGATCATCTTATAGGATATTATTCCTTGTGTTTATAGGCTTAAGAGTGGGTTTTATTCCCTGAGAGGGTTTCCCACGTAGATCTTGTGTTGTGTATGTGGTCTTGCATTATGTTCATTATTTAATGCAATGAATGATTTGTATACCTCATGAATGATCATTTTGAATGCTTAAGTATTTTTAATGGTTTATAAATTGAATTAGATTATTTTTCATCACTGATTCACCCCTTCTCTTAGCGGATTTTACCTCTAATAATTGGTATCAGAGCAAGGTATTTTGGTAAAAGCTTGATAGCTTGAAGGTAATCCAAGGTATAATGGCTAATCAGAATGTGCAAGGTGGTTTCTCTATTAAGAAATCACTAATGTTCAATGGATCTAATTAGGCATTTTAGAGTGTTAGGATGAATACATACATTATGTCCCTAGGGTTTGATGTATGGTAATCTATTTTGGATGGTTTTGTTTCTCTTATTATTCCTCCATCTAGTGTTACAAACAAGAAGATGTTTGAGAATAAATCTAAGGCAATTAATGCCATTACGTGTGGTCTTAAATAAATTAATTTCACCAAAGTAATTCATGACATATGTACTAAGTAAATATGGGATAAATCAAAGACTATTTTAGAAGGTGATTTAAAGGTTAATATTTTTAATTTACACACTCAAAGAAGGCAATTTGAAATTCTTAAGATGAATGAAGAAGATAATGTGGCAACCTTTCTATAGAGAGTTGATGAAGTTATGAACATCTTCAGAGGTCTTGAAGAGAATCTTAAAGAGACTAAAATTATTTAAAAGGTATTAAGGTCTCTATCCCCAAATTTTGATTCAAAAGTATCTTCTATAGAAGAGAGTGATGACCTTAGTTGAATATGGATCAATTATATGGCATCCTTACTGCCTATGAGATGAGGAAGAATGATGATATAACACTAAAGAAGGAATTATATTTTAAGACTAAAATGAAGATAAAAAAGAAGTTCCAAGGTAAAAAACTCAAGGAGGATGACATTTTTGATATAGATGAGGGTGACCTAATTGATTTGATTTCAAGGAAATTGAGAATAGGTTTAGGCAAGTGTAAAGGTAAGCTACCCCTCAAATGCTTCAATTATGGTGAGATAAGGCATTTTGATAATAAATTCCCTCATAATTATATGAAATATGATGATGAAGAGCATGATCAAGGTCATCATGATATCAAGAGATCATTCAGAAGGTTTGATAAGAAGAATTACTTCAAGGACAAAAAGAGTCTCTACACTAAAGAAGATTGCAACTCATCAGATGAGAGTGAAGATAATGACTTAGAATATGATCATGAATATGATGGTTCTACTAAAGATGAAACTCTATTCATGGCTAAAGAATTAATTTTCTCATATTATAAGGCATCTACTTGGAGTGATTTTGATGCTGATGAAGATGAAGTGGACAATGAGACTACATTAAATAATGCTTATGAAGAACTAAATATTGAGAAGAAGATAAATAAGAATATGAAATATAAACTCAAGGAATTTGAGGAGAATCCAGTGTGTTTAAGGTAAGAATGGATGAAGATGCAAAGGATCATGAAAATATGGTCAAACATCTCAGTTGTCAATTAAAAATCCTATCAACAAGCTTAAAAGCTAAAGAATATGAATGTGCAAGATATGTAATTGAAAATAATTCATTAAAATATAGGATAGATAAGGTATATAGTAAGGTTATGTCATTTATAATATTTAAAAAGAGCTAAAGTGATATACACAACATTCTAAATGATCAAAATCATGCAAGTGATAAGACTAGTCTTTGATACAAAGAATAACCAGAGACTACAACTCAAGTTAAGATGAAGACTAATGTGAATAAGGACAATCAACCTTTGAAGACAAATCATCAAAAAAAGAATGAAGGTAATAAAAAAATGAATACAAAATAGATCAAACAACTAAATGTCATGAGGTATGCAAATTTTAATGGTTACTACTATAATTGTAATTAGTTTGGGCATAGAGCTAGAGAATGTAGAAGACCTGTTAGAATGAATTTTCTTGGCACTATGATGGGGTTCATAAGTTAAAAGGTGCAATAAAATTTGAGTGTCTCAACTATCATGATGTGGGACACTTTGAAAAAAAAATTTCATTCAAGGTAAGACAATTTGAGTTTCCTTCAAGAGATATTGAGTGCTACAGTTGTTATGAACTAGGACACATTACAAGATATTGTCCAAATCTGAAAAGGTAGAAAAACCTTTTTGAAAAAAGTATTGTGTGCTTAAATTATGAAAAAAGAGGTCACATTTCTAGATTTTACAAACAAAGGCCTACAAGACAAAATAGGTTTTATCAATCTCCTAGAGTGTAAGACCAATGACAAGTTAATACATGGAAACCAAAGGTGGTAAGTATTGGTCATGATGAGATTGCAGTTCTAAGTAATTTGTTTGTTATGGTGGAGAATGCTTATGAATTTGAAGAGTCCCAAGAGGTCTCATTATATACTCATGTTGAGAATGAAGAGATTAAACTCAAGGAGAAGACTAAGTTGTTGGTTTAAGCTAGTTTTGAGGTATGTATGGATCCAAGTAAACATCCTATTATTGTTGAACAAGTGTCAATGATGAGGATACAAGATGCAAGGAAGATTATTTAGATGAAAAGGTATGCCATGAATCTATGTTGTCTCCATGTATTGATAATCCAATCATATAAGAAAAGGAGAATCATATAGTAGTTGAGGAATTTGTTTCTCTAAAGCCAAAGAAGAAGAAGAAGAAGAAGAAATATAAGTATCATCTATGCAAGAGGGAAGAGGAATATGAGGATTTGTATTTATTTTAAAGCATTGAGGTATTGAGAGTGTCTCTATATATGATTCTTAAGAGACTCCTTTCAAGTGGAGTATCAAGTGTTATTGTGGTGTTTTTTAGTTGGAATAGTCTACAGGGTCAGATTGAAGGCTCCCATATGGCAAAGGAGGATTTGTGATTTGTCAAGGCCTAATTGGCTAGTAGGTTTGTGAAGGAAGTATGTTATAGAGGATGATATTGGTGATAAAAATTGGTGTGCTTAAGGTGGAATATAAGAGTGATCTATGTATGAAATTTAGGTATGGAATGTGTGTTTACTAAAATTTATGGGCTCGACAAAATTTAGATAGGGTTACAAGAGGACTAGACAAGCCTAGAGTGAAGAAGAGTGATTTTGTTTAGTTTTTCCAAAATATAAAAACATGAATGTTTCAAGGTGAGTTATAAATTTGTTTTATAACATGTTTCCTGATTTATGAATGGTATGATGCTCTATTGATGGTCATGGAATTGTCTTAAGAGAGAAGGTTGGTAAGCCTATGTAGTGGTTCTTCATGGTGTGTGGAGATATGAAGATGATAAAATGGTGTAATGGCTCATAAATATTAGGGGGAGTCCATATCAGATGTTTTTTGGTATTATCCATCAATTTTTAGTGTTTTGTGTGTTCTTTCTTCATTTTTTGCAGTGCTTGATTGAAGAGAGTGTTGGCTTGGAGCAAGAGGATTTTGACAAGGCAAGTTGAAGTAGGCTCAAGATAAGGGGGAACTTGTATCATATTTATAAGATGGTAATTTCATATTTGATATTATTTTTATGTCCTTAGGATCATTTTTTATCCATTTTTTTATCGTTTCAAAGGGGGAGAAATTTCATGTTGTGGGAATGCTTGAAGAGAGAGAAGGTGAGTTGTATATTGATATATATGATGTTTGTTGACATCAATGACAAAGGGGGATATTTTTGAAGAGTTTTTAGTGATGTCATGGTTATTTAATTAAGTTTTATTTATGGGTGTATGAATTTTATTTGATATCATAAATAACAATGACAAAGTGTTTAATGTGCTTGTCCTAATGTGCTTGAAGTATACTTGGTTGATCTGCAGAGTTTGACTAGTTAGAGATGTTCAGTGATGAGTATAGTTATTAGAAGATGTGAAAGAGATCCATAAGATGTTATTTATGATTTTATATCTTATTTTCATAAGTGAAATTCATATGGTAGTCCATAATTTTCATCTAGATAGTTTGGGTCTAGTGGCAAAAAATCTGAGTAGGTAGTTTGATGATGTCACCAGAGGGTGAGTTGTATATTGATATATATGATGTTTGTTGACATAAATGAAAAAGGGGGAAATTTTTGGAGAGTTATAAATTATGTAATGTTTTAGCTTAAGGTAGAAATAGGTTTTGAAGGGGCCCCGAAACCCTATACAAATCAAGAAAGATAAGACATTACAAACCGCCAAGGAAGGCAAACCCACTGAAAAATAGTAACAAAAATAGGTTTTACAAGGACCTAAAACCTCAAAAAAACCAGGTTAAACAACCTAAAAACATGCTAAAAAATATAAAAATAGAAACCAACATTGATCGTGACAAAAAAACCCCAGAATACCTTAGGTTTCTCTGTCACCAAGAAAGAAGAAGACACCGTTAGATCCAACAATGATGAAGGCCACACCCAGGTTTGATCCATCAAACCCAAAAAACATGCTGCCCATAAACAACAACAAAAACAATGAAACAAGCCCCAAAACCAGTGCCACCAATGCCCAATCCGTCCACCCGGTCATCAGCCCAAACTCCCCCTCAACAGAGGTAACGCTGCCATGGCATACAAAATATCTCCAAAAAAACATAGATCCACTTAGAAATAGGGTGAAGGTCAGCACAGCAGCCAAAAAATAGAAAACCAAGGTAAAAAAACACAGAACCACGTAAAAAAAAGATAGGGCTTTCAGCGCCATGCCCCAGCACCAATGATCCCACCGTTCCCAGGCAGAGATCTGGTCTCCATTCGAGCGAGGAAGCAACCGTAGGGGAAAGGGTTTTAGCATGGTCACTACCATGTCTCTGCTCCCCTTCCCATACAATAATAAATAATGACAAATTTATTGTATGAAGTTACTTTGATATCCTAAGTAATAATGACAAAGTGTGCAATGTGCTTATCCTAATGTGCTTGAAGTATGTTTGGTTGATCTCCAGAGTTTGAATAGTTAGATATGTTAAAGGATGAGTATGTTGATTGGATAATGTGAAATAGATACCTAATATTTTATCTATCTATTTTTACTTATATTTTCACCCTTTGAAGAGATGGCAAATCTCTCCTCATCCAAGTGGCACAATGGAAACACCTCTATGCTTGTGGGTAGCCTAAAGAATGAGGTGAATCTCTAGATAGAGATAGATCCCTTGATGTACCACTTTGGATCATAAATTAACTTAAATTTTGGGGGTGAAAAGTGAGGTGATACACTAAATATACTAATGACTTCCATCCATATTCATATTATACTTTAAATCAAGAGACAAACTGAACACACACTTCTCCAATCTTCATCTTCTCACATCAATGTTACATTGTGAAGTTATAGATGAATGAAAAAAGATATGAGGAATATACAAGAGGAATATAAGGTTAATAATTAATATAAAAACTCACTCAATCCTTGACATTTCTTATAACACTTCACAAGCCCTGCAAGAAGAATCTTTCCAATTGCAAATAGATGATAGAATGAAATAATCATGCTAAGGAAACAAGAGTTATCACTTATGAAAAATAAAAAATTCCAAATGAATACACTAATATATTCATGTAATAGGTAATAATTAGTATTATTATTTATTTAAAGGTATCCAAATGAGTAGGGCTTCACCATACTCAGGTGGAACATGAGTTGCAATGCCAAAAAAGCTAGTTTTATAGAACTTGAGAGAGAAAGGAGAAGAGAGAAGTCAAAGGGTCACAAGGAAATTTTTAAAGATGATAATATCAATTAATTTTTCATGATATAAGGATGTGTGATTAACCATGCAATATAAATAAGCACAAATGTCAATTCAAGGCATAAACTTCATGAAAAGTGGCATAAAACTCCTCATTATGGCTCATAAAAATTGCCTGTATGATTAGCCCTATTTGAATTCATCATAACTGACTAGGATAACTTAAAATAATTTTAAATAATTTTAATGGTATTATTCATGCATATACATGCATTGTTTTTATTCTTGGTCCTCTATAATCACATGGAAAGGAGTTATCATCATCTACAGTCTAGAAAACTCTTCCTCCATCTACCCTACACACTTGGCCTCAAATTTGGATTCATTTTATAATGAAAATACATGTAATTGAGTGGATTAAAATTTTAAACATCATCCATGGCCTTATAAGTATCAAGGACACCTTAAAATCACTTTCCCATAGAGTTTTCACATTTCTCACTAGCTTGTCCACTATGCCATTTTTGACTAGTTGAGATGAGAGCTCCTATTGAGGAAATTAGGAATTTTTATGAGTAATTAAATGAAAATTTGTAGTTATAAAAATTCTTAATATTTATCTCAAAGTTTTTTTATCTTTAGTATCCTCTTAGAACCTGCACAACACAAAAAATGGTTAAAAATACCTTATTTCTCACCCCATCTGTACAAGTCCATACAACAAAAAAGCATGGGTATTATATTGAAGGATTTATATAAAAGTTTAAATATTTTTAATGTTCAAACTATTACATTATAATTCATCACCATCTTCATTTTTTTAGACTGGTCTTTGCAAGGGTTTTGGAGGGTTTATGAGTAGTTTTAAATCTTAAGGTTCATTCATAAAAACTTGGAATTGAATTTTCCAATAAATTAAAAAACTAATATCTAAATACCCATAATAACCTCCCCTAACTCATTTTTCATCCATGCAATGCTTCAATAAAGATGTGAGCATTAAAACTTGACCAATCAAGCTCTTTTTCTCCTTTCCCTGCATGCCTAAGTTAGTTTTGAGCTAAAAATGGATCTCATGATGTTTCCTCTACAAGGTTAATGATTTTACACATCTGAGGTAAAATTTTAAACTTAATCTAATAGGTTTTAATTCTCAATAGAAGCTTCAAATGAATTTGGGTTCCCATTTGGCTTCTAAGCCTAGCCATGCCTAGTGGGCCTGATTTGTCCTTGAACCCCAAAATGGCTCTTCATGTATTCCCCTAAAAAATATATGGTTTAACACAATTTATATAGTCCTATAAACATGTTACAATATATTTGGAAACATACTTAGATCCAAAAGTGAAGGTGACCTTCTGGTTGAATTCTAGGCATAACTATCCCTCATGGGTCTATTCACACCTTTGAGGGATCAGGGCACCCTATTTGGCTTAATAATCTTATTAATGGTTTATAATATTTATATAGGTTTCATAAAACTTTTAAAACATTTTTTAAATATTTCTATTTCTTTTGGCTTCACCTTATCACCTACTTCCTAAACCTACCAGTGTTTGTGTATGAGGGAAGTACCCCCTATCTGAGACAAAATATGGGATACTTACCTTGTGTTATTAGATAAACCTAAAATTTTAGGGTCCTATATATGTTTTATAGGTGATCCATTCCAGTTTTTATCTCTTGTCTATGTCAATTCACCCTCTAAATCTTTAAATTCCAAGACTAGTCTTTAGGCTAAATGACTGTGTGCAGGAAATTCCAAAGTGGACTATGTTTTGTATCTTTTAAGGACTTCCTTTAATGGATTTGAACTATTTAGAGTGCCTTAAAGGTGAAAAAATCATGTTTTATATGTTTATAACCCATTCATCACTTTACCTTACTATAAACCCTCTCCCACCCTTGGATTCTCAAGGCTTTATGTTTAACCTAACTATGTTTTTGTCCTAAGGTAATGCCTGTAGGTTTAGATTGCTCTATTAGGTTTTATTAAATGTTATAATACCTCTATCAAATCATAAATATAAATTTATTAATGATTAAAATACTCCATTTATATTTTAAATAGATCAATCACTTAGAAACATCACCTCAGTGCTCACTACCAACACAGTCATACAGTTGGTTAGAGGTGTGCATAGGGTCATAAGTGGTCTGCATAGGTTTGATTCATCATGTATAAAGATCATAGAGATCCTAAAATTAAAAATTAATGTGTTTACAAAATTTATTCATCATCTTAACCTTTCTTATCCCTTTATATGTATTTGAGCTCACAAACTAAAACTCTTCCTTCATTATGCTTACTGTTGTCTGCAATCTTACACCCTAGAAGAGAGTGTTCAATCCTCTTCTAGATTTGGGAATTGTTGAAACATTTACAAGCATGTGGGTATTATTATAGAGGAAATTAACCTATAGATTTAAAGGGCTATCTCTTTGAATGTATCTCTACAAAACAACCTCTGTCTAAACCAATTTGATCTAAAGGAAAAGAGTTAGAAATTGCATAAACAATGAAACCTACTATAAGATTGGTGATGCACTGAGATTATCTTCCACATTAATATCATATTTTAATGCACAATACATCAAAATTCACAAACCATTTTCAAGATCTAAGGGGTTCTAACATAGGTATTTCAGTATAGAGGCAAGATCTATAAAATGACACAAGGTAAATGAATTGAAAGGAAAATTACACATTACAAGAATAGTTATACACTTACAACAATTTAACACACTTGAACACACTCTATATGACCTATTAGACTAAGAACTTTTGCATAGGCATGAATGATAAAGGATAGAAGGATGGGAAATCATCACTTATTGTCACTATACATCTCTTACACACTCAAATAATTATCCAAAAACTTGAAATAAAATAGACTTGTACTAATGCTTAAAGGTAGAATATAACATCAATCTAACAGGGATTCACCATACACTGTGTGGTTGGTTTTACACTAGCCTAAGGATTGTATTTATATTAGGAAGGAAGTGAGAGGGGGAGACCTTTAGCACTAGAAAGAGGAATTAATTTGTTAGGAGTATCCATCTTCAGTTGCAACTATATTTGAAAATGATGCTCATTTGGGCCATTCGATTGATCCACGTCAACTAAAGTGGTTACATAACTAGATTACTCTATTAAAGATGCTTCCCCAATAGTTGTACTAATAGAAATAAGATATTTTTGAGCTAAGTAATAACATCAACCGATTAAGCAAATGAGAGTCCACTTGTTTTAGATTTGTCCTGATGCTAACAACTTCTCACTGGCTTATTGAGGTGTGCAACGATGTAGGGAAGAGTCACTTTCAATCTATTGGCCTTGGAGAGGCATCGCTTAGAGTCTATGTATACAGCCAATTTTTACTTTGATTGGCCATAACAAAATGACTCGGATCATGACCTAATCAATGGTGAAATGAACCCTCTAATATGCTTTGGTCGATGAAGAACCTGAGCCTTTAGATCCTTGAACATTTGAATGAAGACCATTGATATGCCTGGATCCACTATTTTAAACACCAATGGCTAGCTCATCACCTTGAAGTTGACATCCATATAATTGTCACTCTACTAGGATCATTCCTTCAAGTCATTTTCTTGGACCTTTACTTTGGCATTTTCCCAAACAATCTTCTCGCAGACCCTTTTCTCTGAAAGAATTAACCTCTCAGGCCCCTTCTCTTTTTGGTATATTTTCTAGTGTTTCTTTCTTTCAAAATTTTTACAAGTGTCCCTTTAGAATTTTTGTGAAGGACACTTTTGCTAAGAATGACCCTTTGGCATTTTCATTTCACCTTTTCGAAAGCCTAAATATGCCCTTCAATATTCTTGAATTTTCCCTTTGGAAAGTTGCAAGGGACATTTATTTCAAAAATCTTGCAATGTACATTTCAAAAAACCTAAATGTACCCTTCAAAAGACCTAAAATGTACCCTTCAAAAGAGAAAAATATCTTTTGGACTTTTGTAAAGTGTCCCTTCAAGATTTTTGCAAAGGACCTTTCGAACTTTCTAAAGGGCACTTGCATGAGAAACAATTCCTTTTGAAAATATTGTTTTAGACAAAATGTCCAAAACAATTCCTTTGAAAATTTTGAAAGAGCCAATTTCCTTCAAAAAAGTTGTAATGGTCATTTCTTTCAGAAATCTTGCAATGTACATTTCAAAAAACCTGAAATGTACCCTTTGGAAGAGAAAAGACCCTTTGGTAATTTTATAAGCGTCCCCTCAAAAAACTTGTTTAGGACACTTTTATGAGGAAAAGAAATTTTAGAAATATTGTTAGTGACCCTTCAGAAATATTGAAATGGACCAATTCTTTAAAAGAACAAACCCTTCAAAAAAGTTGCAAAGGACACTTTTCCTTTGGAAATCTTGAAGATGCCTTTCAAAAATCTTGAAATGTGCCCTTCAAAATTTTTGCAAAAGACACTTCCATGAGAAAAGACCCTTTGGAATTTTGAAAGTGACCCTTCAAAAGAGAAAAGGACCAATTCCTTCAAAATTTTTGTTTCATACAAAAAGTCTGAAACAATTCCTTGCTGAAAGAAATAACACTTGAGCAAAAAGACCAAAATAACACTTACAAAAATATTGAACAAAGGCTTCCAAAGGAAATAAAACTTGACACTTTGTTGTGGGGATACACAAATTAAGAATGTTACACTTAGACAAAATGAAAGATGCAAAACTTGGGTGTGAAAATTGGCTAACATTCTTGGCGATTCTTAGGGGAGGCATGCCTGCTATGCCTCAGACTAGTTGCTTAAATCATTCCATTGGGCATGGAGTCACGCATATAGGCACCCAAAAAATAACTTGAATATACTTTTTGGCTCAAAAACATAAGCTGGATTGATTCACACACACAAAGGTAGAGACACATACCAAATAAAAGGAAGGAAACACACTTGTTCTACAAAGCACTTAGGGAACACAAAAACAAACCAAAGGAAACACACACCTGAACTACTATTTACCAAATAGACTTGAAAGGACTAATAGCATAACTTTAGATGTATCCCATTCATAGGGATAGGCAATTCTTCTCCATTCTTCTTGGTTAGCTGAAAGGAGTTGCTTTATTTACACTTACTAATGATGCAAGGGCCACTCCACAAAGTGTTAAACTTTATATGTCTACCTAGTTTTGCTCTGTCCTCATCCCATTTTAAGACTAAGTCACCTTCCTTGACCACTCTTTCACTTGATTTATTTTCAAAGGAATTATTCATGATAGTTTTATCAATCTGACTTCCATTGGAGTATTTTCAAGTAGTTCCAATTATTTTGCAAGTTCTAGAGTAGGGATTTCTTGATATATGGACAACCTAGCCTCCCTCCCATAAACAAGTACAAAGGGAGAATTACCAATTGATCTCTTAGAAGTAATCCTATCAACCCATAAGTTGTCTTCAACTTGTTGTACCATGCTCTTTGATTATTCTCCAATGTGCTCTTGATGATATTGATGAGATTCTTGTTAGTAGATTCAACCAACCCATTACCTTGAGGGTAATAGTTGGATGAGGTACTCAAGTAACTCCATTTATATTTTCCCAATCAAAAGTCTTAGCACTTATGAAAGCAAGTGCATTATTAGAAATGATAACATGGGGAACTCCAAAACTTGTTATAATGTTCTCATAGAACTCCAAGATAGCGTTTTCACTTGCCTCCTTCAATGCAACAACCTCTACCCACCTTGTGAAGTAGCCAGTAGTATTCAATATCCACTTGTGTCTAACACTTGATGGAGGGTTGATCACACCAATGAAATTGAGGCCCCATTGCATGAAAGACTGGTTTACTTGGATAGGATTTCATAGAAGGGATAAAATTTTCTATTTGCTTACAAAGAAGGTACATTAAGGACACATCTTAGCCCAATGGTAACAATCCTTAAAAATACTAATCCAATAGTAACCAACCCTCATTATCTTTGTATATGTCATCCTAGGAGAGAAATGACCTCCATCTGCACCATTGTGAAAATTTTATAGCAATATATTAAATTGATCACTGTTAACACACCATTCACGTCTTTCCTAAAGACAACACCATCTATAATATAGTAGGGAACGGTTTGAAATCTAAAATATCTCCTTTGAGACATGTTCAACCCATTAGGGCACTCACCATTTTGAAGAAAAATAATGATGTCTTGTGTCTTTTTTGAACTTGTATGTAATCAACTAGTTGGGGTTGAACCTAGTTGATCAAGACTTATTCTTTTGGCTCTTGAAAATATAAAGCTAAATGCTCACATAACCCTTTTCCTCTTACCAAAATTGTCACCTTAATATCCATATCATACTCCATTACCTTTTTTATCCACCCAAGTCTCTTTTCATTGAGGTCTTTGCTTAGGAAAAAATCCTTGGTGCTAGGATGGGAAACCATGATATGTATCTTGTTGTTTGAAACCATGTGTCTAAATTTTTTTCAATCCTCTTATCACTGTTAGATCTTGCTTCTCAACAAATGTATTCTTGACCTCATAATATTCTAATCCTTGGCTACAGAATGAAATTGGTTGCTCTACCTCTTCATCATTATTTTGCATAAGCATAACTGAGATTGCATCAAGGTTAGCAAAGGTATAAAGTATAAAATGTTTGGAAAATTTTGGGTTCAAGAGAGTAGGATATTTTTTAGTTTCTTGCTTGATTTCATCAAAACTACTCTTACATTCCTTTGTCCAAGAAAAAGCTTGGTTCTTCTTGAGCATGGTTGTGATAGGCTTTACCACAGTTGCAAATCCTAGAATAAACCTTCTTACAAAGTTTATTTTCCCAAAGAAGCTTTAAATTAATTTCTTGTGTTGAGGTAAAGATAAGCTTAGACTAGCCTCAATCCTCTTAGGGTCAATAGACAAGCCTTATTTTTAAATAATATGACCCAATAACTTACCTGCATGGACAATAAAGATGAAATTTTTTAGTATAAAGGATATTCCATACTCCCTAAATTTCTCAAACACCTACCTTAGATGTTCCATATGATCAGTATCATCCTTCAAAAAAATAGTTATATCATCAAGGTACACAAGCAGAAACTTATTGATCAAACCTTTAAAATCCATGTTCATTGCCCTTTGAAATGTAGCTCTAGCATTAGATAAACCAAAAGGCATCTTATTATAGAAAAAGGTCCCCCATTTTGTAGTGAAGGTTGTCTTAAATTGATCCTCTTCATTCACCAGTATTTGATTATAACCTGAATAACCATCAAGAAGTGAGAAGCATTGAAAACCTGAAACAACTTGTAAAATTTGTTCTATGAAAGGTAGTAGATAATGATCCTTGAGAGACACTCTATTAAGGTCTTGAAAATACACATAAAGTCTGATATCTCCATTATTATTTTAGATAGGTACAATATTAGCCACCCAAGTTGAGTGTTTGATAGGAAATATAATCATAGACTCAATCACCTTGGTAAGCTCTTTCTTCATGAGTTCCTCTATATTGAGATTGATAGGCCTTTATTTTTGCCTAATTGGTTTAGCTTTAGGTTCTAACTTAATGGTGTGATGAGATAGATGTAGATCAAACCCATTCAAATATTTATATTCCCAAGCAAAGATGTCATGGAACTCTTTTCATAATTCAATAAAGGCCAGCCTCTTGAATAGAGAACATATCTTACCAATTTTCAAAAGCTTTTCCTTATAAATCATGACTCTCTCATATTTTTCTTCTTTTATTGACATGCTCACTTTTTATTTCTTATTTTGATCATATTCATTGAAAAAACTCTCCAAATTAATCAGCCCTTTAGGTATCTTGTTTGTCTTCAGCTGAATAACTTGGTCTTCATATTGATCATGCAGTTTCTTTTGGTTCCTCGAGGAGAATCTTGTCTCATTTTGTAAGAAGTATGCAATTTGTTCATCAATTTTAAAAGACTAACATGACACTTCATTATCTATAATAGAAGGCCTCATATTGACCTTGATAATGGACTAATCTTTCTCCTTTCCGCAATCAACAACTGCATCAAACTATGTTCCTATGGAAGTCAATCTATCAACATGTTTATTTGAATCCCTTGGTATGGGTTATATTTTGAAGGCATCAAAGTCTTCAATTAGGTACCATACCCTATGATTTTAGGACTTAAGCAAGTTATTCTTGGTTGTATCTTGATTTCTCACTTAGTGGATGACCAATTCACTATCCCCATAAACCTTCAAATTCTTGATCCCTCTCTTCTTTGCCCATTGGAGGCCATGAACTAGGCCTTCATATTCTGTCACATTGTAGGTGCAACTAAAGCGGAATTTATATGAGGAGTAGTATTGATTATTTTATGGAGAAACTAACATAACACCAGCTCTTACACATACTTTTCTTCTTAAACCATCAAAAAACATTTCCCATATTTCTTCAAGTTCATGGTCTTCATTAGTGAGTGAAGGGATTGAAACATAGTTTTTGTGTATATAATAAATTCCCAAATAAGTTTCTTATATAAAATTATATGGATAAACTACATGCATTTTAGTGTTTTACTTATCAAGGAAAATATTAGAAATACCTTCAAGGGGGGAGAATGCTTCACCATCCATGACACCTTCTTCTTCTTTTCTAATTAGAGAATTCTGATTTGAACTTGTCTCCATATATGGCTCAATATGAAACCTTGATAAGGGTTGAGTACTTATAGTCACTTTGGTTCCATATATTTTTTAAAAATCTAAAAAATACCAATCATTAGAAAGGTGTCCTATCTTAGCCATGAAATCCCATGACAAACAGATAGCAAAATGAACTGGAAGGTCTACCACCACAACGTCTTGTATAATGGGGAAACTTGGGAAACCATGTAGAAAGACTTTCAAACCCATAAACAATCCAAATATCTTAGTTGGATTTCCATCAAGCTATAACACAGATTTACTATGTGGTTCATACTTCAATCCCAACTTATCAGCCACCACCTTAGGCATGACAATGGTACTAGCTCCACTATCTACAATATAATTGTGAAAAAACTTATCTCCCATAATGAGTGTGAGGTAGAAAGGTGGAGGTTTTTTAGATTTTGTGGATGGATACAAGACATGATTTGTATAATTGGTAAGGGCCACACTATTGTGTTTTAAATTTTGAGGAGTTACATGAATGCTCACGAGTTGTTCTTGTAAGAGCTCCTTTTGACCAGGCATATGCAAGACTTCCTAAAGAGATATGCTTGTCTTGGTATTCTTCAAAGAATAAATAATGTTTAGAGGGGAATTATTCACCTTTTCTTGCATTCTTGAAGGTAGTGAGGGAGTTTGAACATGTTGCATTGTATACTTGACAACCCTACTTGTATTTTGACTTTGTTAAGGAGCATGATTGGTAGTAGGTATTGCACTAGGATTCACACTTTGTGGCCTTAGAGAGGCATAAATTGGAGTCACATGTACTCCTAAAACATCTTTTACAGCTTTATTTTTGGCTCTTATGTTGGCTAAAATTGATGTGATTTGATTCAACACATAATCATCCTTCACTATAAAGTTCATCATACCTACACTCTAGCTACTACCTTCTCCATGTGTATCTCTTTGCATGAGATTCACTTATTTTGATGTCACATAAGGAGTATATTATTATTATTCCACCAAATCTTGGCCATGTTTTCCACCATCATGCATAAACTAACCTTGAGGTTGTCCCCATTGGTCCAAATGATCCTCCCCTTGGACCAGGTCAACATACACTAGAACAACAACCTTTGTGGAAGGAGTGGAATTAGGATTATAGGCATTGGTCTACCTATTGAAACCTTGTTGACCTTGTCCTCTTCCTTAGTATTTGTGTTGGAGTGGAGCTCTATATCCTTGTTGAGGATATTAGTGAGGGTTAGGTGGATCACTTGCCTAAAATTGAGCTTGCTTGAGCTAAGCTCATAATGACTAGATCTCTTCATATTTATCCACAACATTATCCATCTTCTTGAAAAAGGTTCTTGGATTGACATTGGTGTTAGGAAATTGTGCTACACTTTGAGATTCAATTGAACTATGAGATAACAAAGGCATGAAAACTCTTGGAGGTAGCTTTCTATCCTATATTAAGCTATTCTCAGCTTTAATAGCTATCTCATATGTGTCTGGCAGAGTGAATCCTCCCATTGACTATAAAATCATCATCACATTAGTACCGATACCCTTGAGATAATTAGGAAACACAAAGCTTGAAGGAAGTCTCATGATAGGTGGAAACCTATGCCATGTCCTTTGAAATCTTTCATTAAAATCTCCCATGGATTCATTGGGACCTCTCTTTATCATATTCAATTGATGGATTAGTGAAGTATGGTCACTCTTATTCTCAAATCTAGTTACCAAAAATTCCCCAAATCCATCCCAACTTGTAATGCAACCACCTTCCAAAGTCCTATACTAGTCAAGTGCCTTACCTCTTAGAGACATGGTAAGCAATCTAATGGCTATGTTGGCTCAAGTGACATTATGAAAGTTACAAAAATTTGAGATGTCCTTAATATGCTCAGATGGGGTAATAGGACCCTCTCCATTGAAACTAGGGATACTATTAGTAGCATTGGGAGGAATAGGGTCTTATGCAGGAAGGTCAATTGGATTTTGGGTGTTAAAGGCTGGGAAAGGTTGCTACCTAGCCATTTCTCTTCTTTCCTCTTGATCTCCTATCTCTTCAACTTATTTTTATTCTTCTTCAAAACTTCCTTATCTAGGATCTCTAAGTGTTAGGAATGGTTCAGGGTATTTTTCTTCAAGAAGAACTTTAGCTAAAGGGGCTTGGTTAAAAATTCTAGATGACCTAGTGAGGACCATGAAGTATAATGTGGGAAACTTGATCTACAACTAGAGATTCTCACCTTTTAGAGTCGTCAAATACTGGATTTAGAATATTTTTACAACCTTAGGCTTATCAAGACCAACATTCACCTTGACATGTAATTAATTCATCCCATCAGGCATGCCAGATCTATTGTCCCAAATCTTGCACCCTAGAAGAGACTGTTTAATCCTCTTCCATATTTGGGCAATGTTGGAACATTTCCAGGCATGTGGGTATCCTTATAGAGGAAATAAACCTCTAGATTTAAAGGGGTAGCTCCTTAAATGTATCTCTATAAAACAACCTCTATCTAAACCAGTTTGATCTAAAAGAAAAGAGTTAGAAATTACATAAATAATGAAATATACTCTAAGATTGGTGATGTACCAAGATTATCTTCCACATGAATATCATATTCTAATGCACATTACAAAAAAATGCATAGACCATTTTCAAGCTCTAAGGGGTTATAACACAAGTATTTCAATATAGAGGTGAGATGTATAAAATGACACAAGGAAAATTTCACATTCCAAGAACATTTATACACTTACAACAATTCAATAAACTTGAACACAATCTATATGACCTGTTAGACTAAGAAATTTTTCTCAGGAATTAATGATAAAGGATAAAAAGATGGAAAATCATCACTTACTATCACTATACATCTCTTACACACTCAGATAATTATCTAGAAACATGAAAGCAAAAAAAATTGTACTAATGTTTAAAGACAAAATATAACATCAATCCAATAGGGCTTTACCATATACTATGTGGTTGGTTTTACACTAGCCCAAGAGTTATATTTATAGTAGGAAGGAAGTGAGAGGAGGAGGCCTTTAGAACTAGAAAGAGGAATCAATCTATTAAGAGTATCCATCTTCAGCTATAATCATCTTTGAAAATGATTCTCATTTGGGCCATTCGATTGATCCATGTCACCTCAAGTGGCTACAAAACTAGCTTGCTCTCTCAAAGATGTTCCCTAATGGTTGCACTAGAAAAAATAAGATATTTTTGAGCTAAGTAATGGCATCAATTGATTATGAAAATGAGAGTCCACTTGTTGTAGATTTGTAATAATGCTAACAAATTTCAATGGCTTGTTGAGGTGTGCAATAGTATAGGGAAGAGTTACTTTCATTCCATTGGCCTTAAAGAGGTATCACTTAAAGTCTACATGTACAACCAATTGTTATTTTGATTGGACATCAAAAAATGACTTAGATCATGACTTGATCAATGGTGAAATGAACCCTTTGATCTACTTTGGTGGATGAAGAATGTGAGCCCTTGGATCCTTAAGCATTTGAACAAAGACCATTGATATGCCTGGGACCCAGTATTTTAAATGCCAATGGATAGCTCATCACCTTGAAGTTGACATATATATAATCATCACTCTATTTGGATCATTACTTTAGGCATTTTATTAAACAATCTTCCCATGGACCCTTTTCTCTAAAAAAAATTAACCTCTCAGGCCTCTTCTTTTTTTGGTCTATTTACTAGTGTTTCTTTCTTTCAGACTTTCTACAAGTGTCCCTTTAGAATTTTTATGAAGGACACTTTTGTCAAGAATAATTCTTTAGAATTTTCATTTTGCCTTTTTGAAAGCCTAAATATGCCCTTCAACATTCTTAAAGTGTCCCTTCAGAAAGTTGTAAGGGACATTTCTTTTGGAAATCTTGTAATGTACCTTTTGGAAAACCTAAATGTACCCTTTGGAACACCTAAAATGTACCCTTAAAAGAGAAAAAGACCCTTAAAAATTTTGTAAAGTGTCCCTTTAGGATTTTTTCAAAGGACCTTTTAGAATTTTTGAAGGGCACTTGCATGAGAAATAATTCCTATCGAAAAGATTGTTTCAAACAAAATGTTTGAAACAATTCCTTTGAAAAATCTGAAAGAGCCAATTTCCTTCAGAAAAGTTTCAAGTGGCATTTCTTTCATAAATCTTACAATGTACCTTTTGGAAAACTTGAAATTTACCCTTCAAAAGAGAAAAATATCCTTTGACAATTTTGTAAGTGTCCCCTCAAAAAACCTGTTTAGGACACTTTTATGAGGAAAAGAACTTTTGAAAAGATTGTTAGTGACCCTTTAGGAATATTAAAATCGACCAATTCGTTGAAAGAAAAAACCCTTAGGAAAAGTAACAAAGGAAACTTTTCCTTTAGAAATCTTGAAGATGATTGCAAAGGACACTTCCATGAGAAAAGACCCTTCAGACTTTTGAAAGTGACCCTTTAGAAGAGAAAATGACCAATTCCTTCGAACTTGTTATTTCAGAAAAAAATTCCTAAACAATTCCTTTCCAAAAGAAATAACATTTGAGAAAAAAGACCAAAATAACACTTTCAAAAATACTAAACAAAGGCTTCTAAAGGAAATAACACTTGACACTTTGCTATGGGGATAAACAAATTAAGAATGTTGCACTTAGCCAAAATGAAAGATGCAAAACTTGGGTGTGAAAATTGGCTAACACTTAATTTTTGAGATACAAACCATGACCATAACTTAACCCTTATATATGTAGGAAAGGAAAGAAACTTCTCAAACTTGAAAACTATACTGGTTGTAAGTGCTCACAGGCCTATGTATGGACTATAGGGCTTCTTGATGAACATGACATAACTTAAAATCTTGTTTTGATGATCCTCTATATCATGAACATTCCATTCATTGAATAGAAGCATTTGACCATTGAGGGGTATGCTTTAGGATTTGTAACTTTGAGTGAAGGGTCACTTTCTCCTCTCAGACCTATAGATGATAATGCCTAGATTTCATGTTTTATAAGCAATTTTAGGCCACAAATTACCATTCTCCATTATCTCTCTACCCTTAAAAATTTTCAAGGTTCTTGTCCTAGATGGAAGATACAAGTTAAGTACATTAGGAGGTAGAAAATATTATTGCAACCTTGTTAAGTGATGTTCCCAAAACACTGTTGGGCCTTTGTTTTATAGTTTTAGGGACTTGATCCCAGAACTTAGTCTTCACATCTTTACAAGTGATCTACATTACCAATTGCCATATTGACACTTAAAAACATAGTCTATCATGGTCAAATCTTCATTCTAGGTCATCAAAATTTTCTTAACCTATCTCATTTTCTCCATATAAGTGTTTATATATCTCTACTAATACCCATGTAGGTGGATGCTTCCATGTACAAGAAACAAGTATGAGTTCTAGGAAGTATGCATGTTTTATGACCTCATATGAGTTTCAAACTCCTCTCAAAACCTATAAATGGCCTTCATGTTTTAAACACTTTTCATAGAATTAAAACCTCTTTCCAACATGATGAATCCTATAAAGGCACCTGCAGGTAAGCATGTTCATGGTTGCCTAACTAGATATACTATTCATGACTACTATCAAGGTCTATTGTGATACTTGAGGTATCCAATATGACTTATCATACCAAAATAATATGAAAGGAACCTTTTATAGTCTCCTTTATTCCCTTATGAGCATGATTAGAGTTTTAAAACATGGTTGTAACTAAGAACAGGTAGAGAATTGCTAGTGAATGTGACAAGACTGGGTGATTGATCAAAACATGGAGTCATAAGACCAAACATGAAAGGAGGTGGTATTTATGAAATTTAAACATGTAAAACACTATATTTTACTAATGTTAATCCTTTTCATGGAAATTAACCCTCTGCAAGTAATGAATTCGATTTCTATCTCTTTTAGAACATTAACTTGTAAACTAAGCTAATTAGCCCATGAAATCTTTACCAAAAATTAAATTAAGCATGGAAAGTATGAGTGTATGGATATTAAATCATCTATAACCATTATAAATAAGTGGATTGTATGGAATTTCTCAAACCAAGGCAAAACCTATATGGTACATAGATAAGAAGGCATAAAAATATAGTCATCTTCATGAGAATGGTTCATGAATCACATGACACCATTATTAAAAATTATTATATTTAAATGAAGGTATATGAGTGTAATACAACCTCCCTAAGGCATTTGAGATGAAAGCTCTTGAGCTGTCTGTACTAAGCACAAACATGAAGGTTACTTTTGCATACTAAGAGGACTAAAAAAGGAGTAGAATGGTTAGTATGGTTTGTATTATGTGTTATACGAATTTGAGTCAAGAGAGGATGGTTAGTATGGTGTTATTTCCAAAATGAAAACAAAATGAAAGAAACACACTAATAGCATAACATCTTTAATCCTAGACACTAGGGAGAGCTTAGTTAACAAAGGCAAATGACAACACAACTAAAAACTAAGGAATGAAATCACAATAATTACTTCACCTTCCATGGATTCTCTAAATGCCTTTGTAGTGGTGGCTTGCTCAACTGTGCTCATGAAGTCCTTAGCAATGGAAGCTTGGCTACCTCCATCTCTCCTTGGAACCTTTGGGTTTGGCTTGGCTTGGCTTGGAATCAATTTGACATGGTAACACTAATTTGAAAGGCTTCTTGAAGATATTTGAGCATTATAAATTTGCAAAAAAATAGCTTAGAAATGATGTTCATGGCATCTCTATTTATAGATTTTTGAGAATGTCTAGAATCAACCTGAACCATCCATCCTGAGATTGAGATGTGTGGTTAAGGATTAATCCAATTTTGTAATTAAAATTAATAAATAGACTCATCAATATTTAGGATAGAGGAGCAATTAAGAGGCATGGAGGGCATCATGGAATGTATTGATGAGGCATGGGAGGCATGAATCCTGATACTTGTGGCATTTATGGCCTAGGGATGTCTTCCTAAGAAATGAGGTCACTTGATGATGTAGATATTTAATATTCATTTCTAAAAACAAGTATTCAACAATTTTCCATGTAATTATTAATTAGGCCTTGATTTGGGTTAATTAGCTCTTAAGCATGTTTAAGCACTTTGTGCACAAATTACTCAAATTGATCAGAATGCCTTATTATTGGTCCAAAATTTGAATGAATTAGAATTAGAAGGTGATATCAGATGCATTGGAACCATATTTCTATGTAGGATGTTACCAACAATAAATAACAAAGGCACGTGTCTTGTGTAGAAGATTTGATAAGAAATAGCAATCTAGACACCTAAGTGTAAAATTGGCATTTTGACTCAAAATGATCTGACCAAAGTTTGTTGGCCCATAAATTACATTACCCCATTTAGGGATACCCTGGCCAAAATTGGCACTTAAATATGTCAGTTTCACATCATTTAGCATGTTTTAGTGTTTTTAGGCTAAATTGTTTATTTTGGGTGGAAATTGATCAAAAGCTTGATTGGAGGCTATCGACGACTAGATTTAGGTACTATCATTTACCCCTATTTAGGAAGGCATTACAAGCTATAATCAAAGTAACATCTTCTTAAATAATAAAAATGTCTTGTATACCTACAATTGTAGTGATGATAAACTAGTTATATGATGCCCCCTCGAGGGAATAGTTGGCACAAGTAGGTCAGCAAATGGTCCCTCAAAATGAAAGAAATGAAATAAGGGGACCAAAGAAAGGAAAGATGATGGGGTGAAAACATAATGATACTAAAAAATTAGTCTAAAATCATTGATAATGCAAGTGGGATGGTGCACAATGGTTTGCCCAAAGATGGTTATAAACATTATACCCCGATAGTGGCAACATGGTATGATAACACAATGATTTTGCCAAAGGTGGTTATAATCATTGAGAAGATGGATCTGACTAATTAGGACATATAAATAAGATAATAACATGCCCCTGTATAGGAAAAAAAAATTAAAGTGGTAGCAACATAATGATTTGCCCAAAGGCAGTTATAATCATTGAGAAATGCAGGTGGGATGGTGTGCAATGATTTGCCCATAGGTGGTTATAATCATTGCACCCCAATTATGGCAAACATGAAAAACTTGTCCAAAGATGATGATAACTTAAGATAGAGGGTAATGATGAATTAGGGATATGCTCATCTGAATTAATAAAGGTTGAAATTCTTTTGTGGTTAATTACTCTATTTGGGATATGATTGGGATTGAATCAAGATGTCAGTGTTGAAGAGATGCTACCATTGTTGAATAAACTTCTTGAAGCTAAGTTTTATTGTAGCATGTGTCGATAGGAATCATGGTATAAAATCATGAGGACTTGGCTGAAATATGGATGGGATTGACTCTCATAATCCAATACTTAATAGAAAATAATGCATCAGTGATAAAAACCATGATGAGAATGTAAACATATAAATATGGATGGATTCAAGTATAAGTGTGGTCAAGGAATCACCTAATGAGCACACATAAACTAAATCAAGGCAAAAATGTTAAAAGTAAATAAATAGATAGACAAATAAATAAAATAAGTAGAAATAAACAAACAAACAATGTAATAGAAACCCTATGAACATTGCCCCTAGAAAATAGGTGACAACTTAACAAACGAATAAAATGGGGGAATAAAAGAAAAGAAGGGGGGTGGTCAAGCTATCTCCATATGCACTAAGAAAGTGGATGTTGCCTACATAGTTTCATGGATGTAATATCCAATTAAAAACTTTAGGCCAAATGTAGTTCTCCCAGGGAATGGAAAGAATGTGATAGCTGAGGAAAACAAACATAATCATTGTGAGAGAAGAAGAGGAATGGTCTTTCAAAATGTCAAGTGCGTGAGAGAAAAAGGTCAAAAATGAGGGGGAAACAAAATGACAAGTGATTTACTTGTAACTTAATAAGGGTTCCCATAATCCTTAAGGCAAATAAGTGGTCAATGTTTTTTTTCTTTTCTAACAATTTTTCAAATGTTTTTGGATTTTTTTTGGAGTGTCTCAACTCAATTGAAAATGATGAGACACTAAATGGTTCAAGATCACAAAATGGAAAGAGCATTTAAACTAAGGTTGCTAAAAAAATGTCAAGAGCATGGCTAAGGTTACTCACAAAATAACAAGAGTGTGGCTTAGGTTACTCACAAAATGGTAAGAGTGTGTCTTAGGTTGCTCATAAAATGGTGAGAGCATGGCGTAGGTTGATGGAAAAATGGTGAGAACATGGCTAAGTTTGCTCACAAAATGGTGAGAGTGTGGCTAAGGTTACTCACAAAATGGCAAGAGCGTGGCTTAGGTTTCTCAAAAAATGGCAATAGCATGGCTTAGGTTACTTACAAAATGGTGAGAGCATGGCTTAAGTTGCTCGTAAAATGGTGAAAGCATGGCTAAGATTGCTCACAAAATGGTGAGAGTGTGGCTTAGGTTGCTTGAAATTTGATGAGAGCATGGGGAAATAGGTGACTAAGCTAACCTCAATAAGTATTGAACACTTCTTACATAGTCCCAAAGTAAGACCTCAAGTCATTGTAGTTCTACTTTTATAGGGGAGGAATTCAACTAGTGTAGCAATCAATTCAAACAAAATAGGCACATTTGGTAAAAAGGCATAGGATGACATAATAAGTGGCAAGTTGGTGTGTCAAATCTTAATATTGTCCCTAGTTTTCCCATAGGTGGTTATAACCAAGATACAATGACATAGAACATAGGTACTAATTTACCTAAAGGTAGTTATAATTAGTAGCAAGACCAATGGTAAGAAAGGAATAACAAATGAAAGATGCAAATGCCAAAAATTTTGTCACACTATCCCAAAATATGATCTTTGTCTGAAGTAGATAAAATAATTGATGAAATTGATTAGATACTTTGATGCTAAAAATTCATAATGAATGTCAAAAAACAAGGTCAAATGGGCTAGGCTTTTAGAACACATTGAGTTGATAGGTCAGAAATAGAAGGTGGATATGACAAAAAAGATGGATAAGGATGGTATTTGTAAAAAGAAGAATAGTGATAAAATGGCATAACTAAAATGGTCCTTACAGAAAATACACCTTAGTGCTCAAGCATAGTACCACTTGAGATGAATAATATTCATTAGCTCAAGATGTTCATCTCTATCTAGTGTGGTAAGCCTATATGCTCCTGATCCATAATCCAAAGTAATGATGAAAGGCCCTATCCAGTTTGGTTTGAATTTTCCTTTATGTTTCTTCTCAGTCATGGTATTCTTTTGGTTTTATTTAAGAACAAGATCACCAAGTTCAAATGTTATATTCTTAACATGATGATTATAGTGGCCTTTGATTCAGTTTTGATATGCTTGAAGATTGTTGAGTGCGGTTATGCATTTCTCATCAAGTAGGTCTAGCTCTTATAGGTGAGCTACTTGATAGTCATGATCATCCAAGACATGCTTGAAAGAGATGCATAGTGAATGCAATTCAACCTTAATGGAAAGGATGGTTTTAGTACCATAAACAAGTGAGTATGGAGTGGCTCCTATGGGGGTATGATGATTGAACAGTATACCCAAAGGGTAAGGAATATTTGGAGGTGCCAATTATGACCAGAATCATTGACAATATTTTTGAGAATATTGGCAATGGTTTTGTTGGATACCTTGGCTTGGCCATTACCTTGAGGGTAATATGTTGTATATAAATGTTGTGTGATGTTATATTTAGTACATAGTTGGTCTACATCCTTATTATCCATTATTACATATAATGTCAAAGGGGATACCATAGCGGCAAATGAGATGGTTAAAGATGAATTTTAAAATTTGCTTTCCAATCATGTAAGTGAGGGGAATAGCTTCAACCCACTTAGTGAAATATTTAGTGGCGATAAGGATATGTTTATGGCTGTTAGATGAAGTGGGGTTAATCTTCCCAATGAGGTCAACTCCCTATGTAGAAAATGGCCATGGTGTCAACATTAGTTTTAGAGTTTTTATTAGGGCATGAATTAGATTAGCATGTCATTGACATTTGTCACACTTTTTTACATATGCAGTGGCATCTACGTCCATTGTAGGCCAATAATAACTAGTACGTAAGATATTTTTAGACAGGACTACCCCACTAGAATGAGCACCACATACTCCTTTGTGAACTTCTCTTAATGCTAGTGTAGACTCTATCGAAGTTAAACAATGAAGTAGAGTTCCATAAAAACTATGACAACAAAGGGTGGATCCAAGTAGAGTATAATGAGTGAAATGATGAATGAAGGCTTTGGTTTGTTTTTAAGATAGGTTAGGTGGCATAACTTGGTCATGAAGGTAGTTGTAAAGGTTTGAGTACCAGATAGAATTAGGACCAATAATATCATAAATGATGGCAGTAGTTGAAGGTTCATGAGTTGGTGTTGAAAAATTATTGATGAGGAATTGATACTCTCTAAATTTATCTATTTATTGAATCAGAGAGCCAATAGTAACCATAGCATCTACAGTTTTTTTACTAGCCCTTGGTATGTGCTCAAACTAAATGTTGGCAATTTGTTATTTAAGATTTTCAACCATGGCTTTATATGGAACTAGCTTGTCATCTTTGGTCTGAAAATGATTTGTAACTTGATTAATGATTAATTGATAATCACCATAAACTTGGAGATGAGACATATTCCATTGAACTGCTTATCAAATATCTGAAATAAGTGCTTCATACTAGGCCATGTTATTTGTATAAGGAAAGTTGATTTTGAATGATTTAGGGATTAGATCCTGCTATGGCATAATAAACAATAGGCCTACCTCTGATCCATGTGCAGTGAATGAACTATAAAAATATAGCTTCCAGGCATACTCCTCAAGGGGTGTATCAATGATGGTCATGATGGATTCATTAGGAAATTGAAATATGAGTGGTTGTGTACCTATGAGAGGTGCTTCAGCAAGTTGATATACAAGAACTTATCCCTTGATTACCTTCTGATTGACATACTCTATGTCAAACTCACTGAGAATCATGATTTATTTAGCCATTCTACCTTGCAAAGCTATTTTAGATAGTAGATACTTGATTGGATCTACTTTTAAAATGACCATGGTCTTATTATTCAACATGTAATGACATAGTTTTTAAGCTACAAAAATCATGGCTAGATAAGATTTTTTAATAGGTGCATAGTTATGTTCATATGTAACCAAGGTAAAACTTAGGTAGTATACAACGTACTCCTTTCCATTGTCATCATGTTGAGCCAATAGTGGCCCCAGAGCATAGTCAGTAGCTGATACGTATAACAAGAATGGATTTCCTAGCATAGGAGGTAATAAAATAGGTAGATTAACAAGATAGTCTTTGAGTTGTTGAAAATATATTTGGTAGTGATCATCCCAATGAAATGCAACTCCCTTATTCAAAAGGTGTGTAAATAGACGACACTTGTCTTTTAACTGAGAGATGAAGCATTAGATTGACTAAATTTTACCCTATAAACTATGAAGTTGCTTTAAATTAGTTGGTGGTGATATCTCAATTATAAGCTAGATCAACTTCAATATCTCTATGAGACACAATGAAGCGAAGTAATTTGCATAAAGTTACACTAAACACACATTTATTTGGATTGATTTTGACTTTGTACTCTCATAATTTTTCAAATATCTTATGCAACACTATTGGATGGTCAACCCAAGTTTTGGATTTTCCTAATATGTCATCGACATAGTCTTTAATAATATCATGCATCATATCATGGAATATGATAGTCATGGCCCTTTGATATGTAAGTCTAGCATTCTTAAGGCCAAATGGTATTACTTGATAACAAAATTTTCTCCATGGAGTGGTGAATGTTGTTTTATGTTGGTCTTTTGGTGTTATTTTTTATTTGTTTGTATCCTGAAAATCCATCCATGAGTGAAAGCGTTTCATAACCTATCATGGAGTCAATGATTATGTCGATATTAGGCAATAGAAAATCATCTTTAGAAAAATATTTGTTGATGTCTCAAAAATTAGTATAAATTTTGATCCCTTCAAGATTTTTACTAATAGGTACCACATTAGAGATCTATTTTGAGTAATCAAAGGATCATATACATCCTGCTTCTAAGATTTTTTCCAACTCTTTCTTTACCAATACATTAATGTGAGGATGCATCTTATTTATATTTTGTTTTACTAGTTTAGCATCAGAATTAACCACAAGGTGGTGCATAACCAAGGTGAGGTCTAAACTTGGCATGTTAGAATAGGCCCATGCAAAGATATCTACAAATTCTCTCAATAAAAATATAAATATGTCATGTTCCTCTTTAGTGAGGGACATGCCTAATTTTATCCATTTTAGGTCTAATAGAGCCCTGATGTTTACCTTTATTATATCTTTGACTATAAGGGTTGAACTAGCTTCTAAGATAGTAGGTAATAACTTAAACTATTGAATTATGTCAAGGTCCTATATTAGGACTTGCTCTTCAACTTCTCCTAGGCATGATGAATCTAAATCTTATAATGGGAGATCTAGCCATATGACAAAAACTATCAATTTTTTTTTAAGAATTAGATCAAATACTTATTCTTGCTCAAAGCTAAACTCAAATCTATAGGAAAGTTTATCATTGGTGGTCTCCTGGTCTAAATTTGAAGAAGAATGAACACCCCCATCTAATGGCACTTAGAATAGGTTTTCACCACTAGACTGGCTTTTATCTTTACTTTTTCCTTGGTCAAAAAGTACCTCAAAGAGGTTTTCACTTTGGGACCTCTTTGTTTTACTTATTTGTTTTTTGCTAAGGGTGTTCACTCACTCTCCAAAATAGGTTGTAGGATTCAATGTGATTGAGAATCTTGATTTGTGATCTCCCAACCAAACATTGTCTCTAAGGCCTAAGAAATCATAGAATGCCTCACCATTCTAGAACTCATCAATCGGTAGATTATATTTTTTTTGGTCCCAATCTATCAGTTGGGGATAATATAATGGTAATGAGTTGTGATGAATGGCTAAGGTAAGGGTATAAATGACATTATTATCAAATAGGTTGGTTTCAGTTAGGTTATCAAAGGTGAGGCTATGATTGGACTCTACTTCACTATCAGCATCATCATCACTAATCATTGGTGATAGAGTTTAAATAAGATACATGGGGTCATGTTGAGGTGGTTTAAATCCAAGTGCATAAGGTCTTTCATACTTAGTCATGGAAATTGGCTTGATGGTTCTTTATTAATTTAGTTTGAGTCCTCTTCCTTCATAATTGTGATACTTCAAGATCCTATTGGGACTAGGATACTTTATATTTTTATAATAATTAGCTTGGTTGTCATTATATAACCATGATTTATCCCCTTCAAGAGGGTCAGGTTCTAGCTAGATGTTAGTACAAATGTGATAGGTCCCTTATCTTTACTCTTTTATTGCCAATTCATATGTTGGGTGACTTTAGGTCACCCAAAGGTTTTTAGATTCTAAGAAAGATTGGAAATATGAAATATATCATGGGTCACATACTCTCCCGATCCATTATCTAAAATGCTGAAATGATGGGAAGTTTCAAGAGGTGACATGTGAGAAAGGGAATCTAAGGTATTAGGATCTATGCAATTATCTAATAAAGGATCAATAAGTATAGCTTTTCCTCTATCCTTCTTGAAACTTAGATTCATGTTGTACTGATAATTATAGCTTTGAAAGTTGGCCTCAAGATTCTTGAAATGTTCATATGGGTGTAAATCTCTTATAATATTCACTTCCATCCCTGAGTGGGAAAACTTGATACATTGGTGTAGCATTGACAGGACTGTAGGCATCTCATGTAACCAAGGCCTACCTAGAAGCATATTGTATGATAACTCAAGATCAAGCACATGGAAAAGTGTATCATGGGTCAGAAGCCCAATGATAATTGGAAAACTAAAGATACCTTGTGATTATCTTTCTTGATTATCATAGGCTTTGACGGTTATTATTTTTCGCTAGAGATCTATTATTGTATACCCAAGAAGCTTGATGAGCTTTAGAGACACTATGTTGAGGCTGGATCCATTGTTGATAAGGACACATTTCAATTTATACTACCTTAAATAAAATTCTATGTATAATGGATTATTATGGAGTAGTTCAAGGGAAGAAGGATCACTTTGGTTGAATGTGACTTGTTGGGTTAGATCTAGGTGTCCAGTTAAGCTTGAAATTTATCAAGGGATATGTCACTAGCAATAGTGGATTGGGTCAAAAACTTATTCAATATGTTCTTATGGATTATTTACATTCGTATAAAATATAAAATAAAAATGTGTGCCTGTGTCTTCTACAATTGTTCCACAATATCAAACTTCTTGTCTTGGTCAGTAGTGAATGGTTTATTCTAAGGCTAAATAGTTGGTTGGATGATAAAAAAGTGGTAGATGGTTATGGGCTTGGGATAGTAATCTTAGACCTCCAAGTTATGATTATACAATCAGGATTAAATACTAGACCTTTATTGCTAACTAAAGTTAGTAATGGTGTGGGACAAGATAGGATAAGTCTAAGTTGCCAGTGCACTCATACATGGTCATGTGGCAAGGATGAGTTGTCGATATAAGGTATAAAAGGGGAAGTCCTAGTTTGCTAGTTTACCTATATGCACTTCCCAGTCAAAGAAGAATTATCCATGTAATTTGGCTGAATATTATTATTTAGCAATGGTCTAGGCTGATTAGTACTTGGTCTAGGATTAATGGAGATGGTATTAACGCTACCCCCTATAATATGACCTAAAACATTATTGTAGTCATATGCAACTACATGGTAGGTTTATTGGTTGTTACCATTTTGACCTTGGTTTTGTCCATTGTTTTGTCATTGTGGTTTATGTTATTGATTTTGTTGATTCTATTGGTTTGGCCTTTGATTTTGATGTTGTTGATTTTACTACTGCACTAGCCTTTATTGTTATTACTGATTATTATGTTGGGGAAAGGGGTTTTGATAAATCCCAAGAGTTTGATTGGAAGTGTAAAAAAAATTATCCAATGTTATCTCCCCATTCTCCAACATATTCTCAATTTAATGTTTCATTTGGACACATATTCATAGATTATGCTTGTTGACCCGATGATAGTCATAAAATTTATTTTCACAGTACCAATCAGGATAAGGAATGCCTTATAGATAATGCTTTGGTATAGGCCAACTAATCAGATTAGCAACAACAAGCTTGTGAAATACAAACTCAATAGGTTCTCCTAGGTCACTAAAGACACGACGTGTAGGCATGGTTCTCCTAGGAGGAGGGGTTTGCAATGGTAAAGACTACTATATTTGTTGTGTAGGTTTTGGTTATTGTGCTTTCAGCATTGGTTGGAGAGGTTTTTGAGTAGGAGTAAGATAAAAAGGTGGTGTAGATGATGTTTACACCATTTTCACATGATGGTATTTGGTTACTTCATTTCCCATAACATTTCTATTATGGTTGAATTGCTTTAGTTTTTCTTGGTTATTGACCTATGACAATTACGATGCTTGTGGTTGAATAGGATGTTATTGTTGGCCATTTCCCTTATTGGTACCTTGTTTTTCATTATTTAAATTAAGCTTGATGACTCATTTATTAATGAGCACTTGCTCGATCAGCAAACCTTTATCAATGATCTCTTTGAACGTATGTGCACATTGTAGTTCTAGATGGTAAGCTATCTCACTATGCAAATTTTTAGTAAACACAATGTCTAATTATTTATCTAGTAAACTATGGGTGAAATAGCTTGCAAGAGATCTCCATCACTATAAATAACTTACAAAACTCTCACCATCTTTTTGCTTTGCTTGTGTTAAGTCTACTAATGAAATCTCATGCTTGAGATTATAGGAAAAGTGTTGCATAAACTTATCAAAAAGATCATCAAAATCCATTATTGAATTCTTGAGAAACTTCAAAAACCACTCCAAGGCTTGTTTAAACAAGATCCTTAGAAACAACATCAAAAGGTAAATATCGTTATATGCCACTAGTTGACATACGATAAAGAATTAAGTCAAATGAGCCTCAGGTTCACCTTTTCCTTTGTATTTTTCAAATTTTGGTGATTCATATCCAAGAGGAAAGGGTATCTTCAAATACTCAATGTTGAATGGATATGAACACACATCATCCAATTTGAAATTATTAGTCTATTTCCCCACTTGAATAACAACAATTACATCCTTCATTCATTGTAATTCTTGGGATAGGAAACTAGAAAGAACATTAATTTGAGGGAGAATGTTGGTTTGGGTAGATGGTTGGGAGGTCACAAGTAGGACACTTTAACCAGGGTATGATGGAGATACCTATTGGGGTATATTGGTTTGGTTGGGTAATGGACCAAGAATACACATACATGGATTAGGATGTACTTGAAATTGCAAAACTAATTGCATGATATTTTGGTTTGGGTTGGTGATAAAGGTTTAACTTGGAGGATTTTGTGGTTGGGATGGTAGGATGTAACTATACTATGCCTGATATGGTTGAAAATGGACATGCTACCGACTAATCAAACCTTACTATGGGGTGGGAACTTATGGACCAAGACCCTATCTCTAAATTTGTGGCACATTTTAAACCAATAGTTGTCTAGTAGGTATTTGAGATCCATGGGGACCTCTTTGTTACATGAATCCCTATGAAGAAATGAAAGTAGGTTTTAGATTCAACATTTGTCATTGACCAATATTTACACATTATTGACTAGTCATTACTTGGTTTTGAATTGGAATATTAGTCTATGATTGAAGAGGTACATTCATCACTACCTAGTGAGGTAGAATATTAGTTACCCCTAATTGAGGTGGCAATGTATTTGTTCTCTATTGTGTTGATACACTAGATTATGTCTATTGTTGTGGAATACTACTCATCACTTGTTGAGGAGGAGTAGGATTCATCACATTATGTCATTGAGGTGTGACATTAGCTATTATTTGATTACCTAATCCTATAGGTTGTATACTTGAGGAAGTAGCTAGTTGAGGTTGGAGTGTAAAAACTCCTATTCCCTAGTATGATGATCTACTCATGGGATTAACTATAGGCACATGTTTTTGGCTAGTTGTTTATGTGTTAGTACCACTTTGATCAAGATTGGCCATTATTTGCACATTGTTTGACGAGTGTCATCTAACTCCTCATTTAACCAATATTCAATTGGTGTCTTATCAACCATGACCAGTGTCCAAAGCTATCTATAGTAAGGTATGGGATGGTAGATCTAGAAGTCTGCTTATGGGGGTGCTTGCTGATCCTATTCTAACTTTGAATAAAATACTTGATTCACGCTTTTGCTAAAAAATAAAGAAATCAAATCAATCCACTCTTTTTTTGGAAGTAAAGGATCATACTCCTATTTTATGTTTACAGGGAAAATAAATTCACACTCCTACTTATGAAAGGAAATCTGCTTCACACTTCTACTGTAAAAGAAAAATTACTTTGCATAGAAAAGAAATGAAATAAGAAAATGCTCTTTTTAAACTATGAATTTGTTTTGATATTTTTATAAATAAATGCAAATAGTAAAAAGATTCTAACTAATAAAACAAAAAATAAATACCATACACAGTTCCTAGTTCCAAGGAGAGTGGGCCCTTGCTCCTCTTAGACTCAGGAACAAAGCTTAATCAATGCTAAAAACTTGAAGTATTAATTCATAGAAATGAAATAATTACAATCTGATTGAAACCTGTATACTTATCTAACTCTCAATCCTCTATTTTATCTATATCTCTATTTTTTCCTTTCTTCCTCTTTTATATAGTCAAAAGTCTTACACTTTATACTAATACAATCAACTCAGAATAGGATGCAAAAGAATAAGACTCCTAGTCGATCCCTTTATCTAGAGATTGGATTTCCAAGAGATCCAATTATTTTGATGACATAAATATCATATCCTATAATAGTCCTAAAATATGATTATATACAAATCTATCAAAAGTAGGTCCTTCAAAATAGCAGGCGGTTATTCTCCTTATGTGATTCCAACTGGAATGGTTCTTTCTTATCATATCTGGTCTCCAACTTCCCATTATCCTTACAAAATTCTTGGTATTGACCCTATGGAGTTCATATAAATGACCTTGCAGAGTCCGTAGAAATAAGCCTATGGAGTTTTTAGAAACAAGCCTACAGAGTCTGTAGAAACGAGCCCGTAGATTCTGTAGAAACAAGCTTGTAGAGTCTGTAGAAATGAGCCTACATAGTCCGTAGAAATGAACCTGCAGAGTCTATAGTTTTGTTGGATGGAGATAAAAATAGAATGTTCATTGTACATCACCTTTGTCTTCTTCTTGATCATTCTTCACACAAAAGATCACCAAAACATGTTATATATTAAACATTAATGACAAAGTAAAGATTCAACCTTTGGTTTAATATAAACAAGACAAATATCTATTTTCCATGTAATAGCTATCTAAGAATCTAAGATTTGTATAAGATAATATCCTTCAAGAGATGATTTGAAGGATATAACATGTCAATGATGAGTCATATTTTGAGCTCATCATTATCCACTATGTTTGGCTCACTATCTAGTGTAGAGGCTGAAGACACTTCTTCAATAATGAGTATATGCATCAAGTTATCTATCAAAATGGTTTATATGAATGGATCAAAACTTAGATTCTCTTGTCCAGTTAACTCTATCAACACTCTTGTTGAAGGAACTAGGTCAATAAGAGGCTTACTCACCATGTTCATCTAATTGAAATCATGTGTTAAATTCAAGTAGGTTTGATATGCTGTCTATATTTAGTTAAAGTGATCTTTCATGATGTTTTTACCTTGATTAGATATATTAGGGTCTTGATACATTGTTTGGACTACAGCCATAGTATTTTTAGAAGAAGCCTATTGATCATAATGATATTATGGGGCACTTTTACTAGACTTGGTAAATTTTCATGAGGGAAGTCTACTGGAAATTTGGTCCCTACCTCTATGGCTCTAACCAAAATCTCATCTTTTTTCTCTAAAAAATGTCCCTCAAACAAAAATGGATCATACGTGGAAGCCTTATTAATAGAATATGAATGTTGAAGAACTAGCTCATCCACTATGGGTATTATAGCTAGGTATTACATGGTTTGTTCTTGGCCTTATTCCAAATAAGGTGGTGTGTAAACCAGATAGTTAGCCAATAGATCTTTGCTTTGTGTCCCTGATTGAGTATTATAAGAGGGATAAGAATCCATCTCATAAGCAATATTTTATACATAAGGGTCTTACACCATTTCTTCCTGCACAACTACATTACTAATCCCTAGATTGTACATGATTCCACTACGAGTGTAGGAATAAATGTTGGGATCCATAGTCAATGATTTTCAATAATAGGTCAAAGAGTTATACAAACTCTAAAAAGGACAAAATCTAAAATAAATGATGTTTTAACTTGGTGTAGATTTTTCAAAATGATCAAAAGGTTTATGCAAAGATTTGTGAGGAAATAAGCTAGCATAAAGTATCTAACATTCACTATTCACACAAAGATAAGTAAATGGACCAAAGAATCAAAATGCCAAACTCTAAGGTCAAAGTGTTTCAAATCAGTCTAATCTAGGAATTTAAAAGTTACTAGGTCTTTTGGCCAAATGTGGCATCAAAATCTAGGCTCAAACAAAGCATGTGTTAGGACTTTTGGCCAAATGGCATCAAAATTTAGACTTTGAAAATAGATGAAAGTTTTAAGCTAACAGATTTGAAACATTTCTAAAAAACACTAGGCATTTGATTCTTGGACATGAAATTGATCAACTAGGTATAAGGTATGAAACAAAAGGCAATTTAGCAATAGTTTATTTTCTCATAAAAAATGGTATAAAACTTGGCTCTTTTGACAAATAAACTAGATGAAAGTGAGCAGTATAATTATGCTTTAGACAAAGGATCACAAAAGTGTACTTGGATTGGCCTGAAAAAATTTTGGAACTCTATACAAGAGGGTCTATGAAATAATATTTGAAATGTTTTGGGCAGCGTAATGATGCTATACTACCCAAAAGGTGTGACAAAAAAGTTTGTTTCCAAAACTCTCTAAGGCAAATACATTTTATCATAATTTTGAAAACATAACACTACCTTTCTTGACTCAAAATGTTATGGTGTATAGACTCAAAGTGCAAGTGTTTAGCATAAAATTGCTTAAGTCTGTCAAGTGATGACAATGATTATGAGTCTTAAACAACCTTGAATCTAAATTGGAAATTAAACCTAAGTTCCCTCAAGTTTAGTGCAAATGGTGAACCCACTTAACACATCAACCCTATGAAATTGTAAAGGTGCAATTCTGAATTTAGATTATAAGTGGACTTTAAACAACTTTGGCAAAGGTCTAGACTCAATTGGGCAGCATAACTATGCCAAAGTGGATGATATGACACTCAAGATTTTGATTAACTTTGAACAAGGCAAATTGATGTTCTCACATGGGTAGTATAATGCCTCTTTGTTCAAAGGAAAATTTGAACTATGTGTTTGGTTTAGATTATTTGTTTACACCAAGTTTTGACTTCAAACAAGACTTTAATCTAGGACAAGACCAACTAATTAATCACTCTTAGATCCTAAACTAATAAGGTTGCTTGGTATTATTAGAATCCATTAATATACATCATTTGAGAGGATTTTAAGTGTTCATCCAAAAGTAAATGCACATTATATAATAGGTTTTTTACACCCCCCTTCTCTCAAATGATAGTCTTATGACATGGACCTTGAGGTGCACCTTGCACCAAAAATACTTCCACAGCAAATGGGGATTTGTCTAAGATCTAAATTTTTTCCAAATGATCTATGGGAATCAATTACATAATGACTTTCATGCCAAACAATGTAAAATAAAAACATGGATTTTAGGTCCGTATCACTTGGCTTATTGCAAAAAGGTCTAGTCCTTTTTGCAACTACTACATCCTATTGTTTGCTCAGTCTAGTGCGATGTCTAAAGTACCACTACATCCCATGTGCAACTCGAAAGGAGACAAATTAAGTCAATGATGGGAGGTGAAACCTTAGGTCAAAGCTTCCTTAAATAACTTGTGAGGGGTAATGAAGTCCCCCTCGTAAGCTAAGTTTGCATAAAAATAAAGAAAACATGAAATAGAAAGACTTTAGGGTCATTTTCAAGGTCACCCAAATTTTGATGAGTTTTTGGGGAGTGATTTAGATGAATTTCTGTCTAATCCTTGGACTAGGCTAGTTGCAATAGGAATGATGCTTTTGATTCCAAGGGTTCCCTAAAGGGGACAAATGGAAGAGCATACATGCAACATTCCTCTTTTTGCCAAACAAAAATTTAATCTCAATAATTAAGTAAATATAATTTTTTTTTAAAAAGGTGAGAACATTTTTAAGCCCAAATTAAAGATTTGGTGGTGTTCATTTTACCCCTTGGTCTTAGTTTCAAACTTTGAAAACATTCACCAAAAACATCTAAATTCTTTGTTAAACACCAAAACAAGGTTCCTAACAGATTTTTAAGCATGAAAAAGGTGATCTAAACATGTTTTGAGCAAATGTCAAGCTTGGTCCTACAAAAAAAATGTTATTATGTCTTTTAGCTTTGAAGCTATTTTGGGTTTGAAATAATGATCTTTGGAAAAAGAGCTCTCGAGTCTATGTTTTAAGAAAAACATAGTGATCGACACCAGTTATATACAACCAACAATGGTTACTTTGGCTAATCAATGTCTATTATCTAACCAGCATCAGTTATACCAATGTGATCATCTCAATAGGTATCTAATTGATGTCAGTCTTGCCAACTGATGTTAGTTAAGCTATGCAACTGATATCGGCCTTACTTATTGACATCAGTTATTGTGTAAAACTGTGGTAAACAAAAATGGCAAAATAAAGTTAGAAAATTAAATTTGCAAGAGTTTTAAGGGTCCAAATGAATATTTTAGAGTTTTAAAATGATCTTTTTAGGTGTGAGATGCATCTAGTCCCATCAGGCATGCCATTATGTGATCTAGTAATTTGATTTAAGAGAGGATGGTTAGTATGGTGTTAGTTCCAAAATGAAAACAAAATGAAAGAAACACACTAATAGCATAACATCTCTAGGCCTAGACACTAGGGAGAGATTAGTTAAAAAAATAAAATGACAACACAACTAAAAAGTAAGGAATGAAAATACAATAATTCCTTCACCTTCCTTGGATGCTCTAAATGCCTTTGTAGTGGTGGCTTACTTGGCTTGTACTCATGAAGTCCTTGGTAATGGAAGCTTGGCCACCTTCATCTCTCCTTGGCACCTTTGGTTTAGTTTGGCTTAGCTTGGAATAAATTTGGCATGGTAACACTAATTTAAATGCATTCTTGAAGATATTTTTGCATTATAACTTTTCACCAAAATAGCTTACAAATGATGTTCATGGCCTCTCTATTTATAAATTTTTGAGAATGTCTAGAATCAAATTGAACCATCTATCCTGAGATTGAGATGTGTAGTTTAGGATTAATATAATTTTTTAATTAAAATTGATAAATAGGATCATCAATATTTGGGATAGAGGAGCAATTAAGAGGCATGGATGGCATCATGGAAGGCATTGATGAGGCATGGGAGGCATGAATATTGATATTTGTGGCCTTTATAGCCTAGGAATGTCTTCTCAAGAAATGATGTCACTTGATGATGCATATATTCAATATTCATTTCTAAAAAATAGTATTCAACAAGTTTTAATGTAATTGTTAATTAGGCCTTGATTTGGGTTAATTAGATCTTAAGCATGTTTAAGCACTTTGTGAACAAATTATTCAAATTGATCAGAATGCCTTGTTAATGGTCCAAAATTTGATGGGATTGGAATTGGAAGGTGATGTCAAATGAATTGGAACCATATTCCCATTTAGGATGTTACCAAAAACAAATCACAAAGGCACATGTCTTGTGTAGAATATTTGATAGGAAAGAGCAATCCAAAGCACCTAGGTGTAAAATTGGCATTTTGACTCAGAATGATCTAACCAAAGTTAGCTAGCCTATAAATGGAATTTCCCCATTTAGGGATACCCTAGCCAAAATTGACACTTTAATATGTCAATTTCACATCATTTATTAGTATGTTTTAGTGTTTTTAGGCCAAATTGTGCATTTTGGGTGAAAATTGGTCAAAAGCTTGATTGGGGGTTATCGACAGCTAGATTTAGGTGTCTATAGTTTTAGGCCAAAAATGTCACTTATAGAGAAAACCAAACATGTAAATGAGCTTGGAGAAGCTAAAGATACATACCATTATCCTTTCCCATGTGGCACACTTCCCAAGGAGCTATTCAATTGCTAAACTTCTTATTTTCCTCAAGAAAATTGCCTTTTTTAATGAACCTACCACTTTTCAATTGATTTCAGTTAATTAAGACCTCTTAAGACACATTTGATGTGACATCATCCTTTTGAGCCTTCACACTTCCCAAAAAATGAGTATAACTCGTTAAATGCACCTTTTTTGACCTCAAAATGATCCAAAATGACTAAAGGGACTAAAAAGACTAAAGAGCAAGACTAGTATAACATAAAATAAAACTAATTAATCTATAAAACACCTTTTTCATCTATATTGGACCCCTAAAACACCTAAAATTCAATTTTTTACCTAGGGGTGCCCTAATTTGACCTAAAAGTCAAATTTGGTCAACAAATTAGTGACTCATAGGGGTAGTATTCCTGCTATACTAACTAGACTAGTAGCCTTATCAGCCCATTGGTATTAGGAAGTAATGTTAAGTTAGAGACAATAAGGAAACCTTTGACCATATACTATCAAGATAAGACCACTAATTACTCAACCACACAAAGCAAAGGACACACACAAAACAAGACAACAAATAAAAAAGACACACACACACACACACACATGTGCTCAAGGCACTTAGGGGAAACTAAAAATAAACTATTATGAAAAAATAAAGACTAATAATACCTCATTTATAAGATCAAAAGGAAAACTTCTTGAATCATCTTCATGGTGAGATGAAACATAGTGCCAAGCATGTTTCTCCTTAGATTGAATGCTTTGTGGATCAAACCTATTCCTTGACACTTCACTTGATATGATCTCAAGTATATCATCATTAAATAGGTATCTAATGTAGATATACTCCTCTTAAACATGTTCTCATACTTCATACTGCTTCCCACCCTTCATTTCATGGTCAATTTGTATCTCCTTAGTCGGCATGGCTTCAAGAGGAGTAGTTTCACATTCCTTAGAAGATTGAGGCCAATAGGAGCTTGTTACATCCTTAAAGAGATTATGTGTTTCTATTAAATAATTTATAGGATGATGTCCCATATTTATGACTTCAAAAATGTCATCATCAAATGCATATGCCTCTTGAAAGGATAGATTTGAAAATATAATTTTCTTTTGCATACTTACTTGAGTGCCAAAGTTGCCTTCTCCATATTTGACCAGATCATAGCCTCCTTGGAGAAGATAATATCCCACTAAAATTACTACAATAAAATAATTCCATGTCTTATTAGGAACTTTTTCTTGCTCTGACATTTTGCATAGTGATGGAAGAACCAATGACTATTTTTTCCTCTTTGGTAAAAGGAGAACATTCTTCCTCATCAACCCAATTAGAAATTTAAACATAAGAGACCACCACTTATTATTAATTTAGGACCTATTTAGGGATATAAATTTGTATATCAACTTCCATAATAGGACTTTGGTTCTCAAGGGTTGAAAGATCCTCCATCTCCTTCTTTGTGATTCCAAGACTAGGCATTTTGAAGTCATGTGATTTAGTCCAATGAGGCTGCCAAGGGGTTAGGATTTATTCAATCAAGAGTTCTAATTTTTTATCAAAAAAATAATCATACTTAGGTTACCATACCAAAATTACATCAAGGCAAAGGGTTATTGGGTGATGACAAGATGAACTAGTTGGTAGAGGTAGCACATAGAACTCAAAATTAGATTGGGAATGGAATGTAAGGGATTCTTTTGGAACCTCTTGAGGAAGTGGAGGCATACCTTGGGATAAAAAAACTTGATTTTATTCCTTAAACTTGAAAACCACTTCATTCACATATTATTTATCTTAGGTAATCTCTTGAGGAAGGGTGTATGGGGTGTGTTTAGGCATAGGATATTCTTTTGGGTCTAAACCTTCCATCACACCTTGACTTAACAATCTCATCTTTGTCTCTAACTCTTTAATTTGCTTGGATAGGTTATCTTGGAAAAGTCTTTATTAAATTTCATAGGAGTATTCATGAGGAAAAGGAATGCATGAGGGATAACATGGAACATAATAAGTTTCTTGGGTAATAGTGGGAGGAACTTGCAAAGGATCAACTTCATTCATAACTTCACACTCCTTATCAACAAAACTTTTATCCTCTTTCTTCCCCCATGATTCCACTATCTTAATCTAGCTTAGGATGTTAAGATTATAAGTATTTTATTTAAGAAGGGTAGGAGTAGTTTGTATATGATTTAGAGTCTTCTCAACTTCACACTCTTTATTAAGACTTTTCTCCTCTTTTTTTTGCCATGACTCTACTATCTTGTTCCAGCTTAGGGTATTGGTATTATGAGTCTCTTTTTAAGGTAATGGGGATGCAATGTGAGAGGTAAATGAGGGATTTAACTCTAATTACTTTTCTAATAATATGTATTTATTCATATGCATATTTTACAACTCAATATGCCTATCAAGATTAGCTTCAAACACAAGGCTAGTCTTTTCAACTTTCTCTTCCACTTGATTTGGAAAAGGACGACTTTGGAGATTTTGATTAGGCTTATGATTAGGGGTAAAACATGTTTGATATAAAAATTTGGGAAGTGGATATAAAGGTTAATATAACTGGTTAGTATACCTCTCATGAATGCTTAACTTATTCTCTAAGTATGTAATTAAACCACTCACATCTAGCATCTCATTTGTAAGCCTTTGCTAATTGGCTCTCTCAATAAGTTCCCACTCTCTTTTGACCAAATCTAAGGAATATCTCACCTTGTGAGTTAAATGTATAGGGACCTATTTAACACATCCTCTTATAGTATCAAGATATAACATGTACCTCTCATATCCCAAAAGTGTTTACTTAAAGGTAGAAATGGATGGAATTGAGGAGTGGCTAGGTTGACTAGGAGAAGCAAGATACTGAGGAGGATGGATATAGGACTGATAAAAATCATGAAAATGTTAGATATAGTGCTGATAAGGATCATGATGGGTTTTTAAAATGTCATTAAAATATTGGTAAGGATCAGACCAAGGATGATTGAGAACTTGCTCTTATTGATAGGGAATGGTACAAGCTTTAAATGTCTCACCAACTTGTGTAAGACAAATATCAACACCAAAATTATCCATGAAACCTCATTAAAATCAAGAAAAAAAAGTAAAATGTTAAAAATAATCTTAAAAAGGAAACTTGGGCTGCTTGGCCAACTGATGTATCTTCAGAGTCACCATTGATGTTTGGATAGATGCTTCCAAAGGTTGATTGTTGAAAGACAACACCAAAAATCTTCCAACCTCTTGGACCAAGAATCCCACCAGGCATGAAAAATACTATTTTCACTTGTATTTCCACCATTTTAAGAGATTTAAAATCTCTCCTTATCCAAGTGGCACAATGGAAACACCTCTAAGCTTGTGGGTATCCTAATGAATGAGGTGAATCTCTAGATAGGGATAGCTCCCTTGATATACCACTTTGGATCATAACTAAAATTAAATTTTGGGGTGAAAAGGGAGAGATATAACTAAAAACAAACTATAATAATGGAGGTGATTTACCAAATATACTAATGACTTCCAACTATATGCATATTACACCTAAAATCAAGGGATAAACTAAACATACACTTCTCCAATCTTCATATTCTCACATCAATGTTACATTGTGAGGTTATGGATGAATGTGAAAATGTAGGAGGATGAGATAAGAGGAAATTATGGCACTAATTAACATAATAACTTAATAAATCCTTGATATTTCTTAGAACACTTCACATTCCATACAATGAAAAGCTTTCCAACTACAAATATATGATAGAATGAAACAATCATATTAAGGAAACAAAAGTTATCACTTATGAAAATCAAAGATTAAAAATAAACACACTAATAATATTCATGGAAGAGATAAAAATCATTATTATTATTTATAAAATGGTATATAAATGATCAAGGCTTCACCATACTCAGGGGGAGCGTGAGTTACAATGCCAAAAAGGCTAGTTCTTATAAAAATTGAGAGAGAGAGGAGAAGAAAAAAGTCCAAGGGATAGAAGGACACTTATAAAGATAATAAAAATATTTAATTATGCATGAGATAATGATTTGGGATGAACCATGCAAGATCAAGAATCACAAATGTCAATTCAAGGCATAAACTTCATGAAAAGTGGCATAAAACTCCTCATTCTAGCTTAAAAAAATTGCCTATATGATTAACCCTATTTTAATGCCTTATAATTGAATATTAGTAGTTAAAATTATTTTAAATAATTGGAATGGTATTATTAATTCCTCTCCATGAATTTATTTCATGTTTAGTCCTCTAGAGCCACCTATAAAGGAGCTATCATCATCTGCAGTCTAGAAAACTCTTCCTCCATGCACCCTGCACACTTGGCCTAAAATTTGGATTCATTTTATCATGAAAATACATGTAAGGGAGTGTATTTAAATTTTTAATACCTTCCATATACTTATAATCATTAGGGGCACCTTAAAATCACTTTCCCTTAGAGTTTTCACACTTCTCACTAGCTTGTTCAATATGCCAATTTTGACTGGCTGAGATGAAAACTCTTGTTGAGGAAATTGGTAGTTGTTATAAATAATGAAACTAACATGGGTAGTTAAAAAATTCTTAATATTTCTCTCAAATTATGTTTCATCATCAGACTCCTCTTAGAACCTGTACAACATAAAAAATGGTCAAAAATACCATGTTTCACACCCCATTCATAATAGTCCGTACAACCAAAAAGAATGGGGAGTATATTTAAGGAGTAATATACAAGTTTAAATAATTTTAATGGTTAAAATATGCCATTATAATGCATCTCTAGCTTAATTTATCTAGATTGGTCCTTGCAAGGGTTTTGAAGGGTTTCTGAGAAGTTTTCACTCTCAAGGTTCATTCATAAAAACTTGATGTTGAAGTTGCCAACCAATTCAAAAAATTCATATCTCAAGACCCATAATATCCTCCCCTAACTCCTTTGGCATCCATGCAATGATTCATGAAATATATGAGCATTAAAACTTGACCAATCAAGCTCTTTTTCTCCTTTCTTACATACTTGAGTTAGTTTTGAGCCAAAAATGGATCTCCTGATGTTTCCTTTGCAAGGTTAAGGATTTTACACATCTGAGGTAACCATTTAAACATAATCCAATAGTTTTTAATTCTCACTATAAACTGAAAATGAATTTGGGTTCTTGTTTGGCTTCTAAGCCTAGCCATGCCTAGTAGGCATGATTTGTCCTTGAACCCCAAAATGGCTCCTCATGGATTCCCCTACAAAATATATTATTGAAATTTTTTTATATAGTCCCATAAAAATTTTCTGATATATTTGGAATCATACTTATACCTAAAAGTGAAGGTGACCTCCTGGTTGAACTCTAGGCATAACTATCCCTCATGGGTTTGTTCACACCTTTGAGGATTCAGAGCACCCTGTTTGGTTTAATCCTCATATGCATGGTTTATCGCATTTATATATGTGTCATATATATTTTAAAACCTTCCTAAAATTTTTATATTTCTCTTTGCTTCACCTTATCACCTACTTCCTAAACCTACCAGTGTTTGTGTATGGGGGAAGTACCCCTTGTCTGAGACAAAATAGGGGGTACTTACCTTATGTTCTTAGACCAACCTAAATATTGAGGGGCATCTATAGTTTTTATAGGTTATCCCTTAAATTTTTTATCTCTTTTATATGTCAATTTACCCTCCAAAGCTTCAAATTCCAAGACTAGTTTCTAGGCAAAATGATTTTGTGCAGAAAATTCCAAAGTGGACTGTGTTTTGCATTTTTTGAGGCCTTATTTTGATATATTTTAAATAATGAGAGTTAATTAAATGTTAAATAATATTTTTTTGAATTTTTTAACCCATTCATCACTTTAACTTACTATAAACCCTCTCCCACCCTTGGATTCTCAAGGCTTTATTTTCAACCTGACTGTGTTTTTATCTTAAGGTAATGCCTATAGGTGTAGATTACTCTGTTAGGTTTGACAAAATGTTAGAATACCTCTATCCAAGAATAAATATCCATTTATTAATTATTTAAATCTTACATTTATGTTTTTAACACATCAATCACTTAGAAACATCACCTCACTACTCACTGCCAACATAGTCATATAGTTGGTTGTAGTTGTGCATAGGGTCATAAATGGTCTACATAGGTTTGATTCATCATGTACAAAGGTCATGGAGATCCTAATAATAAAAATTAAAATTTTATTAATCATCATAACCTTTATTATCCCTTTCCATGCACTTGAGCTCACACATTGAAACTCTTCATGATTGAGAAACTCTGCCCTTAAGATTCTTATAGGTGTGTATTTAGTTTGGAAGGTCATTATGCTTAATTTTTGAGATACTTGAAACCTTTAGAAATTTTATAATTAATTTTGAAACCATGACCATACCTTAACCCTTATGTATGTAAGAAATGAAATAAACTTCTCAAAATAGAAAACTATACTGGTTGTAAGTGCTCACAGGCTTGTGTACGGATTATAGGGCTTTTTGAGGAACATGACATCACTTAACATCTTATTTTGATGATCCTATATATCAAAAAAATTAAATTCATTAAATATAAATATTTTAACATTTTGGGGGGTATGATTTCATATTTGAAACTTTGACTGAAGGGTCACTTTCTCCTCTCAGGCCTATAGATGACAATGTCGAGATTCAGTGTTTTATAGGCAATTTTAGGCCACAAAATTACCATCCTCCATTATCTATCTACCATTAAATTTTTTTAATGTGCTTGTATTAGATGGAATATATAAGTTAAGCACATTATGATTCAGAAAATCTTATTGAATCCTTGTTAAGTGATGTTCCCAAAACACCCTTGGGCCTTTGTTTTGTAGTTTTAGGGACTTGATCCCAAAACTCAGTCTTCACATCTTTTCAAGTGATCTACATTACCAATTTACATATTGACACTTCAAAAATAATCCATTATGGTCAAATATTCATGATAGGTCATCAAAAATTTCTTAACCTATCTCATGTTGTCCATACAAGCGCTTCTATATCTCTATCAATACCCCTGTAGGTGGATGTTTCTATGTACATGCAACAAGTATGAGTTATAAGGTATTATGCATGTTTTATGACCTCATATGATTTTAAAAATCTCATAAAAACCTATAAATATACTCCTTAAATTTTCAAATACTTTTCATATCTTTAAAACCTCTTTCCAACATGATGAATCTTATAAAGGCACCTGTAGGTAAGCATGTTCATGGCTGCCTAATTGGATATACTATACATGACTGCTATCAAGGTATTTTGTGATACTTTAAGTATAAAAAATGAATTATATACCATAATAAAATTAAATTAACAATATATAGTATCCTTTATTCCCTTATGAGCATGATCAGAGTTCAAAAATGTGGTTGTAACTGAGAACAAGCAGAGAGTTGCTAGTGAATGTGATAAGACTGGGTGATTGATCAAAACATGGATTCATAAGACCAAACATGAAAATAGGTGGTATATATGACATTTAAACATTTAAAGAACTTTATTATACTCTTTTGAATCCCTTGTAGGTAAAATAACCCTCTATAAGCAATGAATTTGACTACCATCTCTCCTGGAACATCAATTTACAAACTGAGCTAATTAGCCCATTAAATATTTACCAAGCATGAAATTAAGAATGGAAAGCATGAGTGGAGAGATAAAAAATAATTTTTAACTAGTCTCATCAAGTGGATTTTACATAATTTCTCAAACAAAGGTAAAACCTATAAGGTGCACAGATAAACACATAGAAAAATATAGTCAGCTTCATGAGAATGGTTCATGAAGCAAAGACCACCATTATTCAAAAAAATTATATGTAAATTAAGGTATATTAGTGTAATATAACTCCAAAATTATTTTTAGCTGAAACCTCTTGAGATATCCATACTAAGTACAAACCTAAAGATTACTTTTGCTTGCCAAGAGGACTAAAAAAGGAGTAGAATAGTTTTGGGCCAAAAATGGAACTTCTAGAGCAAAAAAACATGGAATTAAGCTTATAAAAGCTGAAGAGACACACCATGACACTTTCCCATGTGTCACACTTTCCAAGGAGCCATACAAGTGCCAAAATTCTTTTTTTCTCAAGAAAACTACCTTTTCTTCTGATAAACCTATAACTTTTCAATTGGTTTCAATTAATTAAGTCCTCTTAGGACACATGGGATGTGATATCATACTTTTGAGCCTTCACACTCCCAAGTAAATTTGTAAAACTCATTAAATGCACCTTTTTGACCTCAAAATGACCCAAAATGACTAGAAGGACTAAAAATACTAAGGACCAAGACTAGTATAACATCAAATAACATTAATTAACCTATAAAACACCTTGTGGCATCTATATTAGACCCATAAAACACCTCAAAGTCAAGTTCTTACCTAGGGGTGCCCTAATTTGACCTAAAAGTTAAATTTGGTCAACACTATCTTTTGAGAGCTTATTTGCATAAGTGAAATTCATCTGGTAGTCCATAGTTTTCATCTAGACAATTTGGGTCTAGTGGCAAAAAATCTGAGTAGGTAGTTTGATGATGTCATCATTTCCATATGGGAATGAGTCAAGAGGAGTTGGTAATATGGTTGTGATCATAGTAGTACCTTGTTGTTATGATCCAGATCTCAAGTCATGCATCAAAGCATGATCAAAGATATGAGGGTGTAGAGTTGGCTTCTCAATCAAATTTCATTGTTTTCCTATATTTAGCCAAATTTGCAATGTGTCCAGAAAGAGTTGAGTAAGCATTTTGATGATGGAATATCTTGCACATGTGGATGTTTTAGGAGAAGATGATCATATAGGTTTGTTTAGTTTTGAACCTAGTTTATTTTCACTAAAATTTAGATCATGTGTTATAGTGCATCAAAAGATATTCATATGCAAAGTTGGGATCCCAGATGGTTTGAATATGTTTTCCCATAGCCAATTTTTCAATGTGGCAATATGAGCTGAGTGATATTTTTGATGGTGTTGTATCTTGCACATGTAAAGATGTTAAAAGAAAGTAATCATATGGGTTTGTTTATTTTAATGCATAGTTATTTTATGCTAAATTCTAGATCATGCACTAAAGCACAACAAAAGTTATGAAGGAACAAAGTTGGTCTCCCAAACAAAATCTAGATATAGTTAGCTCTGTGACAAAAGTTTTTGAGAAGGCTTTTTTATGGCATTATATCTCACTTGTGTGAGGGTTCTATGAGTTTTTTGTTATATGTTTATATTTTCCTATGTGAGGAGACATTTGGTCCAAATTTAAAATCATGCATCAAAGAGTGGGAGAAGTTATTAAGGTTTAAAAATAGCTACTCAGGCATATTGAAAGGGTCCCCATAGTCATTTTTATGTAGATTAAAGTTTGAGAAAGATCAATGATGCATATTACTCCAAGAAGTTAGGATGTAGTGAGATGAGGATAGGTGAAATGTGTTTAATTATTGATATAAGGTATATAATGAGGATCCAAAGATAAGCAGGCATTCACACAGATTGATCAGTCGGTGAGTATCGATCATTAAAGACCTAGTTGATCCACAAAGATCGATAGAACACATGGTGTCAACATTTCAAGATTGTATGAGATGAGGTCAAAGTGATAGAGGTTTATCATTTGAGCATTGGCACCTATGTGTGAAATATCAAACAAGATCGATGGAGTATATTTGATCTAAGCTAAGAGGACATGAGATGCAAGCATTGTGTTTGAGGTTAACTATGACTATTGCCATTTGAATATTTAAATTTGTTAAGGGAAATACCAGTGTCTAGTCTTTGGGCCATATCTTTTGATAGAATTCAAATTTGCTCATGTATTAAAAAGTAAAGTGGTAGAGAACTCCAAGTTGCATCTATCAATATGGATTTAAAGATCTATAATTATGTAGATACAAATATATAATGCTCCAAAGTTAACTTTATTTTTGTATATGTTTTGTAAGGGACCCAAGAAGATGGTTCAAGCTTATTTTGATAATGTTCTTATATATTTTGGTGAATTAGATATTGGTGAGTTTTTTATACTCCATGAGGATGCTCTGCATGCATTTTTAATTTTTGATCAATCATATGAAGTATGAACAAAGGTTTTGAAGTCGACTATGTTTTCATTTTTAATGACCATGTGTACAAAGAAGTGTTTGAGCTAATTGGGCTTTAACAAAAGAGTGTCTTGGTGACTGTGATCTTTTGAGGATGTCATAGGGGACATAAGGAGTGTACCTATGTATTTTTAAGTGGCCCTATGTTCTTATTATGCTTGGAGATGTATAAAAAATATGAATGACTCCCCATATGACCTAAAAGTGGCTTAGGCCTATTTTGAAAGGGGATTGTGCTTACGTGTGACCCATGTGAGATGCCTTAAGGGTGAAGGCATGTATTGTGGACAACAAGGATTAATGTGGAATTTTTAATTCATGATTTCTCTATATATAGTGAAACCAAATGTGTTTATTTCTAGATTTTGTAAATAAGAGAATTATATATGAGAGATTTGAAGAGCAAAGAAAAGTAGAGGAGAGTGAGAGTGCCCAGCTATTGGGTTGATGAGTAGAGGATATTAAGGACTATGTATATGATCTATAGATAATGTTTATGTTTAAATTATAGTGTTATTGTAATTTTAAGTTGTGTAAAGAGATTTGAGTGTGCGTATGTAGACTATTTGAGTGAAGAAGAGAGATTATGACATGTCTATGTGAGAGCCCCGTATAAGCTAGATAGAGTTTGTGTAGTTGTCAGATAATCAAGAGTTCCATCATCAAGATTTGAAGACATCAGCTCTAAGGTAGAAGTGTTCTTTCTAATGAGGTTCTAAAAGACTTGATCTTTCTTAGGGGTAATTTCTCCTTGTGAAACATGGTTTCACTAAAGACCTTTAATCAAGGTTATAGGTTAGAAATACTTGGCTGAAGGTTCCTGATTAGAAGGACTTGATTAGTCTCTTATTTGTGATCATCTTATAGGATATAATTCCATGTTTTTTTATGCTTGAGAGTGTCTTTTATTCCCCAAGAGGGTTTCCCATGTAGATCTTATGTTTTGTATGTGGTCTTGTATTATGTTCATTATTCACTACTATGAATGATCTATATACTTCATGAATGATTATTTTGAATGCTTAAGTATTTACAAGGATTTATAAATTGAATTAGACTATTTTATACCAATGATTCATCCCCCCTCTTAGTGGATTTTACCTCTAACATTTCTTGTTAACAATTTTATTTTTGATATATAGTAAGATCTTTAAAGATGAGCATTTCTCAATGTAGAATAAGTTTGGAGTCCTTCCTTGGACGTGGGGGTCCTTTCCCCTTAAAATTTTATGAAAAAATGTTATTTTGAAAACCACACTATTATGGATGTAGATTTTGAAGCTAATAAACATGTGATTCCTCCATTTGGGGTATTTTATAACACTTAGAATCTAGGGATAAGTATCAAGAGTTCTAAGGATAGGGTCAAATTTGTCTATCAAATCTATAATTAATTAATTAAAAAAATAATAGTGAACTATATATTGTCATCAAAAGGAAAGGGATTGAATCAACTTGACTATTGATCAATCAAAGGTTGTTGCTCCATATTTTCCCTTAAAATTTTTTAAAACAAAGAAAAGGGGAATGAAATCATTAGATTGAGGATTCATTGGAAGCAATAAAGTTTGGATCCCAAAATACTATGGTGAAATTATTTTCCACTATGAATTTGAAACTTTCTTATGAAACTTGTTGAAAATTTGGGGGTGCCTCCCATTTTTTAGTATCTACGGATACTTTTAATGTCTAAAGTTTTATGTTTCATTCGATAATTTTTTGGGGGGTCCAAGAAGGTGTTACACAATACATATCCTTCCTTAAGAATGTGGGAGAATAAATTGTTGGTTGCACTTAAATGGAATAATACTTTATAATTTTTATATTTATATGACCTTATTTGGGTAATGACATCATTGATAGTGATAAGCCTCTTAAAATGACCATTAAAGGTAATCATTTTAAGTGTAGGGAATTAATATCCTAAAATATTCATTTTGAAGGTATATTCATCTTAAAATATTCTAAATGGATGCAGGTCTTTATGAAAATACTCATTTGGAATGAATGTTTTTTTATTGCTATTAAGTGGTATAAAATTTGATTTTCCAAGGATTAAAGGTCTCTTTATTTATTGGGGGTTTTATTTGGTGAAGATTCTCTACAATCTTAAGCTTGTGTTATAGGGTGGATATTAAGAAATGGGAGCTAACTTCTCAATCTGCATTGAGAGCCAATCAAGTATGATACTAAATATTACATGATGTAGGTTGGAAAATTTTCTTTGAAAAGTTATATATGTTTAATGTTTTAATTTATTTAAAATTTTATTGATCCTTCATAGATGGGGTGGCTAATTTAATGGGTCATAAAATCTCAGTGGATGAAGTTAATTTTTCAAGTGTAATGGGTCTGCCCATGATGAGGGAATGTTGTTTTGTTGTTAAAGCCAGAGGTAGTTGTTGTAAGGATTATTTATTTATACCAAGATAAAGGGTCATTGACATGGGTAAGGGCATCCTAAGAACCTAACTTACTTCCTTTTGGCTGCAATTTAAAAACTTTATCCAATAATATTTAACCTATAAGGGAAGGTATTCTTTGATTTTTGCTTATCATTTTAAGCTTATTTCACATTTATGACATAAAATAGTTCTTAATGTGCCTTTTTTCATACTTAAAATTCTTGATAAAACTACCTTGAAATTTAAAAAAGATAACCTTATGGATCTTAAACATCATGGGTTAATGAAGCTATTGGTTTTATATGTTTTGACAAGTAATCTCAAGAATTTGTCTTGAGAATATTTTTGTTTATGTTTGATACTCCTAACCCCTATTGTTTTTCCTAGGTTTAGAAAGAGGAAATTTATGTCTTTGGGTAAAGGTAGGAAAGGGAGGGAGATTATTTTATATAAATGGATGTAACTATATTCCTAGAGACTTATTCCAATGATTTTAAATAAAGATGTTAGGGTTGATACCTCTTCTCAAGTTGGTTGCTTAGTTGATAATTATTCCTTGAGGAGAAGTAGGAGGGGGAAATAAATAAAAATTCTTTGAAATTAAATTTTTATGGTAGTATATATGGGGATTTGGTTGTAGAGGTGATAGGGTAAATATAGGATGAAAATTTGCCTCAAGTTCCTATTTTGATAGAAGTGGATAGGGTAGTGATATGATATTTAGGGAAAGATAGATGGGTTAAGGGAACTAAGGAGTCAGTTGAAGTCATTGATTATTGAAAATTTACCATAATATAAAGCCTTAAAATAAATTAATAAAGAAAATATTTTTATTTCTCAGATACAAAAGGATCTAATGGAGGTTAGAAATAAATCCCTTCGAGATGTTAAAACTAAGGAAATGGAAATTTATTAGCTTAAAAATTCTCTTAATTTGGTAGGGAATCTTATTGTGAGGAATTTTTCATTCATCCCCCACCTAAATAAAATGATTTGGTTTTAAAGGAAATATGGATTAAATTTATGATTAAAAGGGAAATTGCTAATTGAGTCCCAAACTTGACTTTCCTTGAAATTTGTGGCAAGTTTTATAACACTTATTTAGACCAAGACAAGAATATTATGTATGAGGCCTATGTGTGGTAAGGTTTATATCATAATAATTAAACTAAAAATTGAATACATAATAAAGTATTTTTTCTTCTATATATAATCTAATAATTTATTTACTTATTAACAAAAATTAAAATATATAGGTATTTGTACACCATCCTAGAAGTCAAAATTCATCTTGAATCCCATAAATATCTCATTTTATCTCCTATAATCATACACATATCTCTAATATATCTAAAATAAGTTTATATATGTGAGTTATTATCACAACTAATTCTCTCACATTATTATTTATTATCACTATATATTTTCTCACTCAAACATATATTTAACTACTCATACAAACATATAATGTGAACACTAAACTATGATATTCATAATATTTCACCCCTTAGTGTGAACATGGTAGAAAACATCTCACTCTAGTACTACAATGTGCCACCTCTACTTGCTTATGATCTTGATCTGTGCTATCGCACAACTCTCCAAAACTATATTCTCACAAGTGGATTTATGGATGGATATAATAACCACCCAATTATGAACATGAACCCATGCTTATGTTCATCCTCTACACCTATACATTGATATTTTTACAAAGGATCTAACAAACAACCCAAATACCTAAAAGGTTTTATAGATAACTAACAACCTTCAAAGATGGTTTTATAGGATAACCATTAACCTACAAAGATGGTTTTATAAGATAACCAAAAACATGTAAAAATGGTTTTTTAGGACAACTGATGCAGAGGTCATCATTAAACTATCTTGCATGGATAAAATCACATTCATAAACACCCACCTCTGCTACCTAGCTCAGATTTGCAATTTCTTCACAAATTATCTTCCTCTAATCTAGCTATTAACTTTTGGTTACTTATTTATATTTGAATTAAAAAAAATTGTCCTCTATTTTACTTTTCATCCTTCTTGGCAATCACACTGGTCACTCTCTCATCAACTTGCGCTTTAGTCTTGGTCTACTTTGTTTATTCTTTGGTAAGAACTCATTGGTCCTTTACTCCAAACTTGATTCAAGATTTCTATGACCTTATGAAATATATTCTCATCAGTATAATTCACAAAAAATACCCACTTGGCCTTCTAATCATTCTACAATCTGCACCACCAACTCTCATAACATGCTTTACTTCTTGAACTCTGTCATAGTCTCTCCTAGTAAACTTTTTTTAAAGTTTTCATCCTAATATAGATGTGTATAGACTAAAATACATAAAATACACAATTTTGAGATACCATTTATCCTTATATTTCCTCCCTCAATGTTTATTGGCTTTATTCCATTATTTAATCACTTTTATTGTTTCTTCATGGTCTCTATTTAGGTCTTTAGGTCTCTTAGGGTCCAATCTTACACATAGTCATGTCAAAACCATACTTATACATATAAATTTAATATAAAAACTCTAAAATATATTTAATCACATCTAAACACACTTAATCATCAAGTTTTGTGAAATTTTTATGATTGGAATGCTCAAAAATTCAAATTGTGGGTATAAACCCTAACACAAGGTTTCCTATAGACTATATGACTTGAGATGAATGATCTTAAGATTTAAAAATATTAAAAAGGTTTCAACCTAATATTAATTATTTTCAAGGTTTGTATTATTACCATTCTCTTTTTCCAATTATTGGGATCAACTAATGATGCTACTATTCATTCTTTTACCATGATACAATGATTGTCTATATGAAATCAACAAGACTATTACACTCGAGAAGAGATAAGATTGTTTTATAGGTTTATATAAAATATTTAAAACCTATAATAAGGATTAATACACCTTGTAAAAATCCCTCATTCCTCTACCAAATGTTTTAAACCCTCCTTGATAACTCAATTTTGCCACTTCTCATTCAATTTATGTGAGGATTATAGGCAACTACAAGCATGTGTTAGGTTTCTCACCAATATTTATTCAAGAAAATTTTAAATAATTTAAAAAATATTTATATCAATTAATATAAAACTTACCAAATGATTCAAATCATTAAAAACTTATGTCATATCTTCCTTCATTTATGTCTACAGATTCTGCCTACACCAACATGTATACTCAAATTTCTTGAATAGAGTATTCAGGTTGAAACAGATTTTTGTCTCTTCAAATATTAAAAAGGAAAATTCCAATTTTGATTATTGATATTATTTATTCCTTTAATTCATCATAAATTTCTTATTATCTTGTATGCCAAATCAATCTTGTTTAACACAACATACAATCCATAAAGAGCCTACAAAATAGTTTATTCTTTTGATCACAAAATACAAAGTTTTAGGCTTGAATAAATAGTTGATCAAACTAAGAAAACTCTTTATTAACTCTTCTTTGGGTTATTAATAATCTCCATTATGAATCCACCCCATCAAATCACTCCAAAAAAACTCATACTAAAAATATATATCAACATTTTACAAGTACTTAGAAAACTATAACTACCTTAACTACCTCCTAACTCCCTCATGTACATTGAGGAGAGTCTAACTTCCTAACCACTAACATGACCATTAAAAAATGCCTTAACATATGATCCATGTATGTATGGGTAACCTTTATCACCTTCCATATTTCTAACCCAAACCAATTACAACATTGAAACCTCTTTAGACATGATTGTCAATTCTATAGTAAGACAAGAAGTTTGAAATTTCAAATAAAGAAGTTTGAAATTCCAAATATGGAAACTAGTGGGAAAACACTATATAGACTCAAATTTGAATTTTAAGACTACCTAAAGACTCTAACCACTACAAACACATTCTATTGGACTTACACTAATTATATGTAATTAGAAATACATTATGTCTATAAATCAATCCTAACTCAGAGAAGACAAATCATACTATATACTTTTGATTGGGGATACATTAGATAATCAGGAACATGACTAATATAGGGATCTGCTAGACTTAATTAGGGGATATCTTATCATAATACACAATTCTAAGGAGGGTTCCAAAGCCTCCAATCAATCACAATAATTCAAAAACCCTAATTAAGTCCTATGTTTTAAATTCACTAAACTAATAAAAAGTAAAGTAAAGTCTAATATAGTGCTCACTAAATCTTGTGGCACAAAGTGGTGGTAATAAACAATAAAAGTAAACATGCATAAGAGACATATACTCATGTAAATGTATATAAAATCCTAATGTATGGAAGATAAGTACAAATGCATACTATCTACTCTTACAAAGGAGAAACAAAGTTAGGAATACTTACCTTTGAAGATGGACCCACCAAACCTCAATCTCTCCCTTGGCCAAGGTGATTCGTAAGAGTTTTTTATGGTATGTAAGGATGACAAAGATAAATTAGCTCTAGGCTACATAACCTATCAATATATCCAAAAGACTTCTCCATAATAGAATATTTGTATCTTCAAACAAAGTATGAAACCCTAAGCTTACTCCTCAAGTAGAATGTTGGATAAGTAGATGCACAATAGATCTTACTTATTCTTCTCTTCTCTAAATAATGGAAAAATGATATTTTATATATAGGTAGATTTAACCCTAAGACCTTATAAAATTTTAGGTCAATAGGGTCAACCCAGTTGACCTAGTACTATTTTTGACAATGAATCATTCTAAAAATGAACTAAGTCAATAATGTAAGTTGATTATCACAATAATACAAGGTCAACCAAACTGACATAGTCTTAAAACTATTAAAAGGGGATTTAGGTTAGGGAAAGGCTAAATGAATATGGAAAATGATTGGAAGAGAGAATAAAAAGCTTATAAAATGGGTTTTTAGGAGAGAAGTATGTAGATAATAAGTGGAAAAAGGGACAACAATCTTGTGAGGCACCAATGGTCTACCCACCCCTTTCTTAGTATACCTTTTAGGGCATGTACTCAGAGAGATTGAGTATTTATGGGTTCCTTCAAGATGTAAAGTGCTGGTAATTGCTAAAAGTTTTAAAATATTATGTGTATACATATGCCCTACTTGAAGCTCATCACATGTCATGTGAGTGCAACACAGGATGGTGCTTCAAGAATAGAACATGATAACACATAACATTGATGATAAGTAAAATGCAGTAAGGATCAAATAAGATAAATAAAAGGACATAATTGAAAAACACATACCTTTAATTACCTTACTATTGTAGATAAATAAGTAGACTGTAAGAGAAGTGAAGGTGTCCAATGTGAAGAACATTAGGCAAACCTATAGAGATTAGTGTAAAAAATAACCAAAAAATAAAAAATAAATAAATATAGGCATATAGTAGTGGAAAATATTCTCTATGATATAAGGATTTCAAAATATTTATGGTTCAAAAAATTAGTTAGTAGTGACAAATATATGAGGGACTTAGGAGAATTGGTAAATTAAGATTATTAAGGCAAGGTAAAAATAAAAATATTAATGGAAAATGGATGACAAAATGATGGAAAATGAATGACAAATGATTGTAGAACACAATAGATCACATTGGAAATCATGGAAAACATAAATGACAAAAAGGAATGTAGAACATACTAAATCACGTTGGAAAGTCATGGAAAACATAAATGGAAAAAAGGAATGTGGAACAAACTAAATCACATTGGGAAGTATGTAAAACATGAATGGAAAAAAGGAATGTGGAACATACTAAATCATTTTGGGAAGTATGTAAAACATGAATGACAAATGAAATATCAATGCAAGAAAACTTTAGCAAAGATATGTAAGAAAGTAAAAAGTAATCATATATAAGATAAGCATATCTAATCAAACATAAATAAAAACATGAATGACTAAAAATGAAATGTAATTCAAGATGTGAGATAAAAATGAAGAATTCATACATAAATAAAAACATGTAAGAATTCCAAATGTCAGATGTAATATAAGTGAAGTCTACAAAAATCAAACAAGAACATGATGGATAACTAAAAATCAAAAGCTCTAAAGGATGAAAACTCAAACTTAGTGCTTGTTCTAAGATACAATGTAAGAAAACACAACCACCTAATGACATGACTAGTATGAAAATGAGATGGTGTCATAAATAAATGATGTAAGGGTGTTTGTAGGTAAGGCCTGGTCCTATCCAATGTCTTAAAATACAACTCATAAATGATAAACCAAGAGGCATAATAATGTAGATGTGATCAACTAAAAACAATATCTAACAAGGGGAATATAAGGAAAATGTGATGTAAAATAAGGAATGTGAGGCGCCACATGGGTTATGTGAACATCTTTATCAAGGATGAGACACACTAGGAATGTGATAAAGGCTAAGAACTATCAACACCAAAGACTTAGTACATTTTGACTAATGATCACAAAGATTCAAATAATAAGTGAAGTATATAGATCATCCCATGAAGGCTATATACATGAAGATTAAAATAGACCTATCTTCCCACAACATGTTCCCCATTCCTCAGGACCCCTTACAAAGCCATCGATATACTACAAAGATTGGGTATTTGTGTGAGAAAGTAGGTAGCACCAAAGTTTTTGTTTAATTATATTTTTCTAATCTACTAGACTATCACACTCTAATAGACCTTGGCTCTATCGTGAGGCCAACTATGGAGTTTGAGATTCAACTAGAAAAAGGAGATGTGTTTCGAATCATGTATTTTAGTGTGATTTTACTTTTACTAATTTTGAATGTTGCCTTTTGGATCATTCCCTTTTGTTTCAAATTATTTGTCTTTTAACTTTCTTGATGACTTTTTTCTATTCCTAATCCATATAAACTTGGAATGACTAGACATGGGTGTTAAAGATGACAAACACAAGAAAGATTACACTTGGTCAATAGAGAAAAAGGACATAAAGACCAAGGTGTCTAAATACTCCTAGCGTTGCCCACAAGTAAGTTTGAGATCTCAAAGTTGACCAATGTGAGCCTCAAATGAAAATAAATAAGGGAAATATGGGGATCATGAGAGATCTATCTATGTAATAAGTAATACAATGATGAATATGCTCATAAATAATCACAAGGAAGTAAAATGGTGTAATTAAAGAGACAAGTCTATGCTTATGATAGTCATGTCACAAGAGAAGCCAAATTAGCCTACAATAAATCCAACACAAGCATCGATGAAAGTATTAGTCATCCCAAAAAATGGTTTAAAGATGTTTTAATGTGGTAATTTATGAGGAAGGCCAGGTCCTCTCCATGGTCTTACATTGAAAATCACAAGGTAAACACCAATGAGGTGAATGTTAAATAATGGGGATAAATAATCATAAAGCTATTAAGGTAAATAATGACATAAAAATACAAAAATGAAAGAGATATCTAAGAACAAAAATGAAAATAAATTCCAAATGTAACGTGTAATAAAGCCAAATATTGTAAAGGAAAACAATGATGCTAGTAAAGTGTGACTAAAAGAAGTAAAATGCAGAAAAACAAAGAAACATGAGACAAAAAATAAAAAGTAAAATCTATGCTAACGTCTGTATCAAAGATGAGCATGTGAAATATAAGTCTATAAGTCTTGAAATGTTTTTTGAAGCTAGATTTATTTGTTATTATGCATTGTAGAATAAGATTGGGCATCATAAGATTCCCCAATGGGTAATTGGATGTAGGTATGGGCATCATAAGATGCCCCAAAGTCTTAAGGGACATGTAGATGGGCATCACAAGATGCCCTAACATGTGAGGTAGAGTGAGGTAACATTAAACTTTTAGAAAGATTTACATTAGGTTGGTAGGTGCATTTGGAGATAGGTAAATGTGTTGGTTTGTTAGATTTTAAGGATGTCGAATGTGACATATTATGTGTAGGAGAGGTAGGAGGAGGAAAAGGAGGTAAAGGAGGACCATGTATGATATACTTTAGAGTGGGCATTTAAACTAGGTATTCTTTTGGTTTATGTGACTTAAGAGGTTGAGGTTCAATAGATGCAATAACATGTTTAAAGTTGTTCATGTTAGCTATCCTTTCCTTATTGGTGTAGGAAGAAGGATCAACTATGGTTTGAAAAAAATTAGTGGATGAGGTATAGGTATGGGGTAATTATTATTGATCATTAGGTAGTTGATGTTGATGTTATTGTGGTTATTGATATAGAAGTTGAAAAGCTTGTAGATAGTCTAGATAACATTGTTTTGATATATTATGAAGATTGAAATGTGGACCAAGCAAAGAATAAATTAGTGAAGATCATGATAAGACTCATGAGAATTACCTATAGTAGCATGCCACCAACTAAATTTATCAGGATTGTACCATTTTAGAGGAGGTTTGGAAGGATCAAAGCTCATGGGTTTAGGGGTTTAATTTATTCTTAAGTTGTTATATACTCAAGAGAGGGTGGGTTTGGTTAAAATTGGTTGAATTAGATGCTCCATTTTGAGGCTAGGGAGCCTTAGATGAATTAATGTTATGAAAAAAATGATTGAAAAGGTTATTAATTAGTTATTTGAGGTGTTTCAAATTGAGTCATAAGAAAGTCTTACATTTTTTCTTGGTCTATGGCTTCTTCTAAAGTTTTAGGGGAAAATATTCAAACTTCGTATTAAAGTAGAGCTTTAAGAATAGTAACAAATAGTTTTAAAAGTGTATCAGCATTCATGTTATGGTCCACTTTTTGAGCTAGAGACTTCTATCATTTGATGAAAGTGTGAGAAAATTCATTAGGAAGTTGCTTGGTATTAATAAAATGGCTAAGGTAGTTTTTAGGAAGGTCATCATGTTGGAATTCTTTCACTAGATCATTTACTAAATCCTCTAATTGTGAGATGTAATGTCTAGGAAGTTGGCTGTAACATTTAAGTTCATTGCCAACAAAGGTTTTGGCTAAGATCTTGGTGGTAGAAAAGGTGTTAGTTTGGACCCATTCCTTATAGAGATTACAAAAAGACTTAAGAAAGATAGTAGGGTCCTTAGTCCCATCATATGTGATAGTTGGATAAATATTTTCAATATCTATAGATGTAACGAATGGGGCTAAAGGTTCATTTTGAAGATGTTGAAGCATTTTTTTGTTCATTGGAGGTTGAGGGATGATATTCCCATTGGAATATCTAAGAGGAGGAGGGACAAAATTTATATTTGGTTGAGACATGATAACTCAAGGTGGTTGACTATTCATGTGTAAATAATGTTGTTTCAGTTGCATCATTTGGGAATGATTAGTTGTTTGTATGATGTTCATTTGTTGAATTATTTGAGCAAAAATTTGAGTTGTGTCAATTTATAGATTTTAAGGTGGGGTATTAGTATTTTTAGGAAGAGGATTTTTAGTGTTGGTGGGAGGAGGATTCTTTGTAGGTGGAGGATTTCCAATATTATTATTAGTTGTCTTAAGTGTGGTAGAAGAAGAAGGAAGCTTGGTAAAGCCACCATTCTTGATAGGAGTGTAGATAGTATTATCATCAAAGTTTTTGAATAATTGGGAATCATCTAGATTATCAATTTGATTCATTTCAACCATGTTACTTTGGGAAGTGATAAGGTTTGGTGATCTTGTTATGGGTGTAACAAGAGGATTGTGAACATTGGTTGCAAGAGGTGGAACATAGTGTGAGGTTCTAAAATTTGATGTAGATAGGTTGATGAGTTTATGAATTCTAGGTTTAGAAGGTGTAAAAGTGGTATAAGGTATATGATTGTCATGGTTTGGGATTTGTCTAATAGGATTATATATATCTACTATACGGTATGGGGTATATCTAGATTGAGAAGATTTAAAACCATGTGATAAAGAGTTGCACCATAAAGAGTTGTCTTCTATTGTGGGCATGCATGGTAGGAGAGAACAACCCATATACATTTGGAATGGGTTGATAATATCAAGTAATAATTTGATAAGAGGCTTCATGATGCCAAGCAGAAGTGGTTATCAAGAAGTTAGGAGGAAAAAATAGGGATAAAATTGGCTAAAAAGAGGGACATTATTGAATGATACTATGTCAACACAGTCAACCTAGTATGTTAGGGAGATAGTTTTGAATGATACTAAATCAACACAATCAACTTAATATGCTAAGGAGACATTTATGAATGATACTAAGTTGACATAGTTGACTTAATATGCTTGGGAGATAGTTTTGAATGATACTGAGTTGACATAGTTGACTTAGTATGCTAAGGACACAATTTTGAATGATACTAAGTTGATATAGTCGACTTAGTATTCTTAGGAGATAGGTAAATCATTTTATAAGAGACTATGTCGATAGAGAAGATAGTTTTCTAAAAATAGGAAAAAAATTAATATACTTCAAAGTAAAAAATGAAAGTAAACACACAATTAATTGGGTCAATGAAGATGACACAATTAAGGCACACAATCCAAAACCTTACACCAATGTTGGCCAATGCAATTTTTTGAAATACAACATATAATTGAGTAAAGAGCAAGTAGTCAACTTGAAAAGTAAATGCTAACTAAGTGGTCATCCTGAATGTTGTTAGATTATTGGAGTATGATTTTAAGTGTGATAGAAAGTTGGTTGTAAATAAATAACTAGAAAGCAATCTAGGGATGGTTTCAGGACATTTGGGCTTGAAAGGGATCTATATTGGCAATAGTATTGGATGGGCATTGGGGCCTACCCCCTCACTTCACATACTATAGTGATAAGGGTGTTAGGTGATTTAAAAATATATATCATTAACCACGTGTTTATACTTGGAAAAAAAACCAAGTCATCTTCCCCCTTGGTGATGAAATCCAAGTAAGTAGGCCTTGGGTAGATAATTTTTTAAATGTATTTTTAAGATTTTGTGATTTGATAGTGTGTCAAAAAAAAATAGAAAATAGTAAAACTAAATGTTATATTTAAGAACCACCTAATTAAAATATGTGATCTATTTTAAACATGCAAGCAACTAAAAATGAAAGTGTAAGCTAATTACTAGCATATAAGTATTAATTCTAACTTTAAAACATAGTATAGTGCCAGTTCAGATGATAGTTTATGTAGATATTATAGAATAGAGTTGATAGTTTTGCTATTGTACTGATGAATTAAAGGTCTGTGAAAGAACTACATCGATAGTGTCGACCTAGTTTTCTAGATAAAAGATAGAATACAAAACTACATCGACAAGGTGGACCTAGTTTGCTATACAAGAGTAGTTTTAGAGACTAAAAATTATGAAAATATAACTATAATGAATGAAAAAAATGATAGAGAAGGAGATAAAGGAACCTTGGTGGGTTAGAAGATGCTTAGAATTTGTAATTTTTATGTTAAAGCTACTTGAAAGTTTTAGAAACTAAGTCGATAAGGTCAACCTAGTTCTGTAAAACCATGCCTTCTGAAGCTTGTAAAAATAACTAAGTTGATAGGGTCAACCTAGTTTGTTTTATAGAAACTATCTATAAAACTATGTTGATAGGGTCAACCTAGTTTTTTATTTGAAATCTATCTATAAAACTGTCTATAGGGTCGACCTAGTTTGTTATCTAAAAGCTAAAAAAGAATACTGTGTCGACCTATTCAATCTAGTAACTTGTATATGATGACAAGCATATAAAAAATAGAGTCATACTGATGCGATTGTGTGTTAAACCTACACATATTTAGAACTATAGTAGCACCATCAAATTAGTATCATAAATATATAAAATAATAAATAAAATGATAAAATAATGAAAAATATGAGATAAAACTTGCAAGGGTTATATTCACGTCAGGTTCACTAGAATGTATGTAATTATAAATGCATCATGTCTATCTATCAATCCTAACTTGAAGAAGATAGATCATACCATACACATTTGATTGGGGATACATTAGATAATTAGGTACATGACCAATATGGGGATCCTCTAAACCCAATTAGGGGATCTCTTATCATAATACACAATGCTAGGGAGGGTTCCAAAGCCTCTAGTCAAGCACAATCATGAAATACCCCTAATTAAGGCCTATGTTTTATATTCACTAAACTAATAAAAATTAAAGTAAAGTCTAATCTAGTACTCACCAAATCTTGTGGCACAAAGTGAGGGTAATAAACAACAAAATTAAACATGTATAAGAGACATATACTCACGTCGATGCATTAAAAATACTAATGGATGGAAGATAAGTATAAATGCATATCTATCTAATCTTACAAAGGAGAAACAAAGTTAGAAATACTTACCTTTGACGATTAACCCATTGAGCCTCAATCTTTCCCTTGGCCAAGGCACTTCACAAGAGGTTGTTATGGTATGTAAAGATGACAAAGACAAATCAGCTCTAAGCTACATAACCTATAAATTCATCCAAAATACTTATCCATAAGACAAGATTCATATCTCCAAAGAAAGTATGAAAGCCTAAGCTTGCTCCTCAAGTAGAATGGTGGATAAGTAGATGCACAATAGCTCTTATTTCTCTTCTCTAAATAATGGAAAAATGATATTGTATATATAGGTATATTTAACCCTAATCCCTTCTAAAAAATTTCACTGACAGGGTTGACCTAGTCACCTAGTATTATTTTTGATAATGAGCCATGCTGAAAATAAACTAAGTTGACAATGTAGGCTAATTGTCAAAATAATATAGGGTTGACCCAACTGACATAGTATTAAAACTACTAAAAGGGGATTTAAGTTAGGGAAAGGCTAAATGAAGATAGAAAATGACTGGAGGACGGTGCAAGAGAAAAGAACAAGCTTAGTGGAATGGTTTTCAAGAGACAAGCATGTAGATAACAATTGAAAAAAGGGACAATAATCTTTTGAAATCACCAATGGTCTACCCACCCCTTTCTCAGTGTACCCTTTAAGGTATACACTCAAAGAGATTGAATCTCAATGGGTTCTTGCAAGATGTAAAACATCATTAATTGATAAAATTTTGAAAATATTATGTGTATACACTAACTAAAATTACTCAAAAATGGAGACCACTGAAGATGCCCCTGTATCATACTACCAAGGGGCAAAGAAAACTTCCCCTAAAAGTTATAATTTTTTTTTGATTTGATGTGCTTCACTTGCTAAACTTTATCTTCATTGCTTGGCCTCTTGGATCTCAAGGCCTACTTGAGGATTGTATACCTTCTTGCCTTTTATCTACTATTGTAACCAATTTATCTTACACATTTACATGCTCTCTTGAGACACACTTGTATTTATTTTTTCCTCTTTCCATCTTCATCCATGTTATACCTACTACTAACAATAATTCATTTTAAAAATCATGTTCTTTCTCATGCCCTTGAGCCATTATCTAACTCTCCTCTTTGCTTGATTGTTTTGCTTGCTCCAAAGCACCTTCATGTGCCCTGTATGATCCATCTTTCATCTTTGCATCAGCCATCAATGCACCTTACTCTTTTCTTTGTATGGTTTCTCTTTCATCTACAACCTATAATTTAATCTCAACAACTATAACTTCATCATGTAGAGTACCTTCTTGTACTTGACTTATTTTTTCCTTTATGATTACTCTTATCTTAGACACCACTGTTGCATGCCATAGGTCTATGTTTTCTTTGGTTACTTCCTTAACCATCTCTCTATACATTTGATGAGGATAAAATTCATATTCTCTCTTTAAATATTCATACAAATTAGAATATTCCTCATATCTTTCCTTACGTTTCTACCCCAATGCTTCTTTGTCTTTATTGCAGCCTCTTGAGTAAGGATCTCTTCCTATTTCATGGCACCTTGCTTATTAGATGGCTGACCTGCTTGTTCTTATTCCATAATAATGACTCTATATTGAGTATCTCCTTCATCTTGGTGCCTCTTGAACACCACTTGATCATGTGTTTCTTCTTTTTATTTATTGAGCCCATGTATTGGACCAACTATCTCATTCTTCTCATCATCTCTCAAATTACATTCACACATGTCAAAGGATCATTAGTTTGAAATCCATGAGGCTTGATTACCTCCTCCTTTGTCATCTTTTATTTCTTGCTCAACACCTTCAACTATTTCTTCACTCTACCAATCTCTTCTTTTCTTTTCCTCTTTATCAATATGTTTTTGAGAGGCCATCTCACTCTTTTGCTAACTCCAACTAAAAACTTGGGTCTAAGTTCTACCAAAGCTTGTTCCAATTTTTCCAACACTACCTTCAACTCAATAATATCAATATTATATTCTTCTCATTTATTTCTATGGTTACCTTCTTGCTTAAATCCCTTTATCTTCCTTGCATTATCTTCACACACTCTCTCTAGGTCTCTCTCTTGACCTATCTCTCTTCTTGACAAGCCTTACCACTTGCCTTCTTGGCCATTCACTTGGTCTCTCTCATTTGACTCTCTCTTAAAGTCTCTTTCTTCTATTATCTATCTCTCTCCCTGAGCTTCCTTCTTGTGATATCTCACTAGCTCTCTACTCTCTCTCTCTAAGCCTCTATGGGCTAAGGGCTTCACTACAAATTTTTTCTCTTTCACTTAGATTTCTTCCTCTCTCTCATTTACCTACAACTTACTCTGGTATCCTACTAAACAACATTCATAATTATTGTAATGAACTAATCAAATTTGTACCTTTATTTATGCAAATCTTCATCAACATCCTCCCAATGAACACCTCGCTCTGATACCAAATAATGTAGAGGTCATCATTAAATTGTCTTACATGGATAAGATCACATTCACAAATACCCACCTCTATTACCTAGCTTTGATATGTAAGCTCTTCAAAACTTGTATTATTATAATATAGTTATTGACCTTTAGTTACTTATTTATCTTTCTCTTCAAACATTTTGTCCTCTATTGTATTATTCATCCTTCTTGACCATCACACTAGCCACTCTCTCATCAACTTGAAATTTAATATTTGTCTACTTTGCTTATTCTTTGGTCCCTTACTAAAAAATTGATTCAATATTTTTATGACCTTATGAAATATATTCTCATTAGTATCATGCACAAATAAGACCTACTTGGCCTTTCATTCATTCCACAAGCTTCACCAACAACTCTCATATCATGTTTTACTTCCTAAAGTCTGTCACAGTCTCTCCTAATAACCTTTTTTTAAGGATTTCCTCTTAGTATGGATGTGTATAGATTCAAATCCATTAAAAAAAAATAGATATATTCTCTATCCTTATATTTCATCCCTCAATGTTTATTGGCTTTATTCCATTGTTTGATCACTTTTATTGGCTCTTCATGGTCTTTATTTAGGCCATTAGGTCTCTTAGGGTCCTATATTACACATAGGCATGTCAAAACCATACTTATCCATATGAGATTAAGATAAAAACTCTAAAATATCTTTAATTACATCTAAACACACTTAATCACCAAGTTTCATGAAACTTTTACGATTGAAATGCTCAAAAATTCAATTTGTGGGTATAAACCATAACACAGGGTTTCCTATAGATTGTATGACCCGAGATGAATGATCTTAAGATTTCAAGATCTTAAAGATGTTTCAACTCATTGTGAATTATTTTTTAGGTTTTTATGACTTCCATGCTCTTTTTACAACCATTTGAATCAATTAATGATGCTACTATTCATTCTTTTACCATGATATAATTACTATCTATATGAAATCAATAAGACTATTACACCCAAGAGGAGACAAGATATTGCTCTAGGTTTATAGAAAATGTTTAAAACCTTGAATAAGGATTCATACACCCTATAAAAACCCCTTATGCCTCTACCAAATGTTTCAAACCCTCCTTGATAACTTAGTTTTACCACTTCTCATTCAATTTGTGTGAGGATTACATGCAACTATAGGCCTTTGTTAGGTTTCTCACCAAAATTTATGCAAGTAAATTTTAAATAAAATAAATCACATTTTTAATGAGTAATATAAGACTTACCAATTTATTCAAATCATCAAAATCTTGTTGTGCCATATCTTCCTTCAATTATGTCTACAAAGTCTTCCTACACCAACATGTATACTCATATTTCTTGAACAGAGTATGCAGGTTAAAACAGAGTTTTGTCTCTTTGAATATTTAAAATAAGACTTCCAAGTGAGATTATTAATATTATTTAATCCTTTAATTCATCATAAATTTCTTATTATCTTGTATGGCAAATCAATCTTGTTTAACACAACATACAATCCATAAAGAGTCTGCAAAATAGTTTATTCTTTTGATCACATAATATAAAGTTACAGGATTGAAAAAATAGTTTATAAAATTAATAAAATATTTATTAATTATTCTTAGGGTTATTAATCATCTCAATTATTAATCAAACCCATCAAATTTCTCTAAAAATACTCATACCAAAAACATATATCAACATTTTACAAGTACTTGGAAAATGACAACTATCTTAACTACCTCCTAACTCCCTCATGTACGTTGAGGAGATTCTAACTTAATAACCATTAACATGACCATTAAAAAATTCCTCAACATATAATCCATGTATGTGTGGTTAACCTTGATCGCTTCCATAATTCTAACCCAAACCAATCATAACATTGAGACCTCTTTAGACATGATTGCCAATTCTGTAGTAAGACAAAAAGTTTGAAATTTAAAATAAGGAATTGGTGGGAAAAAATTATATAGACTCAAATTTGAATTTTAAGACTACATAAGGACTCTAACCACTTAAAATACATTATACTAGACTTATACTAACTAAAACTAGTCAAAAATGGAGACCACTAAAGATGCCCTTGCATCATACTACCAAGGGGAAAAGAAAACTTTACCTCAAAGTTATAAACATTTTTACTTTGATGTGTTTCATTTTCTAAATTTGATATTCATTAATTGGCCTCCTAGATCCCAGGGCCTACTTGAGTATTGTATACCTTCTTAATTTTTGTCTAATGCTACAACCACTTTATCTTGCACATGTACATACTCTCTTAAGCCACACTTGTATTTCTTCTTTCCTCTTACCATATTCATCCATGTTTATACATGAAAATAAAAATAATTCATTAGAAAAATCATGTTCTTTCTCATGCCCTTGAGGAATTATCCAACTCTCCTCTTTTTACTTGGTTGTTGTGCTTGTTCCCAAACACCTTCATGTGCCCTGTATGATTCATTTTTCATCTTTGCATCAGCCATCAATGCACCTTACTCTTCTCATTTTATGGATTATCTTTCATCTACAACCTATACTTCAACCTCAACAACTACATATTCATCGTGTAGAGTGCCTTCTTGTACTTGACTTATTTTTCCCTTTATGAGTACTCTTATCTTGGAAACCACTACTATATGCCATAAGTTTATGTTTTATTTGGTCACTTTATTAACCATTTATCTATACATTTGATGAGGATAAAAATCATATTCTCTCTTTAAATATTCATATAAACTAGAATATTCCTCATACCTTTCCTTATGTTTCTGCCCCAATGCTTCTTTATTTTTATTTGCATCCTCTTGAATGAGGATCTCTTCCTATTTCATGGTACCTTTCCTCTTAGATGGTTGACCTGCTTGTTCTTCTTCTATCATCATGACTCTATATTGAGTCTCTCCTTCATCTTGGTTCCTCTTTAATACCACTTGATCATATACTTCTTCTTTTTGTTTCTTGAGTTGATGCATCAGCCCAACTATTCATTCTTCTCATCATCTCTCAAACCTGCATTCACACATGTCAAAGCATCATTAGTTTTAAATCCATGAAGCTTGATTGCCTCTTCCTTTGTCATATTTGGATGCTTACTCAACACCTTCAATTATTTCTTAACTCTACCAATATCTTCTTGTCTTTTCCTCTTCATCACTATCCTTAAGAGGCCATCTCACTTCTTTTCTAACTCCAATTGAAAATTTGGGTTTGAGTTCTACCAAAGATCACTCTAATTTTTCCAATACTACCTTCAACTCAGTAATCTCACTCTTATCATCTTCTTCTTTCTCCTTTTGGTTACCTTCTTGCTTAAATCCCTTCATCTTCCTTATATTATCTTCACTCACTCTCTCTAGGTCTCTCTCTTGACCTATCTCTCTTCTTAACAAGCCTTCCCACTTACCTTCTTGACCATTTAATTGGTCTCTCTCACTTGAATCTCTCTCTTAGAGTCTCTTTATTCTATTCTCAAGATCTCTCCTTGAGATTCCTTCTTGTGATCTCTCACTATCTCTCTACTTTCTCTCTTTAAGCCTCTATGGTCTAAGGGTTTCACAACAACTTTATACTCTTTCACTTAGATTTTTTCCTCTCTCTCTCATGTACCTATAAATTTCTTTAGCAACCTCCTAAATTATCTTCATCATTCTTGCAATGAACTAATCAAATTCATAAACTAAAAAAAAAAACTAAATTTGTACCTTTCATTATGCAAACCTTCTTCAGCTTTTTCCCAATGAAAACCTCACTCTAACACTAAATAAGGCATAGGTCATCATTAAACTATCTTTCTTGGATAAGATCACATTCACAAACACCCACCTCTACTACCTAGCTTTTATCTGTAATCTCTTCACAACTTATCTTCCTCTAATCTAGTTCTTGACCTTTGGTTACTTGTTTATCTCTACCTTCAAACATTCTATCCTGTATTATACTATTCATCCTTCTTGACCATCACACTGGTCACTCTCTCATCAACTTACACTTTTGTCTAGGTCTACTTTACTTATTCTTTGGTAAGAACTCATTAGTCCCTTACTCCAAACTTGATTCAAGATTTCTCTAACCTTATGAAATATATTCTCATTAGTATCATGCACAAACAAGACTTACTTAGCCTTCTTTTTATTCCAAAAGCTTCACCAACAACTCTCATAACATGCTTTACTTCTTGAACTATGCAACAGTCTCTCCTAGTAGCCTTTTTTTAAGGATTTCCTCTTAGTACAGATGTGTATAGACTCAAATCCATAAAATAAACTAATTTATAGATACCCTCTATCCTTATCTTTCATCCCTCAATTTTTCTTGGATTTATTCCATTGTTTGATCACTTTTATTGGCTCTTCATGGTCTCTCTTTAGGCCTTTATGTCTCTTAGGGTCGTGTCTTACACATAGTCATGTCAAAACCATACTTATCCATATGGGATTAATCTAAAATATATTCACTCACATCTAACCACACTTAATCACCAAGTTTAACCAAATTTGTAAGGTTGGAATGCTAAAAAATTCAATTTGTAGGTATAAACCCTAACACAAGGTTCCGGTAGACTGTATGACTTGAGATGAATGATATTAAGATTCAATCTCTTAAAGAGATTTCAAACCACTGTGAATAATTTTCAAGGTTTGTATTACTACCATGATCTTTTTCTAACCATTTAAATCAATTAATGATGCTATTTTTCATTCTTTTACTATTCATTATTATACCATGATACAGTGATCATCTATATGAAATCAACAAGATTATTACACCCGAGAGGAAACAAGATGTTGTTCTAGGTTTTTAGTAAAGGTTTCAAACCTATAATAATGCTTAATACACCCTATAAAAACCCCTTATTCTTCTACCAAATGTTTTAAACCCTCCTTTATAACTCAATTTTTCCACTTCTCATTTAATTTGTGTGAGGATTACAGGCAACTACAGGCCTATGTTAGGTTTTTCACCAATATTTATACAAGAAAATTTTAAATAATGTAAATAATATTTATAATGAGTAATAATAGACTTACCAATTGATTCAAATCATCATAAACTTGTTGTGTCATATCTTCCTTCATTTATGTCTATAGAGTCTGTCTACACCAACATGTATACTCAAATTTCCTGAATAGAGTATGCAGGTTGAAACATAATTTTGTATCTTTGTATCTTCAAAAAGAGAATGCCAAGTTTGATTATTAATATTATTTAATCCTTTAATTCATCATAAATTTCTTCTTATCTTATATGGTAAATCAATCTTGTTTAACACAACATACAATCCATAAAGAGTCTGCAAAATAGTTTATCCTTTTGATCATAGAATACAAAGTTACATGATTGAACAAATAGTTGATCAAACTAAGAAAAATATTTATTAATTATTCTTTGGGTCATTAATAGTCTCCATTATGAATCCACCCCATCAAATCACTCCAAAAATATTCATAACAAAAACATATATCAACATTTTACAAGTACTTGGAAAACAACAACTACCTTAACTACCTCATAACTCCCTCATGTACATTGAGGAGAGTCTAACTTCCTAACCACTAATATGACCATTTAAAAATGACTCAACATATGATCCATGTATGTATGGTTAACCTTGGTCACCTTCCATAGTTATAACCCAAACCAATTACAACGTTGAGACCTCTTTAGACATGATTTCCAACTCCATATTAAGATAAGAAGTTTGAAAATTCAAATAAGGAAATTGGTGGTAAAAAACTATATAGAATAAAATTTGAATTTTAAGAATGCCTAAGTAATATAACCACTACTAACACATTATTTTGGACTTATACTAACTAAAACTACTCAAAAATGGAGACCACTGAATATGCCCCTACATCAACAACGAACAACCTCAATAAAATTATCATGATGTTGCAACACTGTGTGACTTAGTACTCCACTAAATTTTTACATCAAGGAATTACATTTGGAATTGATCACTTATTATATCACACAAAACATGAAAACATGAAAAAACTAAAAATGAGGATTAATTCCTCATCATCACTTTCGTAGCCTCTACACACGAATCATACCACTCAATCTTACATAGCATACATATTCACCACTACCATTGGTAATCATCTTTGGCATAGTCATTTTTATGCAATTTATTTTTCACTAATCTAGATGTGTGACCTCATCATTATTAGATGATGAGAGGATGCTAGAAGTCCTCAAACCTCCATTTCCTCCATCCTCCTATTTTTTACTACTTAATTATAAAATGCGATCATGATGCTCGTTATTATAATGTGCCACAATATGGATGTTGTGTACAAGTGATAGTGCATCCAGTTACAATTGAAGTAATATTTATTTTTATTTTTTGACACTTTTATAATAATAATTTAATACTAATTAAATAAAATGACACATTGAATCCTTAATGAAAAAATACTATAGTCAAACACATACTAAAATATTAATAAACCTATAAAATTCTCTAAACTCAAAATTAACACTTTATAAAAATAAAAATAAAAAGTTGAGCACCAAAGCAACAAACTCCAGTGACATTGACATTGATACATTTGCATCAAATGATGGGATATTAGATGGAGACTACTCACAGTGAATGAAAAAAATGCAAGCTTTGGTAAGAGATGGGTGTAGACAAATAGAGTGAGAGGAACAAATTAGATTGATAATGATGGTGCATGAGACTAGTTTTTTTTATTCATGAGAAAGTGGATTATAAAGAGAAGATGACATAATGGAGCACAAAGGTGGATATTAAGAGTGTGCATGGACATCAGACCTAGTGGAATCACACACATCGATATGTTTGGTAATGACATGAAATGCATAATTTTATTATCAACATTGGAAAGAGCCAAAAATGTTATCCTTTAATGATGATAAAATCAAAAGATTTTGGTGCACGGATTAGTCTTGCTAGAACTTTTTTGAAATGAACAGAATCTATAAGAGAATACAAATGACATAGGTATACAACATTGATAGGAAGAAGGTAAATATATGAATCCACACAACAATATTGAATGGATTGTTCTTTAAATTGGTGATTATAAATTTGCACACAAATGATGCCAACTCACAAGTCTTGGATGATAAAATGTAAGAATAGTTATAAAATAATCATGTTGTTCAAAAAATTTAGTAAAGTATCTCTCAGATCTACATCAAAACAAAATCACACATAAAATATACATGTGGATGAAAACAACCAAAATACTCACTATCAAATAAAAACATCTTAACCTTGACAAAAATAAACCTATTTCAAACTATAAAAACACTCATCTTTAAAATGTGTTGGGTGAATATTTTGTTGGCCAGCTAATTGGTGACCAAAATAGTTCCTATCACCACAGCATAGGGAGATGGGTCATCCTGGTGTGCAGGTTTAATACATTAACAGGGGACAAATCTCTCCTCTCATCAAGGGGAGGTTCCCTATTAAATATGTTGAGGCTATATACTATATATATAAGCAGAAAGTAAGACACAGGGGTAGGATAAACCATCCATCTCTCTTTTTTTAGAGATGATGCTGATAAACAAGGAAGAAATCCTAGGTGATGGGGAAGGTACTTCGCTTCTTTCAGAAGCAACTTTCAACCAAGAGCCAGATTCCTTACTAAATAATAGAAATCCTAGTGCAATGATAGAAGGCACTTCTCTTCTTTTAGAAGTGTTCTTCAGCAGGCAGCAGAAATCTTTTAGGTAGCAAGTAACTGGTAACGAGGGTGCTGAGTGACTAGCAACCCAAGAGAAAAATGAAGAACAATGGGGGCACCACGTCATCCCAAGGCTCGTTACACAAGAAAGGAAAATGCAAACACACTGAAGGTACTTATAGGGACACAATGTCATCCCACAGTTGGCCTTCAGGACACCTTCCTAATCACCTCCACTAGTTGTTAAATCAAATAGATAAGAAAGCTCTTAGGATATAGACATAAGAAAAATCTCCTAAAATAACACAAGTTATAACAGCACAAAGTCTACAAGTAACTTGTTTTCTCATTCAAATAAAATAATATGAATTACAATCTGAGTTCAAAGTCTCAGTAATGCCTTTCAATTTGGGTAGGGTTTTGCTTCTAATAATTAAAAAGGTCTCCCTTCCAATGACTATATAGGCCTGAGGGAGGCTTGGCACTTTTTCCCAATGAAGTGACCCATTCAGTGCATTCAATACCTTGGATGCATCCTTGGTATTGTCAGGAAAGGCCATGCTAGAACAGGGTGGCTACCTTAACTATGGCGTGTTGATTCATCTCTAGTGCCTCCTCCTTAGCTTGAATCACTCATTCATTCACATGCTTAGCCGTGCAACTGTCTACTCTACCTTTACCTCCAAGGGGACAAATAGATGACACTTTCAATGTTAGCAGACCCCAAATATCTACCTGACAAACTACTTTACCTATTAGTAGTAACTCCTACTGAGTTTCCCTCTCTGTCTCTTCCTTCTCTTAGCCCTGGCCTTAGGCTTTTTAAAATGCATCTGGGTTCATCTCTTGAGTCCAAAAAAATCAATAGACACTTAAATATAGCCGATTTGGCTTTCACATGTCTTTCCTTTATTAAAGGTTAACGGCTAGCCAGTCACTTTAAATTTGATGTTCATGGGCCTGTCATCTTGCCATGATGCAAGTGAGGACATGTGGTGGCATCCATGATTTTGAAATAAGCTTATCAGTATAAGTTTTGAAACTGTTAGAGGTTGAGGGGGGCCGTGGACATAGACACATGGTAGGTTTTGCTGCACTGGGTTGGGACACGTGGTGAGTTTTACTCTATGAAGCTTCATTTGAAACTGCATCTCAACATGTGACACCTGGCAACATCCACTACTCTTTAAGGCTCAAACCTTTCCCAAAGGGAACTTTCCCTTTGGGGTCTTTGATTTCTCTAGTGGGTTGTTGGTCCTTTGTTTCCTTGGATCTATGTGTGCCTTTGTATTGTGAGTGCCTCTTTCTTTTGACACAGGGTGCCTTCCATAGGAACAAGTGAAAACACGTGGCATCTTCCACCTTCTTGGGCCTTTACGACACCATAGAAATGTTTGGGGATCATTCAAGCTCTTGCGGATGATGACACTTGCCAACATCCACCAATCTCTATATGGGACATGTGGCATGATCTGTTGCTCTTAGGAAAAACATAGTGAAGCCTTCTGTAGTTGCCACTTGTCACCCTCCACAAAAATTAGGAAGAAGTTTTATCGAAAGGGACCCTACAGCTTATAAGGAACTCTGAGAAGTGAATTCCAATACATGTCATGTTCTGCTGAGTTACAATGCTGACATGTGGTGTGGTCTAAATATTTTTAGCAATCACAAAAACATAGCTATGTGGCGGCTTCCACAATTTTTATAAAAAAGGACACATGGCACCTTCCACCACTTCTCTAAAACAAAGCATAAAGGGGCTCAGTCGATGACACTTGGCAACATCCGCTTGACTCTTTCTTTTATGTGCATCTCTTTTCTTAACTGAGGCAACCTTTGAACCCGTGCATTGAACCAATTAAACATTAAACCCATTGAACTAATGAACCAAAATGGTTCAAGGTTCAACAGTTCAATGGTTCAAGCTTTTGAGACTCATTAAGTGCTTGGGGCCGCAAAACTTTGAAATGGTTGACCTTTAAACTGTTGCCAAAGTGCTTAGGTCTTATTGATGATGTTTGAACCTTTGAACCCATTAAACCCATTGAACTAAAATGGTTTGAGGTTCAATGGTTCAATCCTTGTCATGATGCTTGCCGACAGGCCCTTTTTGATTGAACTAAAGTGCTGACCTGAACCTGAAGGTGACCAAGTACTAGAAACTTGCTCTTTTGATTGAACTCGCCTGTAGAAGCCTTTGAACCTATTGAACTTGTTAGTCCCTTTACCAAAAAGTTGAGAAAATGATGAAATTGAATGTTTTAGAACAAATTTTTAGAAAGGGGAGGGACAATTTTTGCCATGCAGGACCAAAATAGTCATATGTTGTTTGAAAAATGAGGAGTCATTTTTTAGGGACAACAGCTAGCTCATGTTGGGGAACTTCCTTCAGATGACAACTCAAAATAGCTGAAGGGAGTAGAAACTAGAATCTCCAGTGCGTTGAAGTGTGCCATTGGGCTTGGAGTCATGCTACCCAAAAAAAAAGGCTCCAAAAAAAATGAAAATGAAACAAACAAAACAAAACAAAAGACTATACAAATATACATATGTATAGGGGAACTCATCCAATACTTCAAGAGTTGAAGTGCTTCAGATGTTGCCCATTATGAGGCAGAGAAAAGAGAGTTCCATCTTAATACTTCAACAAGAAATTATTTTAACCATTGAGCTGATGAATAGTAAAAGGGCCCCTCCACAGGGAATCAAACTTTTCGTGCATCCCCTTTGGTTCTCTCCTCTTGTCCCACAGTAGGACTTGATCTCCAATTTGGAAATCACAATTCTTTGCTTTCTAGTCGAAGAGCTTCTTCACCAGACTTTGATGGGTGGAAATTCAGTCCACCACTATAGTTCTCTGCTCATTTAGCTCAGCAAGACACATGATCCTCTTCTCAAGTGAGCTCTCATACGTTTGATCTTCAATTACCTTAGCCAATTTCAATGCTGACAATTCTAAGGTGATTGGTATCTCAGCATTTACACCATAAAGAATTTGGAAGGGAGACATACCAATTGCTATCTTTGGTGTAATTCTATCTACCCATAGAGGATCAACCAATGCCTTATGACAAGTCTTTTGGCTGTCATCCACCAGCTTCTTGATGATAGTCACCAAATTTTTATTGCTTGACTCAGCCTGTCCATTCCCTTATGGGAAGTAATCAGAGGAATAAGAGAGTGTAATTCCATAGTAGAAGTAGAATTGAGTAATCTCCTAGGAATTGAAATAGGTAGCATTATCAGTGACAATTTTGATTGGGACCCCAAACCTGGACATGATGTTTTCTTTGAGGAAATTGCAGGCTACTTCTAAAGTAGCATGTTTGGTTGGAACTACTTCCACCCATTTGGTGAAGTAGTCTATTGCTATAAGGACATAATCATGTCTAGCACTTGACAATGGGTTCATAGCACTAATAAAGTCAATTCCCCATTGCTAGAAAGGCTCCTTTATGACCACTAGTTTGAGAGGTAGGGCAGCTAGCTTGGGCCTTCTGACAAACTGCTAGCACAGTTCACATCTCTTGACCCATTGTATGCATCTCGAAAGAGAGTTGGCCAATAGTACCTGGCTCGTAGGATCTTATGGGCAGTCACAGGGGCAAAAATATTTCCTCCATAGGCAAAATTGTGGAAGAACTTCAGAAGTCAGCTTTGTTGCTCCTTGTCCACACAATGAAGGAACATTCCATCAAGGTGCCTCTTGTACAGGCCATTGTCCTAGAGGACAAAATTAGCGGCTTTCATCTTGATGGTCCTCCTTTCTTTATAAGACAAGTTTGTAGGACATTCACCATAAGTAAGGAAATAAGCAATACCTGAATACCACTCATTTGTGGTGGAGACAAAGAGGACTGTAGGTGAGTCATCCACTTCTGGTTCTTCATGCTCCATTCCTCTTGGCTTGTTATTAGCAATCAGTTGGCATAACCCCTTCCCATGCACCAAATTCATCGGCTTGATGATCAAATCAAACTCTTAGATTTTTTCAACCCAATTGCCTCTTTTCATCCAAAACTCCTGCTGAGTCAGTATAGATTTCACTATGGTGTCAGGGACCAAGGCAGTAACTCGAGAATTGAGGATGTAGAAATGAAATTGTTTCACAACCTTCCCCACCACGTAAGCGTGCTTCTCCATATTTGAGTACTTCAGCTCATGAGCTTTGAGAGGATAGCTCATAAAAGAAATAGAAGATTCCATACCTTCTTTATTTTGTTGAACCATAATTGCTGAAAGCGTATGTACTGAAGCATAGCTGTAAATAGTGAACTCTTTGCTATAGTCTAGGCAAACTAGAATTGGAGCATGGGCAATGGCATTCTTGACATCCTCAAAGGCCGACTTGCCTTCTTCAATCCAACTGAAGGTGGCTTTTCCCTTCATCATGTTTACAATGTGCTGAGTCTTCTCGACAAACTCGAGGATGAACCTCCATAAGAAATTCACCTTCCCAAAGAAAGAGTGAACAGCAGTCTTGCTTATGGGCAAGGAAAGTTCTTAGATAGACTTGACTCTGTCTGAGTCAATATTTATGCCTCTTTTGGACACAATTTTTTTGAGAAGTTTTCCCTTTATTACTCTAAAAATTGACTTCTTAGGGTTTAAAGAAATGCCATTCTGGTGGCAACATTCCAACACTTATTATAAATGACTCACATGATCTGGGTGATGCTTAGAGAAGATAGTCAAGTCATCAAGACCCATCTCATCCTTAGAGGCAAGGTCCATTTCTCTTTGAAAGGTGGCATGAGCATTTATCAAGCCAAAAGGCATCCTTTTATATGTAAATGTGCCCCAAGGTGTGGTGAAAGCAGTCATATGCTGGTCTGCTTCACCAACTTTGACCTGATTATATCCTGAGAAGCCATCTAGCATTGATAACATCTCTAAGCCTGTCACTGTCTGCAGCACTTGATCCATGATTGGCAAAGGATAATTATCCTTCAAGGATGCCTAATTCAAATTTCTAAAATCTACACAAAGGTGAATTTCACCATTCTTCTTCCTTACAGGCACTATATTGGCAATCCAAGTGGAATGATGGATTGGGAAGATTATCTTGGCATTTAGCATTTTTTTAATCTCTAATAAAATAGTACCTGATATTTTTAGATTATAATGCTGAGACTTTTGCCTGTAAGGTGTTGAATCAGCCTTGAGAGGAATGTTGTGTCGAATTTCATCAGGCTAGAGTGATTTCAGGTCAACATAGGAGTATGTTAGGACATCCATGTAGTCATTGAGCAAAGTCGTGAACTTGAAATGCTCTTCAAGAGTACAACATTTCCCAATGTTCACCATCTTGGGGTCTGCCTTGGTTCCCAAATTTACTTGATCAAACTCCTAGGAGGAGCTTGAATCCATTTGCTACTTTTTGATGAATTTATCATGCTTATCAAATATTTTCTCAAGGGAAACAAGGCCTTTGGGAATTTTATTCCCTTTTAGTTGCAAGAACTCCTCACCTATGCTTGAAATTGATTCAAGAGTCAGTTCGGGCTCTTGAGGTTTACTGCCTTCAAAATGTAGTCGTTCAAAGTTGTCCCTTTGCTCCAAGAAGGCAATGATTTAATTGTCATCATTGAATACCTACCAATGATTGGCATTATCAGGCATGCTTGGTCTAAAGACCAGCTCAATAGTGTACCTGTCTCCTTTGAAGTCTAGGTGGGGGATCAAGAGTGTGGCTAAAACAACTAGTGCATTAGCTTGATCATTGAATTCTCTGGGAACTATAGAGATTTTGAAAGCATCAAAGTTTTCAAGTTGATCCCAGACTAGATTATGGTAGTGGCACAATCTTTCATTCTTGGTTTGATACAAGTTTCTCACCTAACAAACCACTAGTTCGGCATTTCCTTTAGCATGAAGGAACTTGATGCCTTTATCCCTAGTAGCTTTTAATCCCAGCAACAGAGATTCATACTCGGCTATGTTATTAATGTTGTTGAATTGTAACTTATAAGATGAAGGAAAAATATCTCCTTGAGGAGATATTAACACAACCTGGGCTCCTGAACCGGTGGAGGAGCAACTGCCATCAAATTCAAGAATCCATACCTCATTTGATACTAATTTTCTTTTGGGTTCTTTATTCTGAGAAGAGGATTCTTCCACACTCATATTGGGCTCAGAAAATTCTTCTGTTGTTCCACCTGACTGCATTTCTAGGTTGTCTCCTGTAGGAGCTTCATTAGATGCCTCATGAACTTCATCTATGGATAGAAAGTAGTTACCCGTGCCTGAAGACTCAAACAGGATTTGAGCTTCAGGTGCTGAGGTCTGAGTGACTATGTATTTTGCTTCCTTTTTAGGGAGTAGCCTCTTCATGACACCTTTGGCTAGAATCTTTGCCTCTAATAAATCCATGCTCAATTCACCACCAACATCCCTACAAAAATTCCACCCAAGAAGGATACCATATGATGCTGAGACGTCTGCTACCAAGACAGTCATCTTGATTCTTTTGTTTAGAAAGGTAGTAAATGCAAATTGGGTGTCTTTTATTTTCCCCAATAGTGGCACTTGCTTGTTCTCCATGGAGAAGCACCTACCAAACATCTTGGTTAGTGTGAGATTAAGGGATTCGACTACTTTAGTAGGCATGACATTGTCTGAAGCTCCAAAGTCGATAATGTAATTATTCTGCTTCCGCCCATTTATTAGCAATGAGACATAAAAAGGTTCAATCCTACTAGGAGCAGTAGGAGGGAAAATGACAAGATTTTTCTTGGTGGATGCATCCTTGGGGGGATCATGAGTCACTTTGGGAACTGCTTGTTCGATAGGGACATTCTAGTTTTTAACACACTGAACCAATTTATCTAATTGTTCAGGATGGGACTGTAGGAATTCAAATTCAGACATTTGAATCTTGGTTTTCTTAATATGATCAATTATGTCAAATGCTAGAAATGAACTAGGTATAGAGGATGAGAGCTCATCTTTTTGAGTTTGAGGGGGGGGAGAACTGGACTGTGGGCTTGAAGTAAAAGGCATAGGGGCGTTTGGGGTACTTACCTTTCTTGCAATCACCAGGCCCTTTGGCTGAAAAGGGAGAGTGGATCCCTGCTTAGCAATCAAAATTGTTGGTTGAGGTTGCTCTTCTAATTTCTCTTTATCAGCTTGTTGAGCTGATTAATGCTTAGACCGGGTGAATACAACATATGACCCCTCAGCTGCATTGCCTTTACTCCTGGGTTCATCCTGATAGTTTAAGAAACCAATATGGGAGTTGCCAACTAATTCTTCTTCTTCTTCAGTGAAAATATTAATGTCATCTTTAGGATTTAACTCAGGCTGGGATGAGAAGTTTGATTCAACTTCAAGATATCCAACTGCTAAGTCAGTTGGAGGTGCTTTGAGGGTGAGATTCCTCTGTGGAGGAAGAAGGCAATTTTGTTGTCCTTGATTCTTGGCAGCATTGCCTTGGTACACCTGATTTTGAAATGTCCTCTTGTGTATATCTCTATATGCAGGAGTAGATGACATTCCTTGCACCACTTGTCTTTTGAGAGCTAGCACTTCATTTGCTAGCTTCTGCATCATAGGATCAGTGGTGGTGGAAGGGGAATACTCTAAAGAAGAAGATTTACCTCTATTTGGGTCCCTCCATATCTTTCTTGCTAAGATAAGGTCATCTTTGACTTCAATAGCCAAATCTTGAGTAGCTTCAAGATCTATGTGACTGGCTCTTCTTAGCAAAAAACTCACATCAAGTAGTTGTGAGTTAATGAAGAAGCATTTGAGGTTTTCAGGGGTTAGCTGAGCAATACCAGGAATTTAGTTCCTCAGCTTATCAAACTTTTCTATGAAATCCCTCATAGGCTCTTAGGGTTCTATCTTCATTTGTGTGAGTTGGTCCAATAAGGTGTGTGCATCCTCTGCAGGCTTGAATCTGGCCTTAAATTTGGCTTTGAGTGTGTCCCAATCAGTTATTGATCAGGCTTACAGGTGGTAAAACCAATCTACAGTGGCACCTTGGAGTGTTTCCATGAAAAGCCTAACTGCCATGTCCTCAAATTCTATGCCTATCATGCCATAGGCTATGTTGAAGGCAACAACGTGTTCATCAGGATGGACTTTTCCATCCCCAAAGAATTTGGGGAAATTCTTTCTTGAGCTTCGTGGAAGTTCATGTAGGGGTGGAGTTAACTTAAGCAGGCCAAAAGAGTTACCCCAGGGGCCTCGAGCTGTCATGATATGATTATTGAAAGTAGGGATAACAAATCTAGGTAGAATTTGGATGGGCAAGGCTCTACTAACCATAGGAAAAGTAGCTTTGCCTTGTGTTGGTGTCTTGGTACAAGTAGGAGGGACACTCCTAGATCGTTGAACTTGAGGTTGGGGAGAAAGCAAGTCAAAATCTCTTTGTTGTGCCAACTCAAAGATAGGATCAACAACACCTTGAGCTCTCTGGCTTCTGGTATAATGTGGGGTTGCCAGATTGTGAATCAAAAATGGAAAAGGACTAGTCACACTTTAGTTTAAAGCTTGAGGCTTCAAACTACTTGTCCTTCTCCAGCGGAGTCACCAAAAACTATTGGGTGAATATTTTGTCAGCCAGCTAACTGGTGACCAAAATAGTTCCTATCACCACAACATAGGGAGATGGGTCATCCTGGTGTGCAGGTTTACTACATCAATAGGGGACAAATCTCTCTTCTCATCAAGGGGAGGTTCCCTATTAAATATGCAGAGGCTATATATTATATATATAAGCAGAAATTAAGACACAAGGGTAGGATAAACCATCCATCTCTCTTTTTTTAGAGATGATGCTGAAAAACAAGGAAGAAATCTTGGGTGATGGGGAAGGTACTTCTCTTCTTTCAGAAGCAACTTTTAGCCAAGAGCCATATTCCTTCCTAAATAGTAGAAATCTTGGTGCAATGACAGAAGGCACTTCTCTTCTTTCAGAAGTGTTCTTTAGTAGGTACCAAAAATCTTTCAGGTAGCAAGTAACTAGTAAGGGGGGTGCTGAGTGACCAGCAACTCGAGAGAGAAAAATGAAGAATAATGGGGGCACCACATCATCCCAAGGCTCTTTACATAGGAAAGGAAAATGCAAACACACTGAAGGTACTTATGGGGGCACAACGTCGTCCCATAGTTGGCCTTTAGGACACCTTCCTGATCACCTCCACTAGTTCTGCTTGTTAAATCAAATGGACAAGAAAGCTCCTAGGAAATAGACATACGAACAATCTTCTAAGATAGCACAAGCTGTAACAACACAAAGTCTACAAGTAACTTGTTTTCTCATTTAGATAAAATAATATGAATTACAATCTAAGCTCAAAGTCTCAGTTATACCTTTCAATTTGGGTAGAGTTTTGCTTTTGATAATTAAAAAGGTCTTCCTTCCAATGACATAAGAGATTACAATATATAGAGGCCTGAGGGAGGCTTGGCACTTTTTCCCAATGAAGTGACCCATTCAGTGCATTCAATGCCTTGGATGCATTTTTAGTCTTGTCAAGAAGGGCCATGCTAGATCAGGGTAGCTACCTTAACTATGGCATGTCGATTCATCTCTAGTGCCTCCTCCTTAGCCTGAATCACTCATTCATTCACCTGCTTAGCTGTGCAATTGTCTACTCTACCTTTACCTCCAAGGGGACAAATAGATGGCACTTTCAATGTTAGTAGACCCCATATATCTACCTGACGAACTGCTTCACCTATTGGCAATAACTCCTACTGAGTTTCTCTCTCTATCTCTTCCTTCTCTTGACCCTGGCCTTAGGCTTTTTTGAATGCATATGGGTTCATCTCTTGAGTTTGAAAAAATCAATAGACACTTAAATGCAGTCGATTTGGCTTTCACAGGTCTTTCCTCTATTGAAGGTTAACAACTAGCTAGTCACTTTAAATTTGACATTCGTGGGCCTGTCATCTTATCGTGATGCAGGTGAGGACACGTGGTAGCATCTGTGATTTTGAAATAAGCTTATCAGAATAAGCTTTGAAACTATTAGAGGTTGAGGGGGGGCACAGATGTAGACACATGGTAGGTTTTATTGTACTGGGTTAGGACACATAGCGGGTTCTACTCTATGAAGCTTCATTTGAAACTACGTCTCAGCATGTGACACCTGGCAACATCCACGGCTCTTTGAGGCTCAAACCTTTCTCAAAAGGAACTTGCCCTTTAGGGTCTTTGATTTCTCTGGTGGGATATTGGTCCTTTGTTTCCTTAGCTCTATGTGTGCCTTTGTATTGCGAGTGCCTCTTTCTTTTGACATGTGGCACCTTCCACAGGAACAAGCAAGGACACATGGCATCTTCCACCTTCTTGGGCCTTTACGACACCATAAAAACATTTGGGGATCAGTCAAGCTCTTGCAAATGATGACACTTATCAGCATCCACCGCTCTCTATATGGGACGTGTGGCACGGTCCGCTGCTCTTAGGAAAAACATAGTGAAGCCTTTCACAATTGCCACTTGTCACCCTCTGCAAAACTTAGGAAGAAGCTTTACCAAAAGGGACCCTATAGCTTATAAGGAACTCTGATAAGTGAATGCCAACACATTTCATATTCTGCTGAGTTATAATGCTAATATATGGCATGGTCTGAATATTTTTAGCAATCATGTAGATGTAAACACGTGGCACCTTCCACCACTTCTCTGAAACAAAGCATAAAGGGGCTCGGCCGACAACACTTGGCAGCATCCGCTTGACTCTTTCTTTTGTGCACATCTCTTTTCTTAACTGAGGTAACCTTTGAACCCATGCATTGAATCGATTGAATGTTGAACCTGTTGAACTGATGAACCAAAATGGTTCAAGGTCCAACGGTTCAAGCTTTTCAGACTCGTTAAGTGCTCGGGGTTGCAGAACTTTGAAATGGTTGACCTTTAAACCGCTGCTAAAGTGCTTAGCTCTTGTTGATGATGTTTAAACCTTTGAACCCATTGAACTGAAATGGTTCGAGGTTTAATGGTTCAATCCTTGTCCTGATGCTTGCTGACAGGCCCTTTTTGATTGAAAAGTGCTAACCCAAACCTGAAGGTGACCAAGTATTGGAAACTCGCTCTTTTGATTGAAATCGCCTGTAGAAGCCTTTGAACCTATTGAACCTGTTATTACCTTTACTAAAAATTTGATAAAATGATGAAATTGAATGTTTCAGAACAAATTTTTGGAAAGGGGAGGGACAAATTTAGCCATACAGAACCAAAATAGTCATATGTTGTCTAAAAAATGAGGAGTCATTTTTCAGGGACAATAAAATGAAGATTTATATTATTTGGGGCAAAACACAAGAGATTTTCCCATGTACATTTCTTACAGATGGATCATTTCAATTTGATATCAAATATTAATTAGTTAGAGTTCTCATTAATAAATCACAATACTTAGACTAAAAATTGAATACATAATAAAGTATTTCTTCTTATATATCCAATCTAATCATTTATTCATTGATAGAGATTACAATATATAGGTATTTTCACTCCATCTTATGAGTAAAATAATTCTTTAATCCCTTAAATATCTCATTCTATCTCATAAAATCTCATGCATATCTCTAAGACATCTCAACTAAGTCTATCTATGTGAGTTACTTAAAGATAACAACTCATTGTCTCACATTATTATTTATTATCATAATATATTTTATCACTCAAACATATATTTAAATACCCATACAAACATATAATGTGAGCACTAAGCTATGATATTCCTAACAACAATATAAAAATGTTTACATTTTTTGGATTTCTTTAGTTTTTATACGAAAGGTTCTATCACCTTTGGCTATGAAAGATGTCATTGATCTTATTTGTTAATACTTATTGATGTAAATTTTGCTGCTTCAATGGTTTTAATGTTTAATTTTGTTCTTATTTTATTATTTTATTTATTTATAACTTTGGATTTGTGTTTCTTTGGATCCTTTCTAGATTTTTAAATAATTATATAACTCATTTTTATATTAATAAAAGGGGCTAAGGACCCCCTGCAATCCTATTTTACCAATCAAAACAAAATGTTCCTTCTATGGTTAAATTTTATGATGTAAATATGAATGATAATGTATTAAATGATGTGAATGTAAATGATTCAAGTGCTAAATTTATGGATGCAAATTATATGAATGGTAATGTTTTGACTAGATTGTTGATCTTTCTAATGAAGAGAAAGATAAAGATAAAATAATTGATTTGTTTAGACAATGCATCCTCTACCACCCTATAATAATAAGTGAAATGTTATATGTATTAAATAATGTCAAAATAAATTATTATAATGTATATCAGCCTTTTAGAGGTTCCAAATCCATAATTTAATGTTATCATTTCTATAAAAAAATCTAATGTTGTTCCTCATCTCATTTCTTCCAATTGTATTTTTGTTTCTTGCCTTCCCATACTAGTTTTAATGCTTCACTTGTTTCCCCTCAAGTTCCTCAACCACCTCAACATGTTCCAAACTTTCATTTATTTTTAATGGTGTTTCTAAAGTGCCTAATGTTTCCATTCCTGCCTATTCCGCCACCACTTCTCTTCACAAACCTAGAAGTTACTACCCTTGCACAAACCATATATGATATGTAACAAGTAAAATTTCTCTCTCAAGGGTTTCAAAATCCAAGTATAAGGGTCACTTCACATGATATATTTCTCAACCCTTTGGCTTATGATGCCCTTTCTTACCTTTTGCCTATATGTTTTTTAGCTCAAAAGTATGAATTACTCAATGGTAAAGGTTATCCTTCTCATTATATCAAATATTTATATGCTTCATGTTTAGACTTTGTGCATAATGTTAGACTAAACTATTTCCTATAAGCCTTAAGGACTATGTCATTGATTAGTTTTGTGATTTGCCATTTTCATCCATACACTCTTTCAATGATTTAGCCAATGAGTTCTCAACTCATTTTTTAATCATTATTAGTATGAAGGTCACATTTTCACAAATTTCTTAACTTAGATAAGGACCAAATGAGAGTGTTAGTGATTATGTGATTATATTCAAGACTATCGTTACCAAGATGACTTACCAATTACCTGATAATGAATTACAAGGTATATTTACTTAAAATTTAATTTTATCCATCAAATAAAAAGTGGTGTTTAAAACTTATCAATACTTTGATGAAATTTATCATACAATTATAAATTATGATATCAAGATTTTAAAGAAAAAAATACTTAAATATGGGATTAATGCCCCTACCTATAGTGGATCCAAATTCCAAGTAAAATTTACATTCAAGGCTAAGAGTAGTGAAAATACCTTACAACTAGGAATAAGGCCAATAATGTAGTGAATGTGGTAGACCAAACATCCAACAATCTAGTATTATCACAACAAATAGAATGGAGATAATTTGCATGATCAATTTATAGTCCTCAAAATGTATTTAAATGATTGCTTGAATTAAATATGACTCGTTTTTCTCCCAAGAGAGAGATTAACCCATTAATACTCTTTATTAAATGATTGCTTAAATGTAATATGTTATAATATAAAGTGTGATTATCATATAATCCATATAATTTATTCAAATAGATGCATACCATTGAAACATAAGATCCAAGACGTCACTAAATATAATTGAATTCAAGTAGATGTTCATAATAGTACTTTTAATGAATTAGTGGCATAACTAAACCAAACCCTAATTTGTTTCATTAATACCCGTATATATCATTACATTCAAGCGAAATCCCCTTAAAAAGATTCTAATATTTATCCACTTGATGTATTTTTTGATATGTTCAATACAATACACAAAGACCTTCCTCCAATTATATTCTATGATCACAAAATCCCAAAGGATGACTCTAATAATTAGCCATTATTCATTTGATCCTACATTGATACACATTAAAGATTAATAAATGGAAGTATGATGAATAGTGGTTCAATTATAAATGTGTGCACAATGAAATATGTTACTAATCTTGGATATACTCACATAGATTTAACTAACACTACTACAATTATTAAAGGATGCAATCAGATTAATTGGATACCACTTAGAGCCATTACCTTAAATGTCATACTGGGTCATAAGACCAATTTAGTTTTGTTTCATGTAATAATGAATAATGGGACATCTGACTTGTTGCTTGGAATACCATGGATTAATAAAATGAAATCAATTCTATGAACACTACATTAGTGTTTAAAATATGTTCATGACAATAAAGTCATTAATATATAATGAACTATCTATAATCCTCCACTATAATTTCAATCTAAAGTGTTATGTAATCAACTAAAAAATAATCTATTAATCCTAAAACCTTACATCAAAGCATTGAAAATTCAAGTACCGATTAACCCACGTACCAAAGTAATTTTATCACAACCTATCATTCTTATACAAGATAAAGTACCTGAAAAGGATCTAGATTTTGATAACACAAATGCTTTCATTGATAATGATTACAATGAATGTGATTATATCGATTATGATTACATTGTTGATGATTATACTCATGATAATATCATGTGGTCTTTCTTAGAGTCACAGGTACCTAAACATTAGAATCTATCACACAAGGATAAAATTAATTCCATTTATATATATTATAATGAAAATTCACCCAATATCATTGATTGGCCTTGCTTTTTGACCCATATGCTTGCACTTGAATAATTTTTATTTTTTGTATATAATTTTATTTTATTTTTTTATTTGTTGATTTCTTGTTTTTATTTTCTTGCATGGACTTAGTTTGTCTTCTTCCTTGTTCATTTAATAGTCATTTATTATTGTCCCTTTATTATTAGTTTACTTCTCTAGTTCCTCTAATGGCTTATATGTTTCAATTTTTCTCTTCCCTTTTTTACTATTCTTGGGTTCTTCTTCCTATACATATGGGTAATTATTCTATCCATTTTATTTTGTTTGTTTGTGCTAATTTTATTTCTTATGGCCCTTGCCTTTGTTTGTTGAATCCAACCAAAAACTCCTAGGTTAACTTTCTCATGATAATAACATATTATATATTAAGGACACGTGCCCCATTATGCATATAGTTTTAAGGAAAGTCTTAGGGATCCCTCCCTTCTTTCTTCCCCTTGCCTTTGCCTCCTTTTTCCTTCTTCCATGTTTCCATATTTCCTTAATTTTTCATGTCTTTTGATATTTATTAGCCTTTATATTAGAGTGTTATATAAGTACACAAATCGATACATCAATATTATATGCATATTTGTAAAGGATATATATTGTTTAAAAACATGTTATTTATGGTATTATTTAATTAGATACATGACCTATAGATTTACACCTATGATTATGGATTCATAGCTGTCTAGAGGTATCCTTCATGCTCACTATGGGGGAATTCTAGAGACACATTCTAGTAGTGATTTAGGTTATATATTTCCTAGTTTTCTTTATCATATTGAGATTTTATATGATTATACAATTCCTATTATATTTTATTTACATACACTTTGGCTTAATTAGTTTCCTATAGTTGCTTAATGTGTTTGATATTACATGCTTAATGTCTAGCATTCCTCTCTTTTTTTCCTTCTAAATGATGCCTTTTCTTCATCAATTTATTTCTTGACATGAATTTATTATATTCCTTATGAAGGATGATTCAATTATATACTCTACATCACATGATTATGCTTATTTATTTATGTGTCATTGATTAATCTGATTCTCTCGTTACTATGAGTGTGGCATGTTTAATTTGTGTTTGATGTGATTTCCTACTTGTTCTGCTTATCATGCATTGTTATGTGATTGGTGATGTTGACATAAATTAGATATTATGTACTGAATTATGGGATTGAGTGACATTAACTAGTGCTAAAAAAATGCAAAGAAAAATAAGAAATTGCACCTTTAATGAATTGTCATGTGTTATTCAAGAAAAATAAAGAATTAGGTCATATATTCCATTCATATAACAAAAAAAATTATATTTAAATTCTCCTTATTTGTATAATTCCTAGTTATAATGTTGATACACTCTTTATATCTATACTCCTTATATCTCACTTTATAATTTACACTTTATTATAGCTTACTCTTTACACTTTTTATACCTCATTCTTATAATCTCTACACATACACTCACTCTCTCTTGTATGAAAAATTTACATATTACAATGGCCCAATATAAATACCATGTCTATATGTTTTAATAATCAAAGGACATGTCCATAAGACATGCCTCATATCCATACATGTGTCCATGAGGTGACACAATGTCACACATGTCATAGATGAAGTTATAATGCCATGCCCATCTGTCACCATTATTGACTCCACAACATCATTAAAGACTCTATGGTATACAAGAATGCTTCAATCATCCTGATGAATAACCCTACCAATTTCATTCCCATATTTAAATGATTCTCTCATCCTCAAAACAACTATGATGAATAATCTTGGTAGTTATCTAGAGAAAGTATTGATCACCAAGGAACTAGTTGGAACTATCAACCACTCGGGACTTAGACATAAATCAACCCCACTCAACTTACTAAATTGGACTTAAGGACTATTCCACATGACACCTTACAAACTAAAGAACTAAATCTTGCCTCATCTTCGTGATAAAATATCCATATATTTGGAAAGTAACATCTTTTGAAACATATCCACTTCATTAGTAAATGGTTCACCATTTATAACATATGTCCAAATGATGAGGCCCAGAAATGGAACTCATCTCTTAGTACTTAGTCTTTCCTAAACACCTCTTTATTTTGGTATCCACAATATTTATATACATTATTCATATTAAATGTGCATATATGTGTGTGTGTGTGTGTGTAGATATATATACATATACATACATATATATATATATATGTATATATGTATATTTGTATAAATATATATATATATATATATATATATATATATATATATGTATGTATGTATGTATGTATGTATGTATGCATATATATATATATATATATATATATATATATATATATATATGTATATGTATGTATGTATGTATGTATATATATGTGTGTGTGTGTATATATGTTCATATATATATATATATATATATATATATATATATATATATATATGAACATATATACACACACACACATATATATACATACATACATACATACATATACATACACACACACACACATATATATATATATATATATATATACATACATATATATATACATACACATATAACTATTGTATATAAATATTGTTTTAGTTTAAACTATATATATATATATATATATATGATTTAATGACTTGATTATTTTTGGGGTGTGTGTGTGTGTGTGTGTGTGTGTACATATATATACACACACACACACACACATATATATAAATATTGTATATAAATATTTTTTTAGTTTAAAATATATATATATATATATATGATTTAATGACTTGATTATTTTTGGTATCTATAATGGTGTAATAAGAATGAAGGGTATTCATGATTATATCTTTACCCAAAGGATGTTTTACACCTATAATTATTATGGAGGAGTTACCTATATCCACTTTTTAAATATAAATTGTTTCACCAAAAAGTGCACAGTTCACCTATATCCACTAGTTGTTCCAGCTTGTAGCAACTAATTGTGTTCACCTACATCAACTAACTATGCCCACCTATATCAATGGATGTAAATTGTTGTTTATTAGCTATGAGAAATTAAAAATAAATATTATAGTCTACACCCCAACCATCTCAACAAAACATAATGGTTTACTACCAATAAAGTAAAAATAGTGGCTTGTCAGGGTGGATTTGTTATAACTTCAGTGATGACATATTCAATTTTATTGAGTTTTCAAGTGTTTATTCATACTTTGGATGTGGTTATAAAAATTTATTGTTACCATTAGTCCTAGTATGTTTTCCATTCTACTATTCATAGCTTTATGTTGTTTCAATTGTTGTAACCCATAAGATCATAAATCATCCAATAAAAGTCTTGCCTTCTCTCTATATAAAGGAAAAGCTATAGGTTGTAGAATTAGCTAAAGCTAGAATAGAGTTAGATTAATATTGTATATCAAAGGAAAAGTTTGCAATCTAATTGTTGTAACACTTATGTATAAACTCATTTATTAATACTATTTAAATATTAATAAAAAGTATTACGTTAAGTTATTTATATCTTATCAAGGAAGGGAATTGAGTTTCAATCCAATCAAGGCAAGGCCCACTCAAGAAGATTTAGTTTTGAAGAATCCAATTCATTAGTTTGTTTATTTTTGTTGTGTGAGTATTTTATTTCCATTTAATTATTACAAAAGTGTGTAGTCACTTTCAATTTTATTTATATAATTGTCCTTTAGTGTTTATGTGGGAAAATTCTAGCAAGTGAGTTTTTTTATTGCAAGAGTGGGTTAGTTTTAGTTTCAATTCCCCACAAACAATAATAGAAACTCAACTAATCAAAGAATTCTAGTGATGCATACACAATGCAAACCCCTTACCAAAGGATACATCACTATTTTGAAATTTAAATGATTTCACCATCATTAATGTAGAATTTGGGCACATTACATCAATCCCAAAAGGTATGAGTTGAGCATCCAATGTCTATGAATAAGCCTCATACTCAACAATGTATCTGTCCATTTTCTCTAACTTCTTGTTGAATAAAATAACATATTCATCCATATTGTTGACTGTGGTAACTTGTTCCATTTTTATATTATTGTATTATTCACCAAAATCCAAAAATATCTCTGGATTTATAGTATTGAGATTTGTGGTTTCATCATAGTTTGTGGATGCAATTTTGAGTTGGTTTTCTAAGGGGTCTAACTCCTATTTATCATTTACTAACTTAATGAGTAAAAGTTAGTTGCATCACCTATAGCTTTCTATATTTTTTCCACCATCTCTATAAACTCTACTCTCTCATTAGTATTTTATGGCAAGAGAGATAACATTTGTGACCTTATAATCCACAATAGCATCCCCGTGTATTCTCCTTTTCTTAACTTCTAAGAGATTCATATGATTGAGAAATATTTTCACCATCTCCTATAGTTATTAATCAATGGGTAGTGTGGAGTCTATTTTGTATTGGGGACATACAATAGTGAAATCTTGGATTGTTATAATAATTTCCTCTTCTATTTGTACACATTGCACCATCCAATATGTTCATGTGTTTTACTATAGAGCATCCCTCAGTTATCATTTTGTATAGGTGTTATATTTTTCAAGTCTACCACCTATCACTATGGTGTTTTTTACATCACTCATAGGAAAACCCAAATTTTTTTCATCTATTGACATTTTTTAGTGAGGAGGGTCTTAATTATAAATATAGGGTCCCACAATGAGTCTAATATAAGTGGGGGTATCCACAAAAACCCAAATTACCTTATTTGTGGCTAAGGTCCTTGACTTGACTTGCATGTACTTGTGCCACAAATTTTCATTTATGTTCCTTATTTTTTCCTTTTTTCTCTCCTAATCTCACCTTTTCTACCTCATGAGTCTGCTTTTGCATTTCTTCCTTAACCTTCCTAGTAGTTACATCTTCCCATGTCTTAGTTTGGTGCTTTTCCTCAACTACCTTAGTATCTCTTACTCTTTTTCTATGTTCTTCTTACTAGGACTATTAGTTTTCAATTTCTAAATTTGTCTTTTCTTTTTTGTTCTTATGTTTCCTTTTGTTTCTATTTTTCTTTCTCTTCCTCCTCCTTTTTAATCTATTTTCATCTACTTTTTCCTCTTACTATGATTATTCCTTTTCATTCCTTTTCTTATTCGTGTTTTTAGTCTCCAAAGCTTGTTGCACTATAAAAGTGGCCAACCTTGTATATTTAATAAAATTTTACTTCTAAACCTATATTTGTTTTGTAATTCCAACCTATGCTAGGTAGTTTCCAATTTCTTTTTATTTATGGCTTCCAATTTTTTTGTTGTTCTAATGTTTTAACCAATGTATATGTTCTTTGATTTCTATGGAACTCTATATTTTATAGCCTCCTCAACTTCTCCATAAATTATATTCATTTTATATTCTACTTTTATTCTTTAAATGTCTTCTTCCTATAATGTCTGGGTAGTCTCCTTAGTTTGTCTTGTCTCATTCTATATCTTATTGATGAACTTTATAATGAAGGAAATAATACTTCTACAATATCATTGAGTGTAAATAGGCCCATATTTACATATTTTATGATAGCTTGAATTTTTTTCACCCTGCATTTCCTATTTTAAAATTCATAGATGCTCCCAACCTTTGTTACTCCACCATGTTTATAATATCCTAGTTGGGGAGGGTCTAAATTTGGGATCTATTTTCCTAGGTCTTCTTCCTCTTCACTTTCTAATGGACATCATGTTCCTATATCTCCTTCTCCTTTAGAATCATCACTCTCTAAGTGTGTTACCAGACCTTCCTTCATGGTTGGGGATGACCTCACCTTCTCATGTAATTTATTAATTCTTGATTTTTTTTTTCCTCATTATTTATCTAAGGGAAGGACTTCTCTCTATTTTGATGTTATTTATATGACTTAATGTTCCCTACCCCCATCTCCATAGTACATGTGGTGGATATGGTGATTATGTATTTTATCCTTTGTGCCACCCTAGAGGGTCCCTCTCCAATAGTTTTTTCACTTTCTTGTCATCAAGGAATACAAAGGTGTGTTCTTATCTTATATATTTTATTTTCAAATCACCCTTTTGGTGGCAGAATCCTATACTTTCAAGGTTTTCATATCTCCCTTATCTCTACCCATGTTTCATCATCTTTGGGCTTGAAGTCTTGATCATCTCTAATCTTTACAACTTCTTCTAGACATTTTATTTTTATTTTTCCACTACCACATTAGTGGGGCTATCCAAATCATTGAAAAAATATGACACACCATTTGTTTCTCATACTTGTGGTTGTATCCAAGGTGTGACCATGCTTACGACACCCTTCCCATGTTCTACCTCCACAAATTTGGCTTGAACCTCTTGTCATGGTATGATATCACTCCATTTGGGAGTAGTTGGTGCCCAAGATTAATTGGAAGTGATATAATAACTAATATTAGTATTTATACTTGCTCATCTATGACTTCATATGGGAGTCATGATATTGTGGCTTTTTGCAACTAATATGGATGGACATAAATGTTGTATATCTATATCAAATAAGACTTCATCCTTGTATTTGGATATTTTCACATCTAATATCTGATATCTCCCAACCATCATATTGTTTATTATATCCCCCCATTCCATCATATTATCAAATTATCTAAGCCCCATCTAAAATGTGTTTAAATGATCTATGACTTTCTCTTCTATAGTTTTATTTTGATCATATTTTACTAATCCCATTTTTCTTGACAAAGTACATAATTAGCACAATAATAAGAGAGTCATATCAAAAATCATGCTTACCACATTTGATATTCTATATATTTTCCATTAATTATTCAAAAAGGCAAATATACATATATTTTTATTCTATAATTATCATACCCCATTCTATTCTAACACTCTTTACAATACCTAAATTTTCTTGAGGGTCAAAGTGAGATGAGGATTTTAAAGGAAGGAAAAAGAAGACAAGGACTAGTGCATAGTATCAAAGGTAAGCACATAAAAAAAGTCATCTAAGGGCATAGGTGTAACAATTTTAGGTGTCAAAAATCTATACAACCAACAAGGACACTACTATTAGGGTCTAAAAAATACTAGTCGATGCAAGGGTCTCATTATTACTAGTAGTGTTTGCATAAGGTTTGAGCCTCTATTTCATTATCTGAGTGATTACATAGTAGATAGTGAATTTCCATAGACACTAATAAACACAATGATCATCTAAATACTAAAATAATATAAGTACCTCTCTTAATGTTTCCCAAATTATAATATTCTAAGTGCAATATCAATCTACCCTTTTACATTTATATTTGTATGATTATTTCCCTATTCTACCTAATATGAATATTCGTGGTTTAAATTCATTTAGACTACATTAATTTTGAATTAAGTAAAATATTTTGGTCAGGCTGATCATTGAATTGATCATGGCAACCCCTCAATCTCTTCTACCTTAAGGTTTCATACTTTCTTTTGATTTCTTTCCTCTATTAAGGTTTGAAATTCATATTTGATTTCTGATTTCCCCTTATTCACATAAGTAAAACCTTAACATAGGTGTAAGGGATGATAACAATTTATATTTTTTTATCCAAGCTATGGTTTTCATAATTAAATGTTTCTCTCATAGATCATATGATGTATTCTTATTTCATGTAATGAAATGGGTTAAATTTATTTGTGATAAAAATAAAGATGATATTAATAATGATGAACTCTTAGCTCTATTTAGTAATATATATATATATTGCATGAATATTAAATATGAGATGTTTCTAGTTACTACTTGAAGGGAAAGGTCATGTATAACCCCATTTTTTCCTCATCCCTCAAGCTCTCATGGTAGTGGTAGCTAACATCCCTCCCATATTATCTACCTTGGGATTATATTGGATATAGAGGTCTATGTTATCCCAACACAAAGAGCTAAAATGCATAATCCTATAATGTTTTACATGATTTATTAACCTCAATTTTCTAGGGTTTTTTATTATAAATACAAATATTCCCAACCCATGAGAATTAGTGTAGTTAATTGTACCATCAATGATAAGACACAATCCTTGAATAAACCTACTCAAACTGCCACCATTCCTACACTTCAGATTCTTATCATGATCCATTCTGTAGATAAGTTAAAAAAAAAATCTCAAATTTTATCACTTAAGGTCAAATCACTTGAATATAATTTTTCACATGAAAAAAATCACGAGCATTGGCTAAAAATTACATCTTTCACTCCCTAAATAAAACCGATGTGTCTAAAAATATTTCATCCCAAACATGGGTTAATGATAAAAAAGCATCTATGATTAATGAATCATGAAATTGGAATAAGATTAAGACTTTTCCAAGTGAAAATCTTATAAATAATATTCAAAAAAAATTGATCACATTACATTCCATGCTTCCTATGCATAGATCCAAGTACTATTTTGCTTATCATAGAGTTCGTGGCTATTCCAAAAATAGGTGTCATGCTTTGAAACATATAATACATGATCTTGTTGATAATGGTGACCTTACATTGGATACAATTATTAAATCAACACCAAACTCAAACACACCTTCTAATATTGGGCAACCTACTAAAATTGTGATTCCATCTCATAAGGGTGAACTACCAAAATAATAATTACCTAAAGAAGACTTTCCTATGAAAGATATGACTAAGAAGGAATTACATACATAATATGTACCTAATAATACTAATGTTATAAATTTGGTTTCTAAGGTGGCAACCAATAATAAATTATATATAGAACCTTTTCTCATTACTATTCACATAAAATAAAAGCAATGCAAGAACACTGTAATTGATGGTAAGGCTTGACTTAATACATGTAGTCTTTCTCTTCTTAGATATTTTGGATATGAAATTGAACATTTTACTAAGAGTTATTTACATGATCAACTCACAATAGGGTACATTTAGTTTCATATATTTATTTGGTCCCAAGACTATTCTTTCTCTATTTCATGTTGACTCGATGTTTCTTAATTACTATGTTATATTAGGAACCCTTTGGTTAAATTCTATGCATGAAACACTTGGTGAATCTCATGATCACATTAAATTTGAATTATAAGGTAAACCTATTACCATCTAACAAGAGAACTAATAATGAAGAATACCAACCCATAGATAACACAATTACATCTTCACAACTATTTAATCATGAACATGATACTGATGATGATGAATGTATTAAAGAGAAAAGAATATCTACTAAGCCAATTTAAAAATATGGTGTGGTCAGTTATACATACCATATTATAAATATAGAAGATGATTGAAATGACATATCCAAATTAGTGGATGTTGATGATTATGACATAAATAATATGGAATCTATGACTATTATCACGAGTCAAGTATCACCATGTGAACTATCTCAAGTAGGTTTAACATGGGCATCTAATGCGAATATAATCATTAGCATGCCTATGAGTTCAATGCCAAGTGTATATAAATAGGGTTAACTTACTCATGAGATACAATAATTAAGTGAACCTAAAGTAATGAGTGAAGATGATGGTTCTTCAGATGATCCCATCCCATTAAATTTTTAGATTGTGATGAAATCACTAGATATTTACCATTGAGACATATTTTGGGATTCAATACTATATCATTCACATGATATACCATTACTAAAAACACTACATCAACACTAAAATATTTAAATAATTAAATAAAAAATAAAAAGTTAAAATCAATAAAATATATAAAAAAATAAATAACCAGGACCTATGCATGATAAGTTTTGTTGACACACATAGATTGATTGATTTTATTTATCATATACATGGTGAGTTACATATATAACTTATATGCACATGTTTTTCATGGTATACATGAGTGGGATACAAGATGCACATGTTACATATGATACATGGCCATGTATATGCATGACATGTTTTAAACACATGTGTTTCCTTTTTTTATTAGAGGCATGCCTACACTAGGGGCATCTCTGCACAATTATTATGTTGCATATTTATATACTAGTCTATGGACCATAGTAAATTTTATAATGAATTTATCTTGATTATAATTTATAGAGTGATATTCCATATGGATATTTTTATTTTCTATATTGGATGATGACATTGATTGATTATGTAGAATTACATTGATTATTTCATGTGTACTTGGCATTGATTAATATTACATTGTGTGATATATTTCATGTTTTATGAATGGATTGATCATGTCTTGTCATGTTGTGTCAAATGATCCTCTAGTTTGAGTAATGGACATGTTGTGTCTGTGTTGTGTGTTGAGTTGTGTCTTAAGTGCTTATGTGCTTCATGAGCATGATATTGTGTGCATGTGTGTGGATACATATATGATTTTTTTTAATCTTGGTTCCATGATTTATATCATGCATACTTATATTATATGTGATTCCATGGCTTCTATCATGCATCTATTGCAATGCTTATTACTACATGCCTAATTGATATATCTATTTGACATGACAATTATATGCCTATTGCCTTGAACTACATGTTTCATATGTGCTTAAATGATCAAATAATTGTATGATGACATATATTATCATGATTATATACATAATTTATATGATTAATTTTTTATATATAAGACATGGTGTGCACAACTCTTTCTTTTGAGATGAGTGATTATTAGGGTTTATCCCTCATATCAAAACAAGGGCATAGAATGGGCTTGTCTTAAATATATAGATCATGAAAAATAAATAGTACACATTTTGGGTCAGATTATGTGATTTCAATGGTACAAATTGATAAATATATGAGAAACATGAGGAACAATTAGGGTATTATATGACATTTTAAGATAGATTGTATGGGTCAAATTTATCATATGAATTGATTAACAAACATTATGAGACTATGATAGAAAAATTATGGAATTATATATCACTTTGAGGTACAATTTGATCAAATTTGGGGCATGAATGTTTTTCATGCAAACATTTTTCTATTTTATATATGTGAATTGATAGGGAATGATGGTACTATGAAATCACTTTGGGTCTTTAATACATCTACAATGGTTGATCTAGATTTTTATTTTACATACAAACCTACTTTAGGGTTCCACCTTTAAATAAAAACCCAGTTTTAGGATTCCAAAAAATAATTATGATGATATTTAGAGTAGTGTAGTTGAGATTTATATGACGTTAAAATTCTATCAGTTCTCCTTCTCCAATGGTGGTTGAGGCATTAACAATCTTAAAATCATGGTTTTAATGATTGAATTTACTTAGGGTATAATCACCCCATGAAATTCTCAAATCATGTTCAACATGTGGCATTTTGGTTCACATGCCCATAGGCTTATCCGTTCCTTGAATTTTTAATTTCAAATAATTCAATAATCTAGATTATTTAATATTTTCTATTTTGAATGGAAATTGATATATACATGTTTCCTTGATAATATTTCATGGAAAAAATGGGAAATTTGGGGTATACATGTTAAGATAAAGTAATATTAATCACAAGTACCAAATTCATTTTTTTATCCTTTTAATATAGAATTTTAAATATTGGACCAAAAGGGGGGCATTTTTAAACACCTAAATTTGGTATTAGACACTTTAGAAACATCAACTTTGATACTCTTTGACATACTTGGACTTTACATAAAATTTTGACTCTTATGCACACTTCCCCTCTGTCTACCCACTTGTTGCCTTAGATAACTTGATTTACTAGAATCATATTTATGATCACCCTAGCTTGTACAAGAACCTTCTAGTATCCAAAATAGTTTGTCTCCATATATCAAATCATTGATTTTCACTCCCAAGATAGTTTTAGTTTACCACATGTGTCTACCTCTTCTAGTACTATCCAAGAAAACTCAAATGCCATTTTAAAAATTGCATAGTTTTCATCAGGTTGGCTTAGATATATTTCATCAGTCAATCATAGCCATAAATATCAAAGTGTGAATTATAAATACACTTCAATCCTAAGGTTACACCTATCTTTGCAAGTCCTAATGAACTTGAAAAATCAATTATAATTATCTTGAGACATTATCAAAAAATCATACATGTATTAATATCCCTTAAAATATCAGTACTAGAGTCAAGAAGAATACAAACACAAGTTAGATTTACATGGTGCCAAGTGCCAAAATCCAAAAATTACATTGCATTCTATATTTTTCTCGATGGTGTGCACACACACCTAAGTGGGAGAACTAAATTAGTTTGATCCCTCTTCTAAGTATTGAAACATAGATAACTCTCATTCACTCAGCAGGGAGTGGTTGGGGATATCTAAAATAGCATAGTAGCATCTTTTTCAAGGGTCATCTTGTGGTCAAAAGTGAGATTTGTGTTTCAATACAAATAAAAGGAAAACATTTATTAGTACACTAGACCAAAGGTGAGTGCACACATAAGATGCATATATAGGTACATGCATAGTGGTATGAGTTGCCACAAACTTATATAGTCAATGGGGACACTCCTAGAAGGGTCTGAATAATATCAGCCAACATAATGGTCTCATTTTTTTTATTGGTAAACACTTTTGATGTTGGAGTTATGAATTTGGGGTGAGTGTTTTGACTATGGAGGTCCCCCAAGCTGTTATAATTTCAAAATATATGTAAAGGATCATAAAAACAACCAACAAGGTGATAAGTCTCACCCAATGAAATAACAACTAAACTTCAATAAATTGTCAACAATTTTTTTCTAAAGATATATAATGAAGCTCTGCCACATTATATATAGTACCAGTTGATGTAATGGTCTCATCATCATTGGTAGGATCTATGTAGGGTTTAATCTCTTGTTTCCTAATCTGTGCGGTTATAAAGAAAACATAGGTAATTTTTAGAGATAGTGACAAACACAATGATCATTAGACTATAAGAATAAGCTAATTACCTCTCTTGCATAGTGCTTTGTCAATTTCTAATCTTCTAAGTGCAATATCAATATACCCTTTTACATTAAGATTTGTATGATTATTTACCTATTTTATATAATTTGAATATTCATAGTTTCACTTCATAGATCACATTAATCACAAAAAAAACTAAAACACTCTCAAGCATACATAATAGGGTTTATTATTAGTTTTTCTCTTAGCAGTTTCTATTTTGTTTTTTCACTTAATTTTTTTACCCCTCTTATTCTTCATTTTGTATGTTTTTTTCCTTTTTTACCATTTCTTTCTTCTCTTTACCCAATAATTATTTTGTCATTTTTTCTTGTTTTTTACCTACTTCATTTTATTTTTTTACTTTCCTCTTTTATTATGATTTTACTATTATATCTTAACTTTTCTACATTATTTTTATGTCTTTCTTGACCCTTATGTATTTCCCTCCTTTATTGAAACTTAAAATTTAAATTTGAGTCCTAATCACCCACTTTTTATACTTAATCAACATAGAACACTATAGTGAATATGCCAACTCAATTTCTTCACAATAACAAGTGGAGGAATGCCCTTATGAGTTTTGACTCATCCACTTTGCCAAGTCATCATTTGTTGATTTTCAACTTGGTGGCATTTCATTTTTATATTTTTTTCCTTTTTTTCAATAGTATTTATTTATTTATTTTATAAAATTATTTTGACATTTTTCTTTAATTTTCTACCAATATTGTTTTGACTATTTTTTTTAATTTTTTTCATTTATTTAAAATTATTTTCTATTTTTTATCTTCATTTTTTTAAACATTCTATGTTGTCCTCAAGTCATTATGTAGGCCATCAACCTTAAATCATTCCTATATCAATTTAAAAATATCCCTAACAAGGTATTCAATTTGATTGCACATGTTATCAATATATGATCCACCACATATGATCCTAGCCATCTAATTTTCAATTTTTACTAGTTTTTTTATTTATTGTCATATATCAATACTTTGTCTCCCACCTCAAAATCTTAAGTTTTATAATTATGGTCATGCTAGGTGTTTTGTATTTTTTTTCCAAGTCTGACTATATGATAAAACAAAATCTCTTCTCATCCAACCTTTTCAAATCCCTCAATCTCTCCTTTAGTTACTCTCCCTCATTCATTCTAAAAAACTTGGAAAATGTATTTTGTGGGTATTGTAGCCTCTAAATATACACCAATTGTACTGGGAAATATTTAGTTATCTTCTTTTACATTTTTTTATACCCATAATAATGCAATGATCTTCATATCCCAGTTTGTTGTTTCTATTTTACTTATCTTGGTGGGCATCTTCTCTAAAACTTTGTTAAATGATTTTTTGGTATCATTTTCTTATGGGTTGTATGTGTAAATACTAAAATATGGTATTTGACACTTGGAAATTTAAATATTAACCTACACTTATCCTACATGACTTGTGCATATCCAAAAATATATTATTCATCATTCCCACACACCTACATGTTAGATATGAACCTAATCTATCCTAAGTTGTTATCAGTCACCTACAGGAACCTCTCAGTCTATGCTAAATTAGATAAATATCCTACTCATACATTTAAATATCACCATATTTCAATCCTTTTCTCCTAGATATTAACACCATACTTATAAAATAACATTAAAAAAACTCTCTTAAATATTATATTACCATCCTTTACCTATCAATGACTATTTTTCAAAATAAAATCATTCCCCATATCTTAGCCCATTCACTTAGCATGTCGGTGGCATGGGAAATTACCCAATTGAATGCATATAAATATAAATCAAGGCAAATATTATTAATTATTTGACACTTATATATCAAACATATATAAAAAACTACACATTAAACAAATTTTCCATATTATTCCTAAATTACAAATCACTCACTAGGAGTAATCATCAACCAAGTTCGAAGCATACCAAACTAGGTCAAGATTCAACATTATGATGTAGAAGCATCATCACAATTTGTAAATTTTAGTCTAATTCAAGTGTCTTGAGTCTTTAAGGATTCATTACAGTTATTTTATATCTGTAGGAGTCATTCTAAGTTGTTATGTCCTTGTCATTTTCTTGCCAATTTCCTTAATTTGAAATTTTGAATCTTGTGACAATATTTTAGATCATTTTTCAAGTGTGTGGTAGTTTAAAATAATGGATTCATGTTTTCTAGACCCTCAAGTAGTAAATGGTACTTAAATTCATACATAACTCATGTGATTAGACATATTTATGGGTATGTTAGAAGTTAAGGTAGTTTGCATCCTCCCAACGTACATGAGGGAGTTAAAAAGTTAGTTAGGATAGTTACATAACATAAAAGGATCGCAGATGTTTTTGTTGAAATTAAAGAGTGATAGGGTGGATTCAAAGTGTGTAAATGAGGAGAACTCCAAGAATATGAATAATCAGTTCCTTGTTTGAAGAGAAGCTATTGGCAGACCCTATATTCTTTGTGTATTCAATAACATTGAATGTGCAAACAGAGTATGTGAAGAGAAATATAATAATGACATGTTTTTTGTGTCATTATGATAAAAAATTTAATTTTTTTTCCTTTTTTTTTTAATTTATTTATATTTTAATAAGTTACTTTCATATGTATGGATGAGAAATTCTAGACAGACCTATAGAATTCTCAACACCCACAAACAGTCAACCCAAAAACTTATAAAAGTAGTAAATAGAGTTATCAAAGGGTTATTTGATGATTTAAGGAGGAATAATATGTTAGTATAGTGATTTTTACATCTTCACATAGTTTAAAACCCTTCATAAAACCTAATACATCATTCAATCTCCTCTTACGTGGACACAATCTTGTTATCATCACACAGTTAGACACAGAGTAATGAGAAAAGAGTAAACATAAGTGTAATAATGAATTATAATTATTTTTAAATGATTATAATACTTAATAAGACCTTAAAAAAATTCATATTAGGTTTAAAGTTCATTAAGAGTTTGTAATCTCAATATTTACCCTCTCGGGCTTGCACAGTCAGGTATTACCCATGTGCTAAGGTTTCCACACAAGAATGTGTATTGAAAGAGATTCCACCATAAAAAAATTATAAAAAAAAATTATTAGCCTAATTAAAATGTGTTTCAAAATATTTTGGAGGTTTTAAATTTTTATCATACATCTATGTATGGTTTTGATAGGACTGAGTGTTAAATAGGACATAAGAGACCTAATAGGCCTAAACAGTGACCAAAAAAGGCCTAGAAGAGTGATAAAAGGGTTGAGTTAGAGCTTGAAACTTTATGTAGAGAGAGTAAAAGATATAAGGTTCCAAGAAAGGGAACAATTTTCTTAAATCTCCTATATACCTGACTGTACAATAAAAATAAGCCTTAAAAAAGGCTACTAAAGAGCCTGTAACAGGACAAGAAGCAAGTTAAGTTGTCAAGCATTGTTTGAGAAAGTTTAAGGATGGGATAAAGGTTGAATATTGGTATTTATAGAGTGAATATGGTGTTAATAGTAATAATATATCAAAAAATGTCTGAAACATATATGGAAGTAGTTACTAGGGAGTTTTTATCAAAGAGTGAGCATATTGAAATAAGACCATTATGAGAGTTGATTAGAGGGATACAAGTGTGAATGGTATTGATGGAATGAGTAGTGAATTTAAGTTTATTTATGATCATGAATAGGCAAGAATGAAAGTATTAAAACAAGATGAAGATATTATATGATCAAGAGTAGGGTCAAAGAGATCAAAATCCAAGGTAAGCAAAAATCAGAATTAGGAGTTATTGGTAGAGGTGAGTGTATGTGAATGTGATTTTATCCATGAAATAAAAACTTATTGATAGGCCTATACATTATTTGGTATCAGAGCATGGTGCATTATGTAAGGAGGTATGTTTTGAGTTTTGAAATTGTTGGTTACATGTGCATAAAAATTATGTTGAGTAGGTATTGAAGATTGTATGAGATGTTGGAAAGGTGTCTAATACAAGTTGCAGGAAAGAGTGGAGAGGATACAAGGATATGAAAGAGAGGTAGTAATATCAATGAGAGAGAAGAGAGGTGTAGATAAATACCTTGAGCCAAATAGGCATGAATAGAGAAAGAAGAGCTGGCGAAAGATCTAAGAAAGAAGCTTAAGAAGAGCTTAAGGTAGAGAGAGAAGTCCCAGGTGAGGACAAGAAAGAAAGAGATTCAAGTGAGAAAGACCTAGGTGAGGTTAAATAAGGCAAGTAGGCAGGCTTGTCAAGAATAATAAAGGTCAAGTGAGACCTAGAGAGAATGTGAAGAGAGTGAAGGTAAGGAGAATGATGAAGGGCTTAAAAAATGAGGAACGTCAAAAGAAGATGGACAAAGACAAAGAAGTGAAGCAAAGGGAACTAGAGAGAAAAAAGGAGATAGCTGAGTTGAATTCAATGTTGGCAAGGCTAGAGAAATTCTTGGAAGAGATGAGACCAAGATTTATTGTGCACATCAAGAGGAAAGTGAGATGGCCTCTCAAGTAGTTGATAGAGAAGACAAAAGATGAATATGATAGCAAGTCATCCTGAAAGAAGAAGAAAAGGAGCAAACAAGCCTTAAAATATTATGACTAATGAATTCTTGAAATGTGTGTATGAAAGTGAAGAGTTGAGTGAAAATGAAGAACATTGGAAGTATGAGCAACATGTTAAGGTTGAGGAATGAATTTATTGGACAATTGAGTATGGAGATACAATTTTATACTTTCCTAAAAAAGGTGAACCATTGGATGAAGAATAATGAGAGAGAATTTATAGTAGCACCATGCCTAATGTAAGCATGAAATAATTATATTTGAGTCAAGAAATATTTGAGGAGAGTAAAGAAGCATAAGATATTTGTTTCAATGTTATTTTTTATTAGTATGTTGATGTGAACATTGTTGAAGATGAGTTATATGAGAGTACATTGAATCTAATGAATGTGTTTAAGGAAGGACAAGAAGGAACACCATCATCAAATGGAGTGCTTATTATGCAAAAAGAAACATATGAGGTAGTAATAGTAGAGAATGAAGAAGAAACACATATTGAAGTTCTTGAAAATACTAAGTTGCATTAGGTAAATGTTTCTTACTTGGCACCAATGAAAGATAAAATAGATGTAGATGAGTATATTGTAGAAGAGAAGTAGATGTAGCAGTAAATAATGCAAGAATCAAATGATTTGAGTCAAATAGGAGATGAGAAATCTATCATAAAAGTTGAGTTGGCACTGATGACAATCTTGAGTCAAGATGAAGAATAGCTGGAAACCAAAGATAAAACATTTGAAGAGAAACCAAGTGAAATCCTAGAGAGAAATCAAGAAGTGGTTTTGTTTGACTTCTTTGCTTCATGTGCAAGTCTATGGAGGAAGAAGACTAAGTAGTACTTGCCTATAATCATTTTGAAGATACAAAGAAAAAGAAAGATCAATAAAAGAGGGGCCATTATAAGTTTTATAAATCATCAAAAATGTATACATGATTCAAATAGACCTTGGAATCCAAGAGGACATGAACTTGAAATAAGGATGTTGTCAAGAACATGAATGCTAGATCAGTTATAAATTTATTAGAAAGTTGTTTTCTTGTTGCTTGGTAGTATGATGTAGGTGCATCATCAAATTTTTGTCTAATTAAAGTGTCTTGAGTCTTTATGGAGTCATTAAAATAATTTTATATATGTAGGAGTCATTTTAAGTTTCTAGGTCCTTATCAAATTTGAATTAGAAGTCACGTTGGCATTTTCCCACCAATTTCCTCAATTTGAAATTTTGAATCCTGTGACAATATTTTAGATCATTAGTCAAGTGTGTAGGAGTTTTAAATAATATATTCATGTTTAATCACATGAGTCATGAGTCTTGTTGTCATCACACTATTAGACAAAAAGTAATGAAAAAAGAGTAAACAAAAGTGTCATAATGATTATAATGATTATAATACTTAATCAGACCTTAAAAAACCTTCACATTAGGTTTAAAGTTAATTAATCATTTGTAATCTCAATATTTACCCTCTTGGACCTCCACAGTCAGATATAACCCCTGTGCTAGGGTTTTCAAACAATAATGTGTATTGAAAGAGATTCCACCATACAAAACTTATAAAAATTGGTGATTATCCTAAGTCCAATGTGTTTCAAAATATTTTTGAGGTTTTTAAGTTTGACCATACCTCTGTGTATGGTTTTGACAAGACTAAGTATTAAACAGGGCATAAGAGACCTAATAGGCCAAAACAATAACCAAAAAGGGCCTAGAAGAGTGTGCAAAGGGTTGAGTTAGAGCTTGAAATTTTATTTAGAGAGATTAAAATATATATTTTCCCAATAAATGGTACAAGTTTCTTAAAAATCCTCTATACTTGACCATACAAGAAGAATAGGCCTTAAAAAAGGCTACTAAAGAGCTTGTGACAAGACAAGAAGCAGGGTAACTTGTCAAGCATTGTTTGAGAATGTTTGAGGATGGGATAAAGGTTTAATATTGGTCTTGATAGAGTGGTAATATGGTTTTAAGGGTGATAATAGATCAAAAAAGGCTTGAAACATATATGGAACTAGTTACTAGGGAGTTTTTATCAAGGAGTGAGCATATTGAAACAAGACCATTATGAGATTTGATTAGAGGGAGATAAGTGTGAATGGTATTGATGGAATGAGTAGTGAAGGGAAGTTGAATTATGATCATGAGTATCCAAGAATGAAAGGATTTAAACAAGAGGAAGATATTAGATGATCAAGAGTAGGGTCATAGAGATCAAGAGCCAAGGTAAACAAAGATCAGAGCTAGGAGTTATTGGAAAATGTGAGTGTATGTGAATGTGATTTTATCCATAAAATACAAACTTATTAATAGGCCTATGCATCAAATTTTTAATATCAAACCCATATTTTTAAGTGTACTCAAATAGTGAAAAAACATAATTTCATAATCACACTAAGAGGCTGAGATGTGCATGATTTGACTTCCATCTTCAAAGTGTTGGATATGCAGTCAATGGTTGATCATCAAGGGAATGATTGGGGTTATTTCAATGTAACTACACTTCCTTATAGTTTCTAATTTTTAATCATTTACAAGTGGACCTAGGTTTTAAAGGCAAAATAATCTAATTTTTGGAGTTGCATACATAATCAATCATAAAGATTTCAAATATAAAAATATCACAAATAAATGCATCACATTTTATGGTCATAAAGATCCAAATCTACCCAAAAAAATAATGTCATCTCCAGTCACTATCATCAACTTTCTTATCTAGTCCTAATATTAGTGACCCTATATGGATAGAGACACATTTATAGATCCAAAGGATTCATAGGCCTACTTCCACTCTATTTATATTATTAAAAAAAAATGACAATCAACTAGCCAAATAGTGAAGATAAGTATCTTATCCTTTGTTACACCTTCCACAAATAGAAAATATAATTTTCAAGTCAATAATATTATACATTTAGATTTATGCTTGATTGTCATACATTAAAATATGAATTAATTATTATATGTTATCTTATTGTGATTCACACTAATATGAAAATAGGATAAACATATTGTTAAACATGTATACTATATAGAGTTGTGTAAACCATAAACCTACTTAGGGTTTCTTCTTTTTGTCCCTAGGGTTTCCATCCCTAAAACCCATAGTATTTATATGTTTGATTTATTATAAATAATAGTATTTGATTGTGTCTCTGGGGCTCTATGAGGGTTAAAATTTAAAATGAATAATCAAGGTAAAACCCCTAATAGTCCTCATCCCCTAAATTTCGTACAATCTAGCCATGTCATGCCTTATGTTTTTAATAGTGAATGGAAAAATAAGCAAAATTATGTGATTAATATGCTAATTATATATATGAAAAACATGAATATAAGGTTAATGATTATGATTATGACTATGAGTAATATTGGTATAATAGTGATGTATATAGTGAAGAAGGAAACAAATAATACCTCTTTTGTGCATTCTTTTAATTATACACTATAAAAAGAATAAAATTATAATGAGTTACCCATACACTATTTTCTATCATTACACATAATGAGGACAATATAATAATACCATGTGTAAATGATATACTTTTTGATGATCATGGTTTTTCTATCCCTTCTCTAGAAATTGAAAATGCTATAAAGGGTTCTAATATTCCCCCTTTCTAGTAGTAGTAAATGATACAAAAGAATATGATATCTCTTATATTTCTCTAAAATGTCAAATAATGTTAAAAATGTACATGATATTATGATTCCATCTATTATAATATAAAAGGATGCAAATCAATGTGATTTTTCTCTCTCTTATTTTGTAATGGCAAAAGATATAAAAAAATGTGATATTTATTCTCCCTCTCTACAAATGGCCAATGATGAGTGTGATACTTCTCCCTATTATTTTAAAATGTAATGTAATAATCATATTTCTTATCCTTCTAATAAAATTAAAAATATTTCTTTGAATGTAGCTACTATTGAAATTAAATATGATGTAGTTTCCACTATAACTTTACAAACACAATGTGATGAGAATGGAATGCTACATAATGAGTCTAAATTATGCAATGATGTTAACTTGGAAATAAATCTTAATTATCTTATCGATATTGGTGGTGAATCCCTTAGACATATGTTTAGTGTAAATAGTAGGTTAAAACCCATGAGTGAGTCCATTATTATTCCTACTAGTCAAATTACCTCTATTGTGTTAGCCATAGGGGACCTTCAAAAACAAGTGCTTGATCTCACTATTTCAACTAGATCATATAAGGATCATATGGATGATAATGTAATTATTGGTCAACATGTTACACTATTTTTATTTGATTCTAATTAAGCCAAGGAATTTTTTATGCCTAAGTTTAAAATATTAGATGGTACTAGAGATTCCCATGATCATTTAAACAAGTATACACTTTCTTTTGGGAAATATAATAATAATGGAGGAATCTTTAAAAAATCCTATTATCTAATCCTTGAAGGATATGCCTTATATTGGTTTTCTGGTCTCCATTGTGGTTCTTTACCTTATTTCAATAAGATAAGGGACATTTTCTTATCTGATTTTAACAAATTTAAAGTGACTAAGTTGCCCTTAGAACATCTCAAAAATTAAATGCAAATCAATGATGAGCTTATTTCATATTATATTTTGAGATTTAAAATCACCTTTCATATTCAATTTATAAACCTTGGATTTAGAAAAGCAAATTATCTTTGGTAGGAGTTTACATTCTCCACTCAAATAATTAGTAATGCATAATCTTTGTGATTTTTTTAAAATATGCATTTAGATATTTTCAATTATGCATGTGATATCAATTTATAATCACACAAGGAAACTAATGAAAGTGAATCAAGACCCTCCTCACCCAAGAATGAAACCACTCATAAGGAAGTAAAATTTGATGTAGTTTCTCCAAAATTAATGAATACATTTAAGGTCCTCTATAAAGGCATGAACCAATAGAAATAATATACAAGGAAAAGGTTCAATAGAAGGAACATAGGCCAAAGATGAATCAACCAATTCAATTTGATATCTTCAAAAATCAACCAAGCACATTTTTTTGAACATTATTGGATAAGAGACTAATTTATTTTCCACCTAATTATTATCATCCTCCCCATCATTTGGAATGATTAAAGTCCAAACCATTTTTGTAATTATCATCATATTGATGGGAATAATGATAATCATTGTTATGCATTGTTAATGAATATGATTACCTCATGGATAAATGGGTTATTAAATTTGGATGAATATACATTAGATCACAAAGATAGCCTTTCCCATATTATCTTGTTGATTCTCCAATGGAGACTAAGATTTACCATGGTGTTCCTATAGAGAAGCAAGTGGTCTATTAGTCTCTTAAGGATAATAGTACTAGATAGGATCTTCTTCTAACTCACATTATAGGAAGATAAATATTTTATAGGACATTCCTTGTAAGGAACCAATGGTAATTTGAACCCTCATTAGAGGTGAACCTAGAGAAGTCATTGTTTTCAATCAGAAAGAATAACATAATGCATACACAATGAGATTTATTAAGATCTTAAGATACAATGAGCACAAATTTATACATACATTTGGGAATTATATGGGGAAAATTATTATTCCAATTTATTTGGGATTTAGTAGATATAATTTTACATGTCTATGAGGATATTACACAAGAAAATGTTGCATTAAGGTAGTCATGGTTACAATAGATGGGGGTAGATTTTGATACTATTAAAAAGACTATTTCTTACACTTTTCAGGATAGTTTACTTACATATGAGATTCATAAATTTAACACAAAGTAAAATCCAATTACATCACCTTTAAGTGAAGTATTCATATGAAAGGACAAACAAGTCCTTCAAGAGCAAGAGTTGAAATCAATAAGCCATATTGTACAAAAAAACAAGAAGAGGAATTATTTTAAATTATTGCACCAAAGCATCATTGAAAAATTAAAAATATTTATAGTGCATTTTTATTTCCTAATGGGTTTCATTAGTTCCCTAATGATTCATTCCAATGAAACTACAAGTAAAAATCATCCATACCGTGTACATCCTCCTCCTAAGACATATATTCATGTAATAGATGAGATTATGGGCACACTTATGAGTAGATTAGCACACTAAATTATGATTATATTTGATGATAATGATATTTTCTATGACAACTTAGATTTTCATGAATTATTCATTTGAGATCACATTAATGCGACCTTATATATAGTGTTATGGTTAATAATGGTTCAAGAAAAAATGTTTACACTTTGACACTTCTAAATTCTCTTAGATACACATAAAAACATAACAATATACACAAGAGTGGTCAAATTATTTTATGGACATATGCATGACACCCTTAGATGTATTACAATACCTTTTTGGTAGTCCCTATCATAGTGGCTACTCTATTATTAATTATATAAAGTAATGGGGCATTTGACATGTTGTTGGGATGCCTTGGGACTTATAATATCCATGAAATAACATCTAAAATGCATCAATGTATCAAATATATATACTGCAACAAGATAGTTATAGTTTTAGGCATTTGATATGAGTACCCTCTTTAACCAGTGGTATCTCTTCTTTTAACCCCACCACCCTCACAATCAGTTATTACTCATATTCAATACCATTATTTAGAGACAATTATTAGACCCATATAATATTTACCTATACATTCAAGTTATAGGAGATAAATTTATTCTCTTAGGAATCTAGTTTCATAACACTTATGACATCAGAGATCTATTCAAGATTCACATAGGCCTTTATTTAGTATAATGCATACTAAGTTACTCCCACAAATAGTTTAGTGTGTTCCACTTAAAACACATGCACCTATGAATTCTCATCCTATACAATAGACCCCATAGAGTCCTAGGCATTCTAGAGTTTTCTCATCATATATAGGATTCTATCAGTAATGAAGATGATGGTTACATTATAGTCCCTGATTCTTTTTTATATTCTAATACACATATACTTGTTTTTTGTCTGTGAAATGTGACAATTGAGCCATATTATATAATCACCCCCAATGACTATCCCATTATAGGATAATTGTATAATACCTTTTCATATGTTCAAATAGATTCAAAATTAGAAAAAAATAAAGAAAATCAAATATTAAAAAATTCAAAAATCAGGACTTGAGCATGATGCGAGTTGTTAGATTACATTATTTACATATGTTATTTATCACATGTTTGGTATATGGCATACTATTTTCATACACAAATAAGTTTTATGAGGTATATGAGTGTGATGCAAGATATACAACTTATACATGGATACATAGGTGTTTGACCTATCCTATACCCAAGGGCCATGCCAATGTTGAGGGCATCTACTTTAACATGTTACATTATCATATATTATATATTTATATGACATCTTTACCATGTTGATATACATACATTTTTTACACATGACTTGCTAATTACTAATTTATTACACATTGCTACATTGGATATTTTATTTTCCTATGATATGATACTGACATATATGGATAGTGTAGACTAATTTTCACTTGTTCTATGATTCATTAATGTTGTTAATTTTACATGATATATTACTTATTATTGTCTTTTTTTTCTCGTTGTCCTTGTTTGTGGATTTTTATCCTTATTTATTTTGGCATTCATGCCCCCTATCTGTGCCTCCTTAGCCTTGTTTGGTTTAGAATTATTGCCCCTTGTTTGTGGGTCCTTAGCCTTTCTTGTTAGCAACATTTCATGTCCCTTATATGTAATCCCTTATCATTATGTGTGACATTATTTTATATTTTATGACATTGTGTATTGATATTGTTGATTTTTTACAATTACAAAGTTTGCAGGTGTCATGATCCATATCATGCACTTCCCCTTTGTGTGTTGTGCCATGAAGTATAACATGCAATTCCTCATTGCATAAACTTATTCGTTGATATTTACTACTATGTGTTTCATAGATACACCTATATTAACATACCACTTATATACCTTTGCATTCCATGTGTTACATACACAATTTCATAATATATATATATATATATATATGATGACATACTCTCCACATTTTGACATTATATTACAAGATATTATCTTTATACATGACATGATACATTTCACTTCTCTTTTGAGATGAATGACTTGTAGGATTTGTCCCTCACCTCAAAAGGGGACATATTATTAGGCTTTGTCATAAAGACTAAAGCCTCTATGAGTAAATTTGAGTATAGTATATAGATTTTTAAGTTTATATATGATTCAAATATCATATTGTGATAATTATTTTTAGTTTTAAGACTGATTTTAGGGGTAAATGTACTCCATTTTTCACTCCATGAGTGACATATTTTAGATTGATATAGATTCAGATACATTTGGGAACATGTACAGGTTATTTGTACTCCATTTTATAAGACATATTTAATTGGGCATGATATTAGTTCATGCACATATACATAATTTCAAATTTTAGTTGGCCATGAAGTTAGTTCGTGCACATTATGATAGGTTATAGTCAGCATCGATTCAGTAGAACATGATCCTAGTTCATGAAAATTTACCGTTGTAATTATTTTCAAGTATGGAGCAACCTTGAATCTATAATCCCTTTCCAATTATTGATTCATGTTTAAATAATTAATGTGGTTGAGGTTATACATTGTTCAATGACTTGGACATTACTCTGTGATCCCATTATGTGGCTACCTCCTTGCATCTTGGAGTTATAAGATTAGTTTTGGATTAGTTATATGTGGGTTGGGGTATTTGGAATCCAATTTATGGTCCTTACCTTAGTTAAATTTTAAATTGGGGACTGATCACCCTCAATTTCACCATGTTCTCCAAGTGATTCAGCATAATTCTCTAATGATTCAACAAGGAATCATCTCTAACAAGTTACATGGAAACACAATTTAATTAAATATACGTGTATTCCTTCCTCACTCTTTCAATTTCAATAATAACGTAGATTTCAAATTTCATTGTATGGAAATTAACTACCACATTTTTTTACAATTTTTTCTTGGAGAAGCTTACATATTTGAATCCTTCTCCCTCAACTTGAAAAAATTGAGCCTTATATCAAAGACAAAGTGTGTTGTACACACTCAGTTATATCTTTATCCTTTGACTCTAGTATTTTCATTAAATTATAATGCTAAAATTAAATGAGTAAATTTGTAGATAATAAAATCTAGTATTTGACATTTGGAAATGTCAATCTTGACCTACACTTATCCTATATGACTTGTGCATCTCCAAACAAATCATATTCATCATTCTAACATGCTTGCATGCTAGTTATGAGCTTAATTTATCGTAAGTTATTATCAATCACTTACAACAACCTCTCAATTTGGGATAAATAAGTTAAATATCCTACTCAAACATTTCTAGATCACTATATTTGCATTCTTATATCCTAGACAATAACATCATACTCAAACTGTAATATTGATAAAGTTATCTTGAGTCTGACATTATCATACTTTGCCTAGTAATGACTATTTTTTAAAATCAAATCATTCCCATAAGTTGGCCCATTCAATTATCATGTTAGTGGCATGATAAATTAACTAATTAAGTGATTATAAATATAAATCAAGGTCAATTTATTGATTATATAACACTTATCTATCAATAATCTATAAAGTACTACACATTGAGAAAATCTACCATATTATTTCCTAAATTACAAATAAGTCACTAAGAGCAATCATCAGACAGGTTTGAATCACACCAATCCAAGTTAAGAGTCAACATCATCAAAATAAAATCCATATTTTTATGTGTATTCAAATAATGAAATAAATTTCATACTCAAACTTAGGGGAAGAACTATGTGTGGCTTGACATACCTTTTTGAAGTATTGAATAGGTAAGCAAAGGTCAATCATCAAGGAGGTGATTGAGTTCAGCTCAACCCAATTACACTTTCTCACATTTTACATGTTCTTATTCTTCACAAGTCAATCTAGGGTTTCAAGGATAAGGAATCTTATTTATGGATTTACACACATAGTTGAGCATCAATATTTCACATATAATTATATTACAGATAGATGCACTGCACTATATGGTCATAAAGAGCCAAATATACCTAAGACAATAACATCATCTCCAGTTACTATCATTGATATTTATGTCTAGGCTTGATGTTATGACCCTACATGCATAAATACATAGTTCTATATACAAACAAATAATAGACCTACTTCTAGTCTATTTATACTATCAAAACATACTCAAATTAACCAATAAATTAGTAAATCTAAGTATCTTATCCTTTCTTTCAACTTATATAAATAACAAATCCAATTATCAAGTCAATCACAGTATAATACATACATATTTATGTTTGATTGTTATACATTATAATTTTGATTAATTACTCTAGTTTATTATATTTTAATTCATATTCACATCGCATTAAAACCCTTTATAATTTTTTTGTGTATGCAAGATCAATTTACCCATTGTGGATTGGAAAGTCAGAATAGATATTGGGAAAAAATGATTGGAAAATTATAGTATTAATTTTGGAATTTGTATCTTTTATGGGTCTAAAAATAGGTTAAACAATATGACATATTATTATCTATAAGGAAATGCCACAAAAATTTCATAATGGTATGATTGAAAAAATGTTTTACTTGGGTGATATAAATACTAAGAAACACCTAAATTACATTATGATGTTGTCACATAAAAACTTTTTGATAGTATTTACAATACAATATTTTGTAGGGATTACTTTCACCTACCTTGTTAGATACTTTGTATCATTTAAAATGAATTGTATTTTGATTCTTCTTGCCTAAGGTTTAATAGGTACTATGCAGTCAATGCTCCATTTCTAAAATGTCACTAAAGCCAACACATGTCTCAATGTGTTTTCATCCCTCACATTAGGATTTCCTAAAAAATGGCATAAGTCGTGGGATATTACATATTTATGTACATCATTAAATAGTGTTGGTTGTCATAACTTACTAATAGTGTTTTATTTTTATCCCATTTCCATAGTTAAGTCCTCCTACCACCCCACCATGTGCTTCCCTTATTATCCCAGCTCTCTCATACCAAAAAACAACCCTTATTAGTATCTCATATTTCCCTATTTTGTATAATACTCCATCTATCATTGTAAATTGGAATGTTTGTATTAGTAGTCTTCTTATTTCCTATTTACTAAAACTTTATGGGAACACACTTGTTAAAAGGAACTTTGATATAGTCACCATCTCTTATGGCACAACCTCTATTCTAAACACATGTTCCAACTTAAGTCATCATTTATAGGTCTTTAATATTCACCATTTTCTATTATAGACAAGTAGTTTGGTCATTAGTTTTCATTTCCAGGATTTACTGCAATCTTAAATTCAAACTATTAGAACAACATAAACCATCTAAACATTTCCCTTATATCACCAATATTTTCACTAGGTTTTTAATGCTTCATGACTATTGTAAAATTAAAAATGTGTTGATAGTATATAGTGATTGAATTTATATATGACATACATCATTAATTAGTGGTTCTCTTTCTATTTTTGAATAATGTATTTTTGCATTTGCTAGTTTCCTATTGGTAAATGATATGGGATGGTCCATATGAACCCCTAGGTTGTGTTAACACTACACCTAGAGCTAACCTTGATGCATCCACATACACATGGAAAGGTACCTTCTAATCAGTTGATACAAGTATTCGAGCATTGGCTAGTTTTTTCATTAATTTATTAAATGTCTCTTGGCATTGTAACTTCTAATATAAGGCCTTATTATTATTTTTATTTGATAAATCCTATATTGGTGTGTATATTATGGCATAGTTCCTTATAAATATCCTATGATAACATGTATACCCAAGTAACATTTTTACATCCTTCTTTATTTTAGGTGTTGGTAAGTTTACTTTTATTTTGGTCTTAAGTTGGTTGACCATGAGCCATTATGATCCATGCACAGCAGCACCATCCCACATTATTACCTTGAATGTATTGGTCACTTGTGAAACTTTGTATAACCCCTTACATCATGTGCCTCCCTTTCAATGCCAAGGAACATGCCACATAACTCCCATGCTTAGATCACCTCTAAAAATTCCAAAACATTATGCACCTCTCACACAACACCAAGAAACATGTCATGTAACTCATACAACTACTCAACGCAGTGCCTTGGAACATGTCACATATATCCTACACTTTGATCACCTATGAAAGGATCTAAAGCATAACATATAAAATAACATTGATCACTTTACTTGATAGGTGAAAAACATTCAAATGTCAAGGACTTATCCCTTGCAGGATTGATGGGCATCACCCTATTTTATGGGGTAATACCCCATGCTAAAATGTGGATAATCATTATCAACTCCATTCATTATCACTCCAATTTTTTTGAAACAAAACCTTCACACACTCTGTACCACCTAAAAAACATTGCACCATTTTGTGCCATGTGTAAAACCTCTACACAACATCAACGAATACAGAATACCTTCAAACATACCACTCAATTTATCCTTTATGCAAAACATATGTATTACACATCATTCATGTGGCCACTCTACACCATGTCATGTCATGTTAGATGGCTCTTATAGGGCTCACATTATGTTGTAACGTTTTTCATCATACCATGCACCTATAATTCTAGCCACCTAACCATCAGAACATGAATAATCACACATGTAAGCCCAAATGGTTCAACCTCCATAACTAATCCTCCATGACATTTTAATCTATGTATACACATTTTTATTATTAATTAGAAGGAATATAGTAGTAAATTTAGACAACCAATCATCTTTCTCAATAGTGTGCCATATATCAAATGCATATATTAATATATTTTTATCTTCTAATTATATTAATTTATTTATTCTCCATCTTATTCAATATTGCTTCTATACATGCATATAACCCATTTAAACCCTCATTTAGAGTGTTACCCCTAGATTTCTTGGGATCTAATCATTGGTATCATAATGGTTCATATTTTATGACCTATCAAACAAGGTTGGATTATTTTAAGATCAATGTAAAATTAAAGTTCAAATGATGAGAGATAACATGAAACAAGATGTCCACACATTGATAAAAAATGAGATCATAAAATGTCTTCAATATCAAAAGTATTTTTTGTTCAACCCATTCATTGAAGTCTTGAAATAAGTGGTTGCATCAGCTCAAACATCAATTAAGTGTTAGAGGTACAAACCACTGGGGGGATGAATCAATGATGTAAAATAATCCAATTCAATTTCCAAACTCTTCAAACACTTACTCATTCAATACAACCATTCATGAAGCATTCAAGATGTTTACAACAATGAACAAATAAATAATGTAAGATTACACACACAACATAAGATCTATGTGGGAAACCCTCTTGGAGAATAAAACCCACTCTAAAGCCTAAAAACACATAGACTACTTATCCTATAAGGTATTAAAAATATGAGACTTTAGTGGAACACCCATTCCACAAGGATCACTTGCCCCTAGGATGGTCAAGTCCTTTCAACCAGACTTTAGTGAAACACCTATTTCATAATGAACACTTTCCCCTAGGATGGTCAAGTCCTGAACTAAATTTAGTGAAACACCTATTTCACAAGGAGCACCTACCCCTAAGGATGGTCAATTCCTTATGACCTATATGTTGATCAATCTCCCATCACCTATGATATGAACATTTCCTAAACATTTATTGCCTACTAATCTAATGGAGATACAATGTATATCACACCCTTTCACTTCTTCACACAAATATAAACATCCAAAACCACCTTTTGGATAACTCTACACTTCTTAGTAATAACTTTATATCACAACCTCAATAACATGACCAAATGGTCATACACATAGTCCACATTTTGATTTGCCTCTCAAATCAACCACCAAGCTCACACAAACATCATCTATCATTTACTCACACTCAAGGCATCCAAAACATCCTTTTGGATCACTCTACACCTCTTCACTCATCCTCAATCTTCAAACCTACAAGATCACTATTTTGACATCACAAATATGACATACAGGTGATACACAAAGTCATCAACCTACTCTGTTATATAACCCATCCACTGGGCATCCACCCTTTCTTTTTTCCTTCACTCTATAACTCTCACACACACCTCTTATTTCAAGTCTTAAAACCATCATATTTGGTTTCACCTTTTATATATTCTTCATGAATATCATTTTCACAACCTTCCTTTTTAACCAAAACACATGCCTTAACTCTTAATGCATCTACATGGTTCACTTTTAAGTAGTACCCTCTATCAAATAGGCCTAAGTGTCCTTTTAAGTCCTATGGAGATCCATTCACCTCTTTGACACTTATTTGAGTAAAATTAGTACACAAGAACACTTTAACAATACATAAACCCATGACACACAATCTATAGGTCCACCTTGAATGATAAAATCCATCATAGCACCCTTCTACTACAGCATAAAGAACCCAAACATCATTTTGTACATATGATCACCAAGAATGAACACAAAATCAACTTCTAAGCCTTTGATCATATATAATCTAGATTAGTTAAACCTCCATAGTCCATACAGATGGTCCTCATAAATTCTACAACATTATCCAACACTTAGGTCATCTTAAAACATTGAAATACCATCAAGAACAACTCAATTACACTTTTCAGGTTACTTGCAGAGAATAAACACATAGTCAAATTTGGAGCTCCATATCTTTGAATGTACAAATAATTAGACCTTCTAACTAGGTTCTTTGGATGCAACATGAAGTCCTCTACAACTTTTCCTTTTACACCATTATCAAATTTTGCATATATCAAAATTTATATCATAAAAACTATAGACTAGTCTTCCCTCACAAATTTGAATATTTGAATTCCAATGGTCACTAACCAATTGTTAAACTTTAAACATGTTGACCTCATCTCATGCCCTATTATAAATTGAATAAATACACATCATCAATATATATATAAGTATCTTGGTATTTACCTTTTCTTTAATGTTAAACATCGAACACTTGTTATCATCTCGCTGCTTCCTAATAATTTAGAACAAATGTTCTCCGTTGATCTCTTCTAAGTAGCTCAGTATTTATCTTGTAATGCTTACCATTAGCTATAGATCAGAAATCCCATGATTATGACACTTAGAACCTTCATGTATCTTACAAACACCTTGTTTTCAGTCCATACACTTGTGCCACTTGGTAGTCTCATGTGCTTATTTGACTCTTTAACTTGTCCCACATCATTGATCTTCATAAGTATGAACCACCACTCACTATTGATCTTCTATTAGATTATCGAGCTTGTGACACTTATCACCAACACATGCAACCTTTGACATGTTGAATTCATATTCACCATTAATCTAATTATGTATGATTAAGTGCTCACCATTAGATCTTCTTAGACCAATGACCTTATAATTCAATGTGATTAAACTTGACAGTCTTTGGCCCATCATAGTCTGCTAGAGCAACTTTGAATCTTTATAACTTGAGCTATAAATCACTTCAAGACTCCAAATTTTTAGGGTAGCTTCTTGGCACTATAGAAAAAATCTCCATGTAAACCTTTGATCAAAAATTAATTTTTATGTACCTAAAATAAATGCATAAACTTATTGGTTTATACATATCTGCATGACATGCAGTGACGGTCTGGATAAGTATAGAAAATTATTGAACTTCTGTTTGAGAGGCTAACTTTACACCTGCATATATTTAGCTACGCTCAACCTCATGACCTAAAATTTGAACCAAAACAACTTGGACCTAATATTATCATAACCATATGACTAACTCCCCTTGACTCATCCACACGTGGTAATGAATATGCCAGTAAATTTACAACTCAACCTTTTCTACCACTAGACCCAAAATGTCTAGATGAAAAACTATGAACTACTAGATGAACTCCACTCATGTACAAAAGCATTTAAATAATATATGACCTCTTATGAGACCTATTTCATAGCCTAAAATTATCATACTCATTCCAAAACATCCCTAACTATGCCAAAAATAAAGATCAACCAAGCCTAGTTCAAGTGTACTAGAACAAGCACATTGCACACTTTGTCATTGACACTTATATTATCAAGAAACTTCATCCACTAACCTATAAAAATATGTGACATCACTAAAAACTATCCAACAATCTACCCCTTTTTCATTGATGTCAACGCCCATCATACATCTCACCTTCCTTCTCTCTCTTCAAGCACTCTCATAATAGGAACCTTCTCTCCCTTTGACACAATGACAAAGTGGGCACAAACTAATATTGAGGACCTAAAAAGACCACCAAAATGAGAGTAACACATTTAAAAATATGCTAAAAACTCCTCCTTACCTTGAGCCTACCCCTTATTGCTTTGACAACTTCCTCTTATTACATGCCAACACTCTCTTCAACCAAGCACTGTAACCAATGAAGAAAGAACACACAAAAACACTAAAATATGATGTAACTCACCAAGAAAACATATAAGAGGGAATCCCCCTAAAATCTCTGAGCCATTTCACCTCTTGATCATATTCAAAACTTCACACACCATGAATAACCACCACATAAGTTTACTAGCCTTCTCTCTAAAGCCACCTCCAGAGCAAGCTCATGAACTTGTTTTTCCCCTTAACAAAAAGACTTTCTATTGATTCATAGAGAAATAAATGACACCCAAACATTGTCTTAGATACTCAAATTTAGCTTTTAACAATGGTTTGGTCATAATATATGCAATTTTCTCTTTTATAAGCACATACTCCAACTCAATACTTTGATTACTCACTTTTTCTCTCAAAAAATGATATCTAATAAGAATGTGCTTAGATTTTGAGTACATAACAAGATTATTTGAGATACTAATTACACTATTATTATCACACTAGATAAGATAAGTCCATTTTATCCTACCTTATAATATTCTAAAGTTTGTTTCATCTATATGACTTGTGTGTAATAAGAGGTAGCTACTATATACTTAGCTTCTACCGTTGATAGAGACATTGAGGCTTACTTCTTGCTTAGCCAAGACACTAAGCATTCTCCCATAAAGAATACCCCACCATTGGTACTCCTCATATCATCCATACATCCTTCCCAATTTGCATTAGTATATGATTTCAAAGTGAATTCTATACTCTTGGAATACCATAAACCATACTCTATGGTGCCTTTGAGATACCTCAAGATCTTTTTGACTACTTTCAAGTGATATTCTCTAGGATCATATTGAAACCTTCCTACAAGACCAACTGCCTGCATGATATCAGGCCTACAAGTAATATAATACAAAAGACTTCCAATCATGGATCTATATAAGGTTTGATCAAATTTTGGTGAGTCATCTAGTTTACTTAACTTGCATCTTATGATAATTAGAGTACCCATTGGATTAATATCCATCATGTCAAACTTCCTTTGCATATTCTTGATGTATTTATCTTGTGAAATAAATATCTACAATCCTAAGAAGAAATAAATTTCTCCCAACATAGGCATTTCAAACTTAGTCCTCATAATATCTACAAAATCTCTACTCATATTATCATTATCAGATCCAAAAACTATGTCATCAACATATACAACCACTATCAATTAATGATTGCCTTTTTTCTTAATGTATAAATTAATATCAACTATCCCTTTTTTTAAATCTTGACTCAAAAGATACTTATCTAACCTGTCATACCAAGCTCTAGGAGCTTGTTTAAGACCATAAAGATCCTTCTTAAATTTACACACAAAATCTTGATTATTTGACTTGAAGTATCCTTTAGGTAAGTCAATGTAGACTTCTTCGTTTAATTTGTCATTTAAGAATGCAAATTTCACATCCATTTGGTATACCTTAAAATATTTGAAACTTGTATATGTCAAGAAGAGTCTAATTGATTCCATTCTTGCCACAAGAGAAAAAGTCTCATCAAAATCTATTCCTTTAAACTGAGCATATCCTTTACACACCAATCTAATTTTTTTCATTGTGACTTCTCCTTTCTCATTCATCTTATTTTTGAAAACCCACTTGGTACCTATCACATTTTTATCTTTTGGTCTAGGAACTAAATCTTGTGTTTCATTTTTTACTATTTGATCAAATTCTTCATCCATTGCACCATTCCAAATTTCATCTTTGCTAACTTCCATGAATGTTTTGGGTTCAATCATGGATAATAGATTTGAGTTTTGTTGATTCTGGTTGATCAACAATCTCCTTCTAGTCTACAAACATGCACTAACATTTCTAATAACTTGAGAGATTGGATGATATTTTTGAATTCTTCTAGATGGAGCTTTAGAGTATTGTCTTTCTTCCTCTTCTTCATCTTCATCATTTTTTTTAACAAATAACTCATCATTATTTGTAATATAATTTTGAATTGAGTCACTAACCTATAATTTTGGCTTCTTAACTCTACTTGTCTCATCTAAATTTACATTTGAAATTTCAAGAATTTTGTGAAGTCTCTTTTTGAAGCACCTATAGGTAATACTGATAGAAGAGTAACCTAAGAAAATGCCCTCATCATACTTTGAATAAAATTTTCCAAGATTCTCTTCATCTCTTTTAATGAAGCACCTGCTCCCAACAACTCTAAAATGTTTGACATTAGCTGCTCTATTCTTCCATAACTCATAAGGAGTCTTATCACTATTTACTCTGATTTGACACCTATTTAGGATGTAAACTAAAGTTTCCTCTTCCCAATAAGCATTTGATAATTTAGCATCTTAAAGCATGGTTCTACTCATCTCTTGAATAGTCATATTCTTCTTTTCAAGAACATCATTCTGTTGTGGTGTTTTAGTAGTATAATATTGTCTTCTTATCCCTTGTTTATCACAAAAATCATCAAATTAATGAGACCAAAACTCACCTCCTCTATCTGATCTTACACACTTGATCTTTGACCCTTTATAATTTTCCACAAGTGCTTTGAATGCCATAAATCTTTCAAAAGATTCTAATTTTTCTTTAAGAAAAGATATCCAAGTCATCCTTGTAAAATCATCAATGAGAAGCATGAAGTAGCTATTACCTTGAATGCTTTGAATTCTCATAGGTCCACAGAGATCAATGTGTATCAAATCTAATGGATTTGTAGTGGAGAACTCCTTGTATTTGTATCTTCTTTTGGTTTGCTTCCCATGAAGATATGCCTTGCAAAGATAATGAAGAATATTATAAATCTTGGGCATATGCCTTACCAACCCCTTTAAACTGATCTTTACCATATTATCAAAATTTATGTGTCCAATCCTTCTATCCTAAAGCCATATTTTTTTTAATTAACTCATGAATAACTCCTACATCTTGGATTAATGGAATACATACTTGTTTTTATCTATTTTATAAACATTTACAACTAATCTACCATATTTTGCCTTTCTTACTTCACATACATCATCATGAAAAGTTACAACATTTCCTTGCTTACATATTTGGCTCACACTTAAAAGATTATGTTTAAAACCTATTACATATAAGACATTCTTAGTCCTAGTATGACCATTGTCCAAACTCATAGTAGCTTTGTCAACTATGTTAGCAGATTTATTGTCACCAAATCTCATTGAACCTAGGTTGGTCTTCTTGAGAGAGATAAACTTGCTCTTGTCTCCAGTCATATGATTTGAGTATCCACTATCTATGAACCATCTCATGTTCCCATCTTCTTGAGTATTCAAGGATGTTTGAACAAACATTGACTCTTCCTTGGGTGGACCACTTGAATTTTACTTCTTTTCTTCTTCATTCTTAGACTTAGTCTCCTTGAACCATTTGATGGTGTAAATGACTTGTATATCCTTTTTACAAAAATATCTTTTATAGTTCTTGGATATATGACCTTGTTGGTTACAATTGTAGCATATGATATCCCTTTTGATCTCTATAGAGAAATCACAATCCCTATGTCTATGACCAAATTGATTTTAGGAGAAGCAATACCCATTGAAGACATTGTTCATATTTGACCTTCCTTTCTCTTGACCATTATCGACCCATGAATTTTCATGCTTGACCCTTTTGGTGGATTTGAAATCCCTTTTGTCCTTAGATAAAAGAATGTTTGATTAAGTCATGACTTTATTTTCCAATTATCCTATCCTTTGGTTGAGACCTATATCCATCATAACCTATAGATTCTTAACTATTGCTTCTAGATCTTTCACTTGTGTCTTCACATCATCCATTCTTGCATTGATGTTTGATAAAGCACATACTAGTTTATCTTGAATACAAGCCACAACCTCTTTTTCAACTAATGTACCTTTGATCACTTTCAAGTGGTTAAACTCTCAAGAAGGACCTACATTGATACCAGTTATTATAGGTAGAAACCACTGAGAGGGGGGGTGAATTAGTGGTGGCAAATAATCCAATTCAATTTATAAATCCTTCAAACACTTAAGGATTCAATACAACCATTCATAAATCATTCAAGATGTTTATATTAATGAAAAAATAGATAATTTAAGATTACACACACAACACAAGATCTATGTGGGAAACCTTCTTAGAGAATAAAACCCACTCTCAAGCCTACAAAAACATGGACTACTTGTCCTATAATGTATCAAAAACATGAGAATTTAATGGAACATCCATTATATAAGGATTACTTGCCCCTAGGATGGTCAAGTCCTTCTAACCAAACTTTAGTGAAACACATGTTCAACAAGGAGAACCTACCCCTAGGATGGTCAAGTCCTTCTAACCTGAATTTAGTGAAACACTTGTTTCATAAGGAGTACCTACCCTTAAGGATGGTTAAGTACTTATGACCTAGATGTTGAGCACCCTTCTAACACCTATGATATGGACATCTCATAAACATTGATTGCCCACCAATCTATTGGAGATATAATGTATATCATCCCCCTTCACTTCTTCACACAGCCACAAACATCCAAAACCACCTTTTGTATCAATCTACACTTCTTAGAAAAAACTCTATCATAAACTCAAAAACATGACCAAGTGGCCATACACACATTCCACACTCTGATCTACCTCTCAAATCAACCACCAAGCTCACACAAACATCATCTATCTTTTGCTCATACTCAAGGTATCCAAAACATCCTTTTGGATCACTCTAGACCTCTTCGCTCATCCTTAATCTTTAAACCTACAAGAGCACTATTCTGATATCAAAAATGTAACTTATAGGTCATGCACATAGCCATCAACCTAATTTTATCTATAACCCATCCACTGTTCACCACCCTTTCTTATTTCCTTCACTCTATAACTCTCATACACACCTCTTCACTCAATTCTAAAATACATCATATTTGGTTTCACCTTTTATAGAGTCTTCATAAATATCATGTTCATAACCTTCCTTATTAGCCACAACACATTCTTTCACTCTTAAGGCATCTACATGGGTCACCTTTAAGCAGTACCCTCTTTCAAATAGGCATAAGTGTCCTTTTAGGTTCTATGAAGACCGATTCACCTCTTTAACACTTCTCCAAGCAAAATTAGAACACAAGAACATTTTAATGATATATAGACCCATGCCACATGATATATAGGTCAACATTTAGTGACAACATCCATCACATCACCCTTTTGATACAACACAATTAGCCCAAACATAATTGTATATATATGATCACCAAGAATGAACACATAGTCAACTTCTAAGCCTTTGATCATATAGAATATAGATTTTTCAAACCTCCATAATCCACATAGATGGTATTCATGAATTATACAACATGTTACAACACTTAGTTCATATTCAAACATTTAAATACCATTAAGAAAAAATCAATTACCCTTCTTAGGTTACTTACAGAGCATTAACACACATATAATAAACTTTTGATCTCCATATCTTTGACTGTACAAATGATTAGACCTTCTAAGTAGGTTCTATGGATGAACCATGAAGTCCTTTATAACTTTACATTTTACACCATGATTAAATTATACATATATCAAAACTTATAGCACAAAAATTGTAGACTAGTCTTCCCTCACAAATTTGAATATTTGAATTCCAATGGTCACTGAGCAACTATTAAACTTTGAACATGTTAGCCTCATCTCATGCCCTCTCATAGCTTGAAAAAATATTCATCATTGATATCCTTAGAATTAAATCAGTCTATACCTTTATTTTATTATTAAACCTTGAGCACTTATCATCATCTTGCTACTTTCTAACAATTTGGAACAAATACACTCTGTCAATCTTTTTTGAGTAGCTCGGTCTTTATCTTGCAATGCTTACTATTAGATTCTAGATTATAAATCCCATAATTATGACACTTGGCACCCTCATGTTCCTTATGAACACTTTATTGTTATTCCATGTGCTTGTTCCACTTGGTATTCTTGCATGATTTTTTGACTCTTTTACTTGTCCCACACCATTGATCTTCATAAGTATGAACCACCACTCACCATTGATCTTATGTTAGATTAGCAAGCTTATGACACTTGTCACTAGCATGTGAAACCTTTGACATGTTGAATTCATATGCATAATTGATCCCAATATGTATGATTAAGCACTTACCATTATATTTTATTAGACTAATGACCTCATACTTCAACGTGATTAAACTTGATGGTCTTTGGCCCATCATAGTCTATGAGAGCAACTTTGAAGCTTTATAACTTGAGCTAGAAATCACTTCAAGACTCCAAATTTTTAGGGTATCTTCTTGGCACTATAAAAAACATCTCCATGTAATCCTTTCATCAAAATTGACTTTTTCATACCTAAAATAAATTCATAAACTTTTTGGTTCATACATATCTGCATGACATACAATGATGGTCTGGCTAAGTATAGAAACTTAGTGAACTTTTATTTGAGAGGACAATTTTACACCCATATATATTTAGTTATGCTCAACCTCATGACTTGAAATTTTAACCATATTAACTTGGGACTAATATGATTTAAACCATATGACCAACTTCCCTTGACTCTTCTACATGTGGTAATGATGATGTTAGCAAATTGCCTATTCAACCTTTTCTGCCACTAGACCCAAAATCTCTAAATGAAAAACTATGAACTACTAGATGAATTCCACTCATGCACACAAGAATTAAAATCATATAATACCTCTTATGCAACCTCTTTCATAGCCTCAAATCACCATACTCATCCCAAAACATCCCTAACCATGCTAAAACTGAAGATCAACCAAGCCTACTTCAAGCATACTAGAACAAGCACACTACACACTTTATCATTGACACTTAGAATATCAAGGCACTTCATCCACTCACCTAGACACTTCCATGACATCACTGAAAAGTCTCCAATAGTAAGGTTTTTGGTGGTCAAGTCCCCCTAAATTTCAATTAAATCCAAACATTCTTGCATTTAAGGGGGAAATAAATGTAAATGATGTAGATAACCACCTATATTAGTTAGACTCATATTTTCGAATAAATGAATTTTCTAATGAAGTGAAGATCAAGATTTTAATTTTGAAATTTTATTCACCCATGAAGAAGTGGTGGTAATTTTACACTTTGTGGAGAAATACTAGACAAAATATGAGTTTGAGCTAACTTCGGCTAGATTGATGGAATCCTTAAAGGATGAATATTATCTTAAGTATGTCTATAAATACCATTAGATTCAATTGAAATAATTATATTAAATACATGACAAGTTGGATCAAGCTTATAGTGATACCTTCCACAACTTGTATGTAAAATAAGGCTCCTTCAAGTCTGAGTATCATAGATTCTTCAAGTATCCCAATGGTATATGACCATTCATTCATTCCAAACTACAGATGGCTAAGGTCAAGATGATGGAGAAGAATATCACTATGTGGAAACTATTGAGTAAGAATCTAAGCTAAAGGGAAAGTGGGAAATATATTTTGCACCAAATAAGGCATCCACATTAGACAAGTTTAAACTATCTAAGATAGGTAAATTATGTGAAAAAATAAAACCAACATCCACTAAAATGTAGAGTGACACACACACACACAAAAATTCTTTGATGCATATAAGTATAGGGTTAAGACTTCCATGAAGTAGAGGACACCCCTAAAACTACTTGTTTTGTAGAAAAAACACACTAGTAGTGTCTAGTGAAAAATCATATATCTTTTTCCATTCATAGATATGGGTGTAAGGGTAGCCATTGTATTTTATGATTAAAGGTAGTAACATGAAGAATTTGACCTCTAAATCAATTGTCAAGAAACTAAATCCAATAACCATGTCTTATCCATGTCCCTACATTTTGGATAGACTAATTCATTCAACACCAAAGGTATACATATCACTCACTAATACTTATTCATATATTATCCATCATATATCTTATTCCATTCATAGATCTAGGTGTAAGGGTAGCCACTATATTTTATGATTAAAGGTAGTAACATGAATAACTTGACCTCTAAACCAATTTTCAAGAAACTAAATACAAAAACCATGCCTTATCCATGTCCCTACATTTTTAGATAGACTAATTCATTACACACCAAAGTTATACATATCACTCACTAATACTTATTCATATATTATCCATCACTTAAGAGAGCAACTAGTTTGTGATGTAGCACTAATTATTTCTTATGATATAATCCTAGAGAATGCATATATGCACAACTACCATGGTGTGTACATAGCCAGTCCTCATAGTATCACCATATTAGTGGGAAGTAAGATTTGTCATAATAGTATAATGATTCCATGTTCTAACCATGCTATGTAAACTCCCAAAATGATTATGCCACACTAGTTTCATAACGCAAACAAGATGATTGCTTCTAAATAAAATGTGAATGATATGTGCATAGCCCTACCATACCACATTTTTACCTTGAGTGTATTGATTAGTTATAAAACTCCATGCATTCCCTTGCAATATATGCCTCACGTCCAATGATCAATAACATGTCACACAACTTATACAATTTAAGCATTGTTACATAACTCCTTACATCATGTGCCTTTAATTTAATGTTAATAAACATGTCATACAACTCATAAGACTACTCCATGTATATTATTACATCATGTTCCTCCTTTGAAATACCCAAGGAACATGTCACATAACTCATTTTATTTATGCATATTTGCATAGCTCCCAACATCATCCACCTTCTACATTATGCTAGGAAATGTATGTCACATAACTCAAAAGAAAAAATGGAGCACTTTTCCTAATAATCATAGATCATGTAAATGTCAAGGATTTAGCCTATATAAATTAATCAATATTGGATAATTTATTTGATGGTGAAAGAGCCAAAGGCTTAGATGTGCACAACACAAAATTGGTCGATTAACTTCCATTATTTCTTCATTAAAAGAGATTACATTATATAGATGTATTATTCTCCTACAAATAAGGAATCAACACTAATCTTTTATCCTTAAAAATCTCTCATGCTTATCTCTCCTAGAGATTCTCTTACAAAATTATCTCATACAATCTCTCACCTAATATCTTTCTAAAGTTTAGAGAGGTAAGTTGTGACAATCATAGATCACATAAAATTATTATCACACTAATATTATTTCTCACATAATATATGTTCACACACACAAGTGATCACTAACATAGATTATTTGTAACATTCCCCCTTAAGTGAGAATATGGCAAGAAAAATCACTAAAAACTCGATATTACCCCCCCTCCCCCCTAAATTTTGACATGTGAACGTCATGTTTGCTCGATAATGCATCTAGTTTTACAAATAGGAGGTACATAAAAAGATTTCATACAAAGCTGAGTATTTGATAATTTTTTATTGAGGTAAAAATACCTTTGGCCATAGGCTTATTTTAGTATTTAAAAAAATGACCCGCACAATAGACATAAAACTTTTGACTTTAAAATAGCTTAACCATAAACATTTGAAGTCGATATAATTAAACTAACGACCAAATATACTCCTAATGAATATCTAAACACTTTGACAATAAAATTAAATAATATTAATCTTAACATAAACTAAAAACAAAAATTTAAAAATTTAAAAAATCTAAAAATAAACAAATAGTATCTAAAATTTTTTTTCAAAAACTTTAAACTATCAAAAACTTAAAATACATAAATTTTAAACTTAACTTTAAAACTATATTAATAACTCTTAATAACGATAGACTTATTTTGGTGATTAAAAAGAAGACAATGACTAATAATAAAAATCTAAATAACTAAAAGATAAATCTACAATAAACAAAGATTATTTGAAACTAACTATTTGACTTCAAAGGCATGGCCTCCATTAAATTCAAACTCCAAGATGTCATTATTTTGCATAGAATGTATCTATCACATAACCTTCCCAAATTTAGTGTGTAAATAGATTTATTATTCTATGAGCTTGGAGATAATGATATCATTATATTAGTATGCTTAGATCTGCTCACATGATTGTAGGTTGATTTAATCTCTCCAATCCACTCAAGGTTTTAATTCTTCCTCATCAAATTTCAGCATCTCTTTGTATACTATGAAATCCTTCCAACTAGTAATGCTTCCTTTGAATATTGATGTGTCCAGATCAAATGAGCTTTGAATTACACACTTATCTTGTATTACATAACAATATACAATGGCAATGTAAAAAATGCAATGGATGGTGTGGTGGTTGTTAAAAGTAATTCAAATAATGTTGAGTCTTATGTAAACAAAAAATAACATACAAAAATTGTACCTAGTTGTTAATAAAACATAAAAAAACACATTCTATGCAGAGAAAAATGCCATCTCTTCAGGTTGTATAAATGGTTGGGGCATGCCTCTTAATGCAATGCCTCTATATAAATGTTCTTTTATTAATGGGATGCCTCCTTCCATTTCCTTTTTTGTTATTTCTATGTATTCTATAGATAATGGCACTCTATTTTTATAATGCCTTAATAAAATTCCTTCAAATATACAAAACTGGTTCAAGACTAATGAAAAATAAAGCTTCACTATGAATGCAATGAAAAATGAAATCCGCAATGTATATAAACTTTGGGAGGTGAACAAAAAGTTGAAGTGGGAATAAAGTCAATGTAAATCCACTAGTTGCAAATCAGATCCAATGTCAAGGAAATGCAACAATCCCTCATACATCAAAACCATATGGTCTATTAAAACCTTTATAAACAAGTGTGAAACAAAAATTTCAAACCTTCAACCAAGGAACCGTATAGCCTGCATGCAAAAACCAATGTTATTTCCCTCAATGCATATTCTTCAAACTAAAATCACAAATGTAAACCCGTAAAATGTGGATTTGCACTTAGGTAGAGCATGTGATTACACTCAAAAAATGATATTATTTTATGTTCTTCTCCCTCAAATCTAAAACAAACTCCATAACCAAAAAACTTTATATATATATATATATACAAAAATAAAATTTACACATGGGCTACAGTGCATAGCCATTTTTCCATTTTGATATAAAAAAATGTATGGAAGGTAAAAGAGAGGTCTAAGGGAAATTTTTTTGATACCATATGTAGAAATTATTCCATATTGGAGAATTTATTTGATGGTGAAAGAGCTAACAAGCTCAGATGTGCACAATACAAAATTGGTCAATGAACTTCTAATATTTACTCATTGAAAGAGATTACATTATATAAAATTGTATTATTATCCTATAAATAAGGAGTCAACACCAGTCCCTTATCCCCACAAATATCTCACACTTATCTTTCCTATAGATTATTTTAGAAACTTATCTCCTACAAACTATCACTTAATATATCTTCTAAAGTCTAGAGAGGTGAGTTGTGACAATAAAAACACATACAATTATTCTCACACAATAATATTATTTCTCACATAATATATGTTCACAAACACATAAGTGATCACTAACATAGTTATTGGGGTTGAGAGGAAACACCTCATTTTAAGGGGAAATTCCCTTGTTAATATGTGGATAATTAGTCTCAATGACATTCAGTGTGAATCCACATTTTGCATAGCACAACTTTCCCACACTTTTCACCTCCTATATAAAACTACACCACTCCATACCATGCATGCAACTTATGCATAACATTGGATAATGTCACATCAAATTTAGACATATTATGTCGCTCAAACTTTGCTTGAAATCTCCATATTACACATCGGTTACATGGAAATTTTATGTCGTGTTGCACAATGCTAGACGACATTTATATGAATCACCTTTTACGACAATATCTACCAACATTCATTCACATATAAGTTGACCCACATAACCATTAAAATATGAAGATTCGCACATAGAATCCCAAATAGTTCAAATTCTATAAGAGCCCGTTGACCTTCATGACATTATAATCTGTGTATACACATCTATATCATTAGTTAGCATGTAGATAGTAGTAAAGTATACAACCATACATATTTCTCAAGAGTATGCCATATACAAAACACACATATTAATATAGTTTTCTATTCCAACTCTATTATTTTTGTACTCTCCATCTTATTCAATATTTATTTTGCATATGCATATGACCCATCTAAGCCCTCATTTAGAGTATTGCCTATCAAACCTCCTAGGATATATATCAGCTCCTCTACATATTATGTGTCCTAACAACATCCTAAAATGGTGTCACAAATATACACTTTTAATATTGATAACATACTTAAAAATTTATACCACTCAAACACTAGTCATAATGCTTGTACATAACCCTTTAATAAGCCATTCACTATCCTTTCATCCAACTATACTTATAGGAATTCATGTATGAATTCTATGAATGCATTGATCATGATAAAAATGAAAATCATAGGTGCATTATTCAATCCTAAATGCATAATAACTATATGAATGATCCCCATTTAGTAGCAAATATTTTTTGTATAGTTTTCTTTTATAATTTTGACTTGGTTGTATCTTAAGAATCCATTTGTGAAAAAAAAAATTATTGTTTCCACATTCTCTAATACTTCTTTTATTAAGGTTGTTGGGAATGGGACATGAACACATACTCTGTTTAACTCCATGTAATCTACATAAATTATTATCTCACTTGTCCTTTTGTTTTATATCACCACTAGATTTATCCATTGTGAGTCTTCTATTGGAGTTATAATTTCTCCTATCAAAATTTAATATGATTTATTTCACACCTTTATTTTGACATTAGTGTTTATTTTATTTGGTATCTTCTGCATAGACTTGGCATCCTCCTAATTTTAATTTTCATTGTTTATGCCTCCTCTTTAATATATTGTAACTTTATAAATGTCCCATTTAACAATATTCATATTATTTTAATGGTTCAAATATTTTGTGTATCTCTACTTATTCCCAATAATCTCTCATTTTCACCATCTATGTCTCTCCTTTAGATGCTATGCTTTTTCCCTCTTCTTTGGTTTCTTCTTCCCCCTTTTTATATTTTTACACTATAATTTTTTCTAAACGTCTATGTAGTATATTTTGAATTCCTTATGTTGGATTGGGTTATCATTAATTTGTATTACCCAATTTCACCTTATCTTTAATCATATTGAATTGAGCTACCATTTAATTTTCAAGAATAATTAAGACTAAGAGTAAGCCTATATTTGTTAGGAATATACACACCATTTTATATCGATCCTAGAAATTAAAGGCCTTTCAGAAATAATTTTTCAATTATCCCTAATCCTTGGTTCTATTCCACATCTCTTGGTGCATGTATCATGCCCACAATAATGGATCTAATTTTTAGATAATATACGATACCCAAAATCTCATGTCATTTTCCCCTATTTTCTCCCATTGGGCCTCATAGTTCATATTATGGTGCTTTGTACATGACCTCTCAATGTACTATATTATGTTATTTAAGTAATCTTCCTTATTCATGTACCATGTCCTAAAAATAATTTATATTGTACTACAAGTGGTAATATTATACTTGTGATTCCCTCACCATCTTGTGATGTTAGTACCTAGAGTGACATCAAGTGTTTCCAATTTCATTTCTTAGATAATCTTCCACATATTCAATGCCATTGAACTTGTGAAGCTTCATGTGTGAAGTCCCTCAATAAATTTTAAATACTCTCTTAGGGTAAGTGCACAAAGTTTGGGGACAAAAACGGGCCTACTAGTGGACATAATTTTTCTAAAAATTCATAAATCTAAACTTTTGTAGATAATTTGAGATATCTGCACTCCAAATTTGAATATGGTGTAAGAACATGAAATGTATTAATTCTAGTCTAGTTTAAAAACACTATTTTTTTAAAATGGTGAAGTATAACTAGGTCAAACATTTAAAATTTGAATAGTAACTCCTATTTTTTTAATAAAATAGATCAGATAGACGTCCATGCGGCCCACCATTTTTTGAGTAGTGTATAATATCATTTGAAACCATTTGGTGAACATTTATATAAGATCTTCTAGTTTGTGACCTTTTTTTTTTTTTTTCAATGAATATTTTTTTATGATTTTTTCAATTAAATAGATCATAAAAACTAAAAAAAAAATGGATACCTAGCCATGCGACACCCTTAACTACATCAAAAAAATGAAAACCATTTTTTTGTTTTTTTAATGTGTGTATAATTAGGCCTAGTTTTTGACCATATAACTTTTTTTGCACATATATCAAATTAAAAAAATTACATGAACATGTATAGGCATGTACATTTACAGCATGTAATGGTCTAAAAATGGTATAGCTAGAAATCAACATAGTTTGAAACCTTAAATTAGTACAAAAATCATAAAAAAACATATTTTGGAAAGAGGAGATCATGATCATCATGATGGTATTAAGTTTATAAATTTTACCATTGAAATTTATAGTGTATTAGGTGATCAAAGTTTAATTTTGTTGTTTTCTATCAAAACTCTCAGACTCGGTTATAGATTGATAGGTTCAAGCCTTTGGATCAAGAATCCAAGCCATTCCCAAGCCAAAAGGCTTAGTGTTTGAATTCAAATTCAAATAGCATGATCACATTAATAATTCAATCACATAATTAATGTGATTATGTTAATACATAATGCATTATTAATGTGATTACGTTAATAATAATGTGATCATGTTATTATAAAAGTATTAACATGATCGTGTTCCTATTATTTTGTACATAAAAGCATCTAAACATGTATATAAATCCAGTCTTGACTTGAAGCTTATATTCACTACTATAAATGTAAAATATAATTTAAATTTATTTTTGTAAATATAATAAATTAGGGTCACTCTACATCCAATAGAGTTGTTCTCACAGCTACATGCCTTATGATGTGTAAAATAGTTTTCAAAATCCAATATGGTCAATACTCAATATTAAACCTATGGATTTCAAGGATTAAATTTTAAAATTTATGTCTATTTTTGGTAAAACATATAGTCATTTTTTAGGTTTTAGTGCCTTCTAGATTATTTTCTATCATTTTTAGAAGTTTTAGCTTTGTCAAAATTGAAGTTTGAAAACCGCTCACTTTGAACTTGATCCAAAGTGGTGTGATTGGGGTAAAATAGGTCACATTGATGACTTACACACATCAAATGACCACTTTGTGTTAATTTCACTTGTTAATCATCCCTCCCTCATCCCTAATCACCTCTTACTCATCCCTCATTACCCCTAATCACTATCTCATCATTCTTCATTGTCCCTAATCACTCTCGCACTTACCCTCATTATCTCTAGTCATCTCTAATCACTCCCTTATCATCTATAAGTGCTCTTACATTTACCCTCACTATCCCTAATCATCCCTAATCACTCCCTCATTATCCTTAATCATATCTAATTACTCTTTCCTTATCCCTCATCATCACTAAGTTTTTCCTTATCATATATCATCATCCCTAATCACTCCCTCCTTATCCCTTCTCATCCCTAATCACTCCCTCATTGACCTTCATATCCCTCATCATCTCTAATCACTCCATTATCATCCCTAATCACTCCTTCATTGACTATCACCATCCCTCATTGACCCTCACCATCCCTCATCATCCCTATGCTCCCTCATCATCTAATGTAAGTATATACTAAAGGTATCTTTAATTCTAATCATATATTATTTAAACCATTATAATATAAATTAACACTTTTCTAGGACTTGTTTTGTTATCAACACCCATTTATGATAGTTAATTTTATTACTAAATGAATTAGATGATCTTCCAAATTTATAATCAAGTAACACATGTACTAGCACAAAATAGAGTCTAAATTTTAGTTCATTGAATTATCTTTGTTATGAAGGTGACTAGATGAAAAAATATTTGATTCCACCTTTGGTAGCTTGGTTCAAAGGATAAAAATTAAACACAAATCTCTTGTATAATTTCCTAATTCTGAGAAGATTTGAATCTATGCAAAGTTATTAGGTGTTTCCCATTCTAGTATGACTTGAATCTTGATCAGGTTCACATATGCACTCATTGTGTGTGTAATGTATCCCAAATATTTTATTTCTTGCATGAAAATTTAAAATTTATTCATGTTATCATAAAAATGTGTTTCTAAAAAATGTGAAACACTAGTTCAACATGGTGTAGATGCTAACTCCATGTTTTGTAAAGATTAGGATGTCATCAAGGTAGATTTTAAAAATGACATAGTTAAAGGGCTTGAAGGTGTCGTTTAACATCTCAATGAATGAATTATTTACATGAGTTGACATATAATTCATAACCAGCTATTCAATCAATCCTTCTTTTATTTTTAATATTATATTCCAAATGTCTAAAGGTTTAACATGACTATGATGATACCCAAACTTAGGATTAATTTTGGAAAAGACTTCTACACCATGGATATGGTAGAAAAAATTCCTTAATATTTTTATGAGTATAATATTTCTTCACTTTAGTATTGATAATATTTTTTAATTGATTCACAACCTCATGTCCCATCCTTACTTGGCACAAGCACAATTGGGCTTCTACAAGGCAATGATTGGGCATGATGTGTCCATTATCCATGATTTCATAGATCTAACACTTGATCTACTCATTTTATATAAATTATATGTTTTATAAATAGGTTTTAGGTAGAGGTATTTAAGAGATAAAATCAATATTTTTGCTTAGTTTACAATATGTAGGAACTTATTTAGGTGACTAAAATATATCCTTGTATTCACCTAGTTTATTATTCAATTATTTTGTCTTTGTTATTGTTGGACAAACCACACTATGATATTGTGCCACAAGGATGTTATTATATTTAATTATTACCATCAATAATATAATTATTATTAGAACTGATAAAATCTTGGCACTAATGACTGAAGCTTATGAATTATCTATAATATATGGTATTTTAGATCATGAAAATCTATTAAAAAATTATAAAGATTTACTTCATATACTATATGTAAATGTAAATATATGTTTGAACACATTTAAAACATCATGTACATCTAACGGTGAGATGTGAAAAATGATTACATTTTTAAAAAGTTTGGTACACCAAGTAACACTATTAGCTGATCCATTTCTCAAGGCCTAAACTAGACCATACACTAGCATATGGTTATCGATGATGCATCAATTTCAAGTTAAATTTTTGAAAATATGATTTAGGATAAATCAAATTCTTATAACTTCCATTGTAAATGAAGTGTATTGATTCACCATTGATCTACATTTGTTAATGAAATAATGTTTTTAATTCATATAATTTCTTATTGGGGAAAGTAGAGATATTTTTAGTACCAACCATATCATTAGGTTCATAACCTATTATCTACTTACCTTTTTATAGTGCTATATATCTTGTACCCACTTCTTGAACTATGCAAGTAGAGATCTCATAGTGTGACATTCTTCATTGGATTGAATATTAAAGTTATGAATTAAGCACCACTTTTCAATCTTAGACTACTTGTTTTAATCATTTTAAAATAATTTTTCACTCTATGATATGATGAATAAATCAATATACATATAAATATAAGGCCTTAAATTTAATTATTTAGATCATAAAATGTCCTCATATGGAAAGTAATTGATTGGTTTTGAGAAATCACATAGCTTGGTGATCTTCATATTTACTACCCATTTTTAGTGCTATGGTGGTTTTACTTGATTCTCTTTTTCTATCAGATATTCAATTTTGAATTACATCCTTTTTAATAGGCCCATATTTTTTCATAAGTGCTAAATATTTATGTTTTGAATTTATCTCAACTTAATTTTGATCACTATGTCTTATATTTTATGTTAGCACTCAACTCTCCACTTATAATTCCTAGCATTGTTAAACCCCAACAAAATACCACCACCAAGGTATTGGATGTAGTGATTAAGGATGAGGATGGATTTCATAGAGATGATTAGGGAGTCATTAGGGATGGTGAGGTTCAATGAGGAAGTAATTAAGGAGGATAAGGGAGTGATTAGGGATGATGAGGGTTAATGAGGGATTGATTAGTGGAAATGAGGAATGAGGATGGAATGATTAGATGTGATGAAGGATGATGAATCAATGATTAGGAATGATGAGGGATGTTAAGGGTAAATGAGGGAGTGATGAGGGATGATGATGGAGTGATTATAAATAATGATGAATGGTGAGGATTAATAAGGGAGCTATCGAATATGATGAAGGATAAGGAAGGAGTGATGAGAGATGATGAGGGATAATGAAGTGGTGATTATGGATAATAAATGAGTGATTAGGGATGATGAGGGATGGTGAGAACTAATTAAGGAGTGACTAAAGATGATGAGGGAGTTTCTAAAGATGATTAGGGATGGTGAAGGTTGATTAGGGAATGATTGTGGATTATAAGGGATGAGGAGGGAGTGATTATGGATGATTATTGATATTTAGGGTCAATGAGAGAGTAATAAAAGATGATGAGGGAGTGATTAGAGATGATGAGGAATAGTGAGGGTTAATGAGGGAGTGACTAGGAAAAATTAGGAATGAGGAGAGAGTGACTAAGAGTGATGAGGGATGAGTAGGAAGTGATCAAGGATGAGGGAGAGATGATGAAAAAGTGAAATGAACATAAATTTTTCATTTGATGTGTGTAGGTAATCAATGTGACCTATGTTACCCCAATCACACCACTTTGGATCAATTTTAAAGTGAATGGTTTTCAAATTTCAATTTTAACAAACTTAGGACTCCTATAAATTCTAGGAAGTAATTTATAAGGCATAAAAACCTAAAAAACTACTATATGTTTACTAAAAATGGACATCAATTACAAAATTATGCCCTAAAATCCCTAGGTTCAATACTTAGACCCTGAAAATGCCTAGGTAGTAACTAGATTAAATTTTGAAAAATTGTTTTCCACATTGTAAGGTGTGTAGCTATGAGACTAACTCTATCAGATGAAAATTTACCCTAATTTATTTTATTTACTAAAATAAATTTAAAATATAATCAAATTAATAAGTATACGCTTCAAGTTACTATTGTCTTAATGTACATATTTAGATGGTTTTTTTGTGCAAAACCATAAGAATGTGATCACGTTATGACTCAATAATTACCAAGCCATAATTTAAATAACGTAATTATGTAATGTCAATAATGTGATAACATTATGGGAAATACATGTATGTGGAATTTTCCCCTAAATCTATGCACATACCCCTTAGTTTGCCTCTATGGTGTCTCTATTGGGATTTTGGTATCTTCTTTTTGGCTAGGGAATCTTGTCCTCATATGAAATATCCTCTGCACTCTAATTTATGGCTCCCCATTAAGCTAATATTTTATTTATTATTCAAATTTATACTCTAGTTCCTCACTCTCTTAGACACATATCATAATTTTCATTTGGTCCAAAATCTCAGTTCAAATATGATGTCTTTCCTATGGCATATACTCCACATGTATTATCATAATCACTTTATTATTTTTCATTCCATACTTGTTTTTTCCATGTTACCACCATTCATATTTACAATATTAAGTTTTAATTGAATCCATGTCCCTCAAAATTGATCTCTTCATCTTCAAAATTAAAAATTCCATTACAATCCACAAACCATTCCAAGTTTAGAATAACTACATAAGAAGATTTATTTTCTAGTATGTCAATTACATTCAATTTTATTTATTTTTTTATGCCCATGAGATATAATTTAACTCCTAATAGTACCAATATTGGAGACCTTAGAGTCCATCTGCTAGGACAATGTCATAGGTTTCCACCTCAAGTGGTAGCTTCCCTAATATGTGTTCCTTGGTATTTTTATATTTATCCTAAATATAATAGGATGATGTGTACCTCCTTTTCATTTAGATTTACATCAATAAGTTGATTTTTTTTCTATTTTACACTTGTTCTAAAAACATTATTTTCTTTTATTCTTTCCCTTTCTCAACCCTTTGTATTCTAGGTATTATTTCATGTTTATTCCAATACTTAAAAAATTGTGACAATTTATTCAACAACATCTGTGCCTCCATGATATTTAATAAATTATTTAATACAACTACCTTTTCTTATCAAAATAAGTTTTATTTTATTTGTACTTTAATTATTTTTTCTCTATCATATTTTTACTTCTTTATACTATCTCTTCATGTTTTCTAGTATTGGAATAGTCACCATCCTTTTTATCCTCAAAGTCTTCTTCTCTTTATACCCATTTATCTTTCCCTTTATTTGTGCCTCTTTTTTTGGTCACTACCACTTATGGTTTCTTTTCTCCTATTTTCATAGATAAATTTTTAAATAACTTCTTAGGGAGCCCCTACCTCTCCAGTAATGCCCCCTCACATTTGTGTAGCTACCCATATATTACTTCTCTTCTGATTGATAATTGTAACCTATCATCATGATTTTATGGGCTTTGTGTTATGTGCATATCATGATATATCCAAATTGGTTTTGGAATTTTTGGTATCTTTGTTAAGTATTTTTTACCTTTGGGAGGTGGTCGTCCTACTAATTCCTCCATTTTTGTCACACCAACCTTGTAATAATTTGCGTCCTTTGAACAATTAAATAAATCATGTGTGACATTTTCTTAACAAAACCCACATTATATATGTATCTCCTATACATAATTTAGAGTGATATCCCATAACTTCCCACATTTATAACACATTAGAGGTGTGTTATCCTAGTTGTATCCTCTTTCACCACTAGTAGATTTCCATGGTTTTGTGTCAAGATTTGTGTCTAAATCAAACCATTTTTTGCCTTTTTTTCATGACCTGACACAATTTTGTTTGACATAATTTGTCTCAACCAAGGTGATGGAACACATATTTTAGCATCAGCTGATAAAGTGAAGCTTGGTCTTATATTTCATTGATGCAACACATGTCACCAAAATATATGTAAATATGTGTGTCAGGTTTTTTGCATCTAATTTGTTGACTTTAAAATTAAAAAAAAAATTGTTAATTTTGAATTTTTAGAGGGAAAATTTTATAGGAATTGAAAAAGTGGCTGACTGACATAATTTATGTCAAAATTGGCTAACATAATTTGCATTAGAGTTGGTTAATGTAACTTGTGTTAGAGATGAAAATTTTCCCAAGAAATTGTTTCACAATGGCTTGGATCTGGGTTGTCTAGATTTCATTATAGGCTTAAATTCATTATTATAGATCTAAAAAATTCCCAAAAATATTTTTTAAAATAATAATAGTATGGAAGGAATAAACGATTTCCAAGGTAGTAGTAAATAAATGAAAGTGATATATGATAGTTATGACTTAGGTTATAAAAAAATATTATCTTCATTAGGCCCCATGAATCATTATTTATTAATTGAATAATATATAGATCTATCTACAAGTGAGTGTGAAGCATATGAGCAATATTTAAATCTCTTGAAGCTTACTACAAACTAAAAATTCAAGGAATATCTTACAATCAATGGAGGTAAATTTTAGGTTAATTTCATTAGTCATATGTGAAATTATCAACAATATTATTATTAAATATGATAAGATCTACAACCAAGCTATCTATATTCTTTCAATAAAGTTACATAGTTCCATAATGTATATCATCATACACATTACACGCCCTCCTCCTCTGTTTTTCCCATCCATGCCATCACATCTGCACAACATAATGATTTTTTTTAGTAGTTTAAATAGTTTGAGGAATAATAACATAAAATAAATAACCCATTTCCCTGCAACATATTTGACTTTCAACCAAAGGACACAATTCCACCATATGCAATGAAAAAATGATCATTTTTATTTTTTTAGAATACTCTTACCATGTGTCAAAATGCCTACGTAATATAATCCTTCTTTCTCATATTATGGATTATGAAAGTCTTAAATCTCTAATTTATAATTAATATTTGCAATCACTAAATTTACACAAAATATACATTCAAATCATATGGTTCATATTCATGGATAGTTAAAATAAAATTTGTATTAATCTATGGACATATTATCACACCAATTGAATTATTAGAGTTTTTTTATAACCTATGGTATGGGTTAATGTGAAAAAGAAGAATAGGTGTGGAAACAAGAGGATTTTTGAAATCCAGGTGTAGGTGGGAAGTTGTAGGCAAAGAGGGAGGCAGAGAGGATGATGAAGATGATGGAAAGGGGAGAAGTTGCTTGGCAATGAAGCTGGAAAAAGGCCTACAATACTCTTTGGTGGTGACTGCATTGCCTATGTATCAATGTGCTTTATGGAGCTATGTGGTGGTCTTTCCTATTGGGGTCTAGGTTGAGAGATAGAACTTGTTATCTTTGTCATGGATTGGAGGGAACTCTACCATTTTTGCTCTTAGACTAAAGGTGATGCAGGGGGCTTGGTCTTGGCTGATCCTACCTTAATGACTCCCTATGGGATGGAGGAAAATGGAATTATTTTGAGCTCTTGGAAGAACCTTGATTCCCCTTCTTCCTTCCTATGGATGGTAGTGGCCTAAGCACTAGCTACGAGTAGAGCCATATCGGTTAATGGAAAATTTGTTCTAAATTTTTGGCAAGCATGTGTGCTCAAGCTAGTTGTGATGGATCATGATAGGATCTTGGTGGGCTAGAGAAATAATCATAGACATTCTGGGCTAGGTAAAGACCAACCATGATTAGCTATTTGACCTTCTGGTTAATGGTGGACATTTAGTGATATGGCTTTCACTTAGTTTTCTTTTAGAGTTTTATTTGGATTTTGTGGCATTATAAATAGGGGAGGCTATAGACCTTACCCTCATGGGATAGCCATTTATATCTTGAATACTCCTTTGTGGCCCTTCTTTGGGGAGTATGATGGTGAATCCCTCCCCAAGTTCCTCTTTTGGGGTATGTTGGGTGCTAGAGGAACTCACTCCCCTAATTTTTGGAGTGATAAGTTTATTACAGGAGACCTTGTTTTAACCTCATTTGTTTGTATGGATAATGGAATGTTCAGTCTTTCTCTTCTTGTGGAAGGCTAGATTTCAATTTTAGGAAGGCCCTACCTTAATGTAGTCTTCTTTTACTAGTTAAGTATGGAAGATATAGGAGTCCACTCTAGTGTTCAAGTTATGGGTTTATGTAGGGAGATCAAATCTGAAGAAAACCCATATCAGTTTAAGTTGTTTTGGTTTCAGATGGAAATTATAGTCCTAACCAAATCTTATATTTATAGCATGGATGATAGAGGAATCCACCTCTATGGAAGTGGTGCAGATGTCTTAGGAGGTATAAGACCTCCTTTTCTAGTTGAACCAATGTTCTATACTTGGCTCCTTGTTATTCTTTTCCAAGCTATGAATCTTAGAGGGAAGAGAAACTATTCTGCTGGAACTCTATTATTTGAAAGCTATGTGGAAGACCCTAATAATAGAAGATCTCCCCTTCTAAGGGATCCTTTAGTTTATAGTATAACAATTCTTTGTACTATATAGGTTATGGGACCTCAAAACCCTTAGTTGTGGGAACCTTTAAAACCCTCATGTTCTCTAGTCTTACCTTGGTCATGGGACCTTTACTCCACTTATGTAAGGTTGGGGGAGCCTCCAAACCCTCTTTATTGTACTCACAGGCTATGGGACCCTTAAAACCCCTAGTCAAATCCTTAAAACCCTCATGTTATCTAATCTTTCCATGGTCATGGGACCTTTAATCTATTTTCTAAAGGTTGGGGGAGCCTTCAAGCCCTCTTTATTGTATTTACAAGTTACAAGATCCTTAAAATCCCTAGTTGTGGGAATCCTTAAAACCCAAATGCTCTCTACTCTCACCAAGGTCAAGGGTACCTTTACCACTCTTAAAGGTTGATGGAGCCTTCAAACCCCTTTTTATATACTTGGTCATTAGGGGGATCCTTTTCCCTCTTTATTGTGCCTGGATGTGGGTCCATTGTCAAAACCCTCAAAACCTAGTTCATAGATATGGTTTCAAAAGAGTTTTTACCCTATCAAATAAAAAATTCAAATCTTAATGTAATTTTTGACATTGTGGATTACACCCTTTGAAGGGAGGTTCAACTCTCTTCCTCCATGTGGCACAATAGATATATTCCTCTTGCTATGGGTTGCAAACTTGAGGGATGAATCTCTAGGTTAGGGGATAGCTCCCCTTGATGCACCTTAAGACCCTGGATTCCCTATTTATAACAATGGGGGGGGGATGAAAAAAGAGAAATATTGAAATCAGAACCTAACTAATGTAGTGATGTACCAAACTAGTTGATCTACTCAGCTTTGACATACACTTTACACCAGAGAGAAGCAAACATACACTTCATTCAAATGAGAACCTTTCCTACATCAGTGTTTCAATAGGGGATCTTATGGAGATACATGAAGTAAGAACTACCATAGGTGTTCTAAGACACACTATAGACAACTTGTTCACATACACCTATACTCTGAGCTAGACACTTCTTGTCGACCTGCAATAGATGAACTCACAATACACTAGATATGTTGGCATAAACTTATGAAAGCATGAAAAGGAAATGACTTAACATAAGATAAAACCATAGACATATGCAAAAGTGTAAGCTCAAATGGAGGTAAAAATGCTTCTTTTGATTCAAGGTAAATTTATTCAAGGATTCACCATACAATGCTAAGACAAATGAGAAGTTACAAATATATAGAGAGCTTAGAAATAGATAGTTTACAAGTTAAGGGATGGAAACCCATGCTAAGTTAAACAATTCTGTAGAGACCACAAGTCCATGTTGCTACCATATCCTTCCAATTACATATGGGAGAGCCATTTTTTAGATGTCCAAGTCACTACCCTTGCTATCATGGTCCTACAAAAGCATGAGATACTCCTTCTATCAATTGACAAGGCCATCCCCAAGTTGTGTTGACTGGGCCATCTTCTCTTTAATGATGGGTGAAACTAGTTATGTATTAATGGAAAAGCATGAAAACATGGGCTAATCTCCTCTATAGTTCAAAAACCAATCCTTTTATTGGTTTTTTGGAGAGACTATTTCACCTAAGTACATTTACTCTTCTTGTTAAAGACACCTATGCCACTTGTCTTGGTCTGGTTCATCCTTGGGTCTATGCTTTGACTTGTCACACCACTTAGAACATTTTGAGCTTTTACTTTAATGTGCTGCATGGCTGAATTTTAGGTTACCCACCTTTTTTTCTTTTACTTTGTTATTTCCCATAGCCTTGGCCTTTTCTTGTCTTTAACCATTCGAGCTCTTGGGTGCTTGTTATTTCTCGAGCCTTCAGGCTTTTGGTAATGTGAATTCCTTCGGATAAAATGTCTGAAGGAATTCCTTCAAACATTTTGTCTGAAGAAATTCTCTTTTGGGCTTGCCTTCTTTAGTTTTTTTTTGGTAGGCCTTTGTGTTATGCTTTCCTTCTGATAAAATGTCTAAAGGAATTATTTCCTTTGATTGCTTCATTTCCTGAAGGGCATGTGCCCTTCAGACCTTTTGTCTTCATCCTCTCTTTCTTAAAGTTCCCTCCATAAAGGCTTTTCCCAACCAAAAGTTCCCTTTGCAAGGGTAGGTTCCCTTTGAAAACTTTTAAAATGACCCTTTGGAAAAGTGAAAAGAGTCCTCTTTCTTGACCAAGTGCCCCCATAAAGACACCTACCCTTTAGACTTTTTGTGACCGTCAAATTTCCTTGGACAAAATGTTTGAAGGAATTCCTTCGGACATTTTTTCTAAAGGAATTTGACCTTGGATTTTCTTTTTCAATTTTCCTTCAAATTAAATGTCTGAAGGAATTCCTTTGGACATTTTGTCTAAAGGAATTCTTTTCGCTTATCACTTTTCCCGAAGGGCAATTTCCCTTTGAGCTTCTTGATTTTGCCCCTTGCTTCAACTGGTTGGCCTCCGTAAGGGCATTTTGAGCCAAAATTGCCCTTTGGACCTTTTGTATTGGTTCTCATGCTAATGAAAATCCCTCCACAAGGTCCATTATGCCTTCCAACATACCCTTTGGAAGTTTTTTAAAGGTCCATTTCATCTTTGAATTGCCTCTCGTAAGGGCACATACCCTTCAGTGAAATTGACCCTTCAGTGAAATTGCAAATGACCCTACAGAACAACCAAGGGCCTTTCATAGAAAAACACTTGCCTTAAGAAGCATCTAAGACCAATTTAGGATCTTTTGAAGGACTTACTCAAAAATATTTGAAGTAAAGATGTCTCAAAACTTGATTGCTTCTTCCTTACCCTTTCAAGTTTATGAATGACTCCAACTCATGAAAATTGGCAAGTAAAGCACTTTAAAAAACTCAACTTGCATTGGAACTAGCCATAGACCCCTTCAAGTTTGTCAAGTGCTCCTAATTATTATTTGTAAAGCTTAAAATTAATGATGTTCTAAGAATCCAATTTGCTCTATGAGTGCTAGAAAAGACCAATGCTTGATGAGACAACACCTGCACCTGCACAAAAGTAACTTTTTCCTTGATTTTTAAAGGGTTAAGACCTAGTTTTAGGGGAAAATGTCATGAAGAACAAAGATTCAAGGAAAAATAAGGGGGGTGCCCATTTTGGCATACAAGATTCATAAAATTGTCAACAAATTAGTGACTCAAAGGGGAAGCATGCCTACTATGCTTGAGAAGATTGGTGGCCTAAAATTCCATTAGGCATGTAGTCAAGATGCAGCTTGAAATTTTGGCAATATCCTTGTAAGGACCTAAGAACCAACAAATATTTTACCCCAAAAAACAAGGAAAAAAACACACACAAAGGCTAAAAACACTACACACATGCATAATAGCACTTAGGTAAAATGAGGAAAAACTAAGGAAACTATGTACATGACAAAAGAAACCTAGTAATAATGCTTAAGATATATCCCATTGACTAGGATATGTAGCTCTTCACCATCTAACATAGAGAGTTGGAAATCATTGTGTTGCTTGCATTAGGTGATGATATATGGGCCACTCCATAAGTCATCAAACTTCATGTGCCTTCCAAGCTTGGCTTGGTCCTCATCCCACTTCAAGATAATATCACCTTTTGAGAAGCTCCTTGGCATATACCTCTTGTCAAAATGCTTCTTTATTTTTTGTTGGTGGCTGGTCATTGCATCCATGGCTTGGTCTCTCACTTCTTCAAGCTCCATTACCTCACAATACCTAACTTCTAAGCTATTGATCTCCACCAATTATAACTAATGGGTAAGATCCAAGGCTAGTAACTCAATTGAGATAGGAAGTCTAACTTCCCTTTCATACAAAAGTGTGTATGGTGAATTCTCGAGAACCCTCTTTGGAGTGATCTTATCTGCCCAAATAGCTATCTTCAACTTGACATGCCAAGTCCTTTGATTTTCATCCATTGTCCTTTTTATGATCCTAATCAAATTCTTGTTTATGGACTCAACTAGCCCATTCCCTTATGCATAGTAGTTGGAAGAAGTGCTAAGATATATTTCATATTTTAATGCCCACGCACTTGTCTTCACTCCCAACAAAACTAATGCATTGTCTGAAATGATTATGGTTAGGACCCCAAATATTATCACTATGCCTTCATAGAAGTCTAGGATTGCACTCTCATTGGTCTCTTTCAAAGCTATGGCCTCTACCCATATTGTGAAATAATCCATGGTAGTCAAAACCCACTTGTGGCCAATACTAGAAGGAGGATTGATCAACCCTATGAAGTCTAACCCCCATTACATGAATGGTTATTCCACCTGAATAGGATGAAGAGGCATGGTAGCTAACCATTGTTTCCCTTTAAAGAAGGCACATTTTTTACATTTCCTCACCTAATCATGAGTATCTCTAAACAAACTGGGCCAAAAGTAACCAAACCTAATAATCCTTGCAGTTGTGGCCTTAGGAGCAAAGTGCCCACTAGCTGGTCCATCATGGAACTCAGATAGTACCTTGTTGACTTGGTCTAAATCAATTCATCTCAAGAGTACCCCTAAAAATTCTTTCTTGAATATCACTCCATTAACTAGGACATAAGGAAGAGATTAGATTTTTAAAATACCTCCTTTGAGTCCTATCAAGACCTTGTACACACTCACTAGTTTGAAGGAAATTAACCATGTCTTGTGCCCAACTCTTCATGACTATAGGTACAACTATTGTAGGTTCATCTTGGAGTACCAAAATGTCTTCCTTCAACTCTTTCAAGTCTATATAAATGTGTTTACACATCCCTCTTCCCCTTACCAGCTTGGTGGTCTTGATCTCTACGTCATAGTCCATTACTTTGGTGATCCAACTTGCCCTTTTCTCATTCAAGTCTCAGCTCCGTAAGAAATCTTTTACACTAGGATGTGGCACCATGATGTGAATTTTTTTGTTAGACAACATATGTCTAAACTTACTTATACTTGATATGACTTCAAGCACTTACTTCTCAACATACGTGTATCTAAGCTCATAGCCTTCTAAACCTTGGCTAAAAAAAGTGAGAGGTTGTTCTAAATTCTCACCATTTGCTTGAGTGAGCATAGCATAGATTACCTCTTCATTCCCAAAGGTTTATATATTGAAGTCCTTATAAAATTTTAGACTAGTTAGGGTAGGATCTTGGGTGATAGCTTGCTTGATGCCTTTGAAGATTTCTCTTCTTCTTACTATCCACATGAACATCTCATCCTTCCTTAGCATAGAAGTTAGTGGCTTGACCAGCTCAACAAAGTTATGAATGAATCTCATAATGAAATTTATTTTACTAAAGAAACTTTGTATGCCCTTCTTGTGCTTAGGCAAGGACAATGCTAAGATGGCATGCACCCTCTCTAAATCAATGGATAGGCCTTATTTTGAAATGGCATGGCCCAAGAGCTTGCCTTCATGGATGGCAAACATGCATTTATTTGGGTTGAGAGAGATACCAAACTCTCTACATCTTTCAAAGATTTGCCTTAGGTACTTCAAATGTTCACTTGCCTCCTTAGAAAGACTGTCACATCATCAAGATAAACTAGCATAATGTCATTGATCATACTTTGAAAAGGCATACCCATAGCACGTTGGAAGGTAGCTCCAGCATTTGACAATCCAAATGGCATCTTCATGTAGGTGTATGTTCCCCCCTTAGTGGTTAAGGATATCTTGTATTGGTCACATTCTTGTACCAAGATTTTATTATACCTAAAGTAGCCATCTAGGAGAGAGAATCTTTCAATACTTGTCACCATCTGAAGAATTTTATCCATACTTGGAAGGGGATAGTGATCTCTTAGTGAGACTCTATTCAGGTCTCTAAAATCCACACACAATCTGACCTCTTCCTTATTCTTCATAATAGGTACCAAATTGGCCAACCAAGAAGAGTGTTTAATAGGGAAAATGATCCTGGACTCAATCAGTTTGGTGAGTTCCTTCCTCATGAGAGGCTCAATCTTTGGATTAATTGTCCTTTGCTTTTTCTTGATGGGTTTGCCACTTTCCTCCAACTCAATGGTGTGTTGGGCCAATCTTGGATCAAATCCCTTCAAATCACCATAATCCCAAGCAAAGACATCAACAAACTCTTGCCATAACATAATGAAAGCATGTTTTTCCTCATTGGTACACACCTTCCCAAGTGTAACTTATCCTTGTAGATCTCTACCCTTTCATAATTTTCCTTCTTGGTTGACATTCTTGATTTGTCTCTCTTAAGTTCATCATCTTCATTGAAGATGCTCTCAAGAGTTACCAAACCTTTGGGAATCCTTTTGGTCTTTAGTTGAATAATTTGCCCATCATACTATTGCTTTATCTTGGTCTGATTTTTGGAAGCAAACTCAACTTCTTGTAAGAAAAGTGATAGTTTTTGGTCAATTTCAAACACCTACCAATTGGTGACATTATCTGGTATGGAGGGCCTCACGATCACCTTTAAATGATGTTAATTATTATTTTGTCTCACCCCCTTTGGGATATCAAATTGAGCACCAACTATTATTAGTCTATTTGCATGCTTGTTCTCCTCTCTTAGAATGGAAGTGATGTTGAAAGTAGCAAAGTTCTCCATAAGGTACCACACTTTGTGCTTGTAAGACTTGAATAAGGAGTTCTTGGTCAATCTTTGACCTCTCACTTGGTTCATAATCAACTCACTATCTCCAAACACCTATAATTCTTTGATTTCTCTCTTCTTTGCCCATTCTAGGCTATGAACAAGGGCCTCATACTCTACTACATTGCAAGTGAAAGAGAACTAAAACCTGAAAGTTGATAAGTATTTATATTTTCAAGTTGAAACTAGCATTTCCCCACCACCAGCTCCCAACTTGCTTCTAGATCCATTAAAGAATAGTTTCCATAGACCACAATCCTCTTAATTTATCTTCATCAATTTTGGCATGAAAGCATCTTTCTCATGCATGAAGTAGAATCCAAGACCAGCTTCTTTAGTGAACTTATAAGGATCATACTCAAAAAAATTATTTCCCATTCATCTAGGAGTAGGTCAACAACTCATATAAGGGAAGATGATGGAGATTGGTCTACCTGGAGCTCTTCTTAATCAATGATTGCGTAGTTTACATTTACCACTTTGGGTGAGTATGGCTCTAGGTGATCCTTGTGGATGGGCTATGAATAAATCTTTACTTTAGTTCCATACTTTGTCTTTAAAACCATGTAAGACCAATTGGCTGCCAAGTATCCACCTATCTTGGATGTGAAATCCCTTGACAAGCAAAGAGCAAAGTAAGGAGGAACATTTGCCACTACCACATCATGGGGAATTGAGAAGGTTGGATAGGCATGGAGAGTTAGATTCAAGCCTCTTTCCACTCCCAAGGTCTAAGCTGGTGATCCATCCAACTGTAGAACTCCTTTTTTTGTTTGCTCATACTTGAGGCCCAGCTTATTAGCTATGCATTTGGGCATAACTGAGGTGATTTCTCCACTATAAATGATGTAATTATGGACCAATAAGTCACCAATAATCAGTGATAAATAGAAAGGAAGGACCTTTTCATCTTTCTTTGCTTAACCTCCTATGGGAGGAGCCTCATTTACTATCAACACATTATCATTTTTTGCTAGGATAGCTTGCTCACCTAGCCTGTGCAATTCCTTTTCAATTCTATCATTTTGTCTTAGTAGTGATAAATAATCCCACAATGAGATGTTCATGTGTAGATTCTTCACTTGTTCCACTACATTGATTTAAGGATTTCCCCATTTAGAGTTCTCCTTGGGAACATTCGTAACCTGTGGTGCAACCTGAGAAGCTAAAGCTACAACCAATGACCTGTAATTGGGAAAATTTTGATTTACTTGTGGTGAAGGAGATGATGTAGGTGCTTGAGTGGTTGCTTGAATAGATACTTGAGCTTTATCAATGGCTCTCCTTTTAGACTTGGTGTTGGCTAAAACACCAACATTCTGATTACTTGTGCTCCCCACATAGTTGACTACATAGAACTCTCCTTGCAAGTGATTCATAAGAGTGGAATCAGATTGAGCCTACATTTTTTCCATCCCAAGTTGTGTTAAAATATCAAAAATTGATAATTGGGTTTCCTGATCACCTTGTGCAGTCATGCTTTGATTTGGTAACTCACTAGCATAGGTAACTTGTTATTGGCCATGTTTCAAGGGTCGACAGTTGGGCTACTCCTACACCAAATTATTTTGAGTGGGGACATGAGCCTTGGAAGATGAAAGGGTATTTAGATTATAGCTTTGATAAAGATTGACATGTGTAATTTGACCTTACCCTTGATTATAATTCTAGAAGGGAGGCCTATTTACTTGCCTAAACTGTTGGTAACCTTGATTTGGCCTATAACTAAGCTTATTATCTCTTGAGGGAAACTAAATCATTGGTAACACTCTGTATAAGGCTCTTAACTTCATGGACATCATTTATAGGGGTATTATCTAGCTTCTCTTGATTAGGCAAAAGAGCTAGGGTGGGCACAGCAGGCTAGACTGAGGGTTGTAAATTAGGAAAGAGTGTTATATGAGGTCTAGGAGCTATCTTTCCTACTTGAACAAGGTAATTTTTAGTAGCTATGGCTATCTCATAAGTAGTGGGAAAAGTGTTCCCACCCATGGACTGTATCATGATATAAATTTAACTATTTAGGGCCTTCAAGTAGTAAAGGAAAGCATAGGTTGGGGTTGGCCTCATAAGAATTGGGATTATATCCCAAGTCTTTTAGAACCTAGTGTTAAAATATTGCATAAACTCATGTGGGGCTCTCTTCATGGTGGTTAATTGCTTAGCTAGAGACAAATGGTCACTTTTTTCCCCAAACCTATTAGTCAAGAGGGTCCCTAACTCATTCCATGAGCCAATTAAGTTCATAGGCAAGGTCCCATACTAGTCCAAAACTTTACCTTTTAAGGACAAGGCTAGAAATCTAAAGGCTACAATTTATTCAGTGATATTATGGATGTTGCAGAGGTTGGCTATGTTTCTAATATGCTCGATAGCAGTAATTGGGCCCTCTCCACTAAAAGGAGGAACACTTTTGAGAGTTATCCTTGGAATTGGGTCATTACTGAAGGTTCAAGGGACTTTGACCATTGAAGGCCACAAAACTAAGTGCCTTCCATGGAAAAAAACTTGCCTTAGAGTCTAAGACCAATTTAGGCTCTTTCAAAGGACTTACTCAAAAAGCTTTGAATTAAAGATGTCTCAAAACCCAATTACTTCTTCCTTACCCTTTCAGGCTTGTGAATGACTCCAACTCATGAAAATTGGCAAGTAAAGTACTTTGTAAAACTCGAATTACACTAGAACTAGCCATAGACCCCTTTAGGTTTGTCAAGTGCTCCTGCTTATTACTTGTAAAGATTACAAGTAATGTTGTTCTGAGAACCTGATTTTCTCTATGAGTGCTGGAAAAGACCAATGCTTAATGAGACAACACTTGCACATGCATAAAAGCAACTTTTTCCTTAATTTTTAAAGGGTTAAGACCTGGTTTTAGGGTAAAAGGTCATGAAGAACAAGGCTTCAAGGCAAAAGAAGGGGGGGTGCCCATTTTGGCATGCAGGATTCACAAAATGGTCAATAGTAATTACATTAGTATTTGTGTTATAAATTTAATTTTTTATTTTTAGTGGGAGTTACTATAAAAAAATGTACACTAAACTAAGGAATCTAAGATTTTTTATAAATTTTGGAGTATGCATAGTTTATTTATAAGTATGCATTGACTGAAGGGACATATGAAAAAATATTACACATTTATATCTAGATAAGGGATGTTCATTCATAATGAATATTGATGCATAAAATAGGCAAACAAGGTAGTTGGGCAAATAAACACTTGTTAAGAAAGAAAAAAAGAACACATGCACAAGTGATCCAAAAGGGAATCTTAAATGAAGATACTATAAATATTATATTGGTAATCATAGAATGCATATATTTAGATCTAGTTATGATGAGTATGTTAGTGAAAAAAAATATAAATAGGACCCTTGACCTCTTATTTGGTTGCACAAAGTTTAGATACAATTTTTGGATGTAAAATAAGAGTGAATACATACTATAAAGTTTGAAGGTTTTTTTATATGCACAAAAGGTATTTAATTTATTGTATGTAGTTTTAACTAGGATATATGCACTTGATACATGTATGTGAAGAACTATGAATGAATATAATTAAGTATGTTGAATCATCTTGTGTATTTGGTTAGCGTTTGTGCTTTCAATCAGGGTTTTAATGATGAAGTCTATGTGTTTTGTTATGTTATTCTAATCTTCATGACATTATAATGTATATTTCTCAATATCCTCTTGTGTACTTTAGATGAGCTTTTACCATCTATTCAACCAATATGCTAGTACACTAAGGGTTTTTAAATGTTGAGGTTATAAAAGAGGTGTTAATATTTTTGATATATCCTAAACTATTTTCTTAGGTTATGGGATCAAAGTTTTTTATCGTAGAATGCATCATGCTTGAATGCATAGAGGTGTGGTTTAAGACAAAAGCATTGTAATTTCGATTGAAATCACCTATTCATGATTATTTAAAACCTAAGAAGCAGAAATAAAGTAAGATATATAATGATCAATATGGAGTTTTATTTGTAGTGTATCTTTAACGCTTTCATGCATGGCTAGTTGTGTATGTTTCATAACAAATAAATAATTTAGGATGGATATATGACATGTTATAAGATTAAGATAAGAAAAAAAGATAAAGTGATGAATTTTAGACACGTACAATCAATGTTTAGTGAAAAAGATCACTGAGAAGTTACATGTTGGAGTTTTTAGTGCCAATGTATACCTTCTCAAAAGAGGTAGATTACTTATTTTTACATGATCTAAGGGAATACTACATTTCCTTACTTCCTCTTTAGATGAAATTTATTTTAATTGGTTTGAGAATTGAAAGGATTAAGATAGATAGAAAATCCACTCTATACATAGGCAAAGGTTATTGTAGGTTAAAGCAGAGTTGAAAGTTGTCCATAAGGTTGAAAAAAATAAAAATATATAAAGGAATGGAGTTATCAAGTGAAATGGAATAGAGGTTATGTAAGTACGGTGAAGGTATAGAGAAGGAAATAGCTACCAAGGACCCTAAGAATAAATGGGGACCAAATAATCTATATGCAATAAAGATCCATAGAGGATGAAGAGGGTACATGATTGGTTCACATAAGGGAAAAAAATGCACTCTAGTGAGAAAGGCAAGATACACATAGAAGAATACCAAATATGACAAATGGATTATACTAGAGGATAAAGTTTGATGCAAGATCATCCAATGTGTACATGAAATCTTGTGTAAACCAAAAAAGGAGTGGTGTGTTTGTGATTTTTCTTTGACTATTTGTATTTTTGACATAGATATGTTGATTGGGAGATGAGTTTTTGAAGTTTTCATTTCCTTCCAATATTTTCACTAATGGATATACTAAGTAAATATGATCAACTTTGGTATAAATCACTTGGCCGAAAAAGTTGATCTATTTGTTCAAGACTCAAATTGAAATAAACCTTGATTAGGTCTTGGGGTGTTTCTTTGTTATTCAGGATCTAAACTCCAATTTATTTTGTGTAAGTATTCATCTAAGATTTTAATTAAAATCAAGCCAAAAAATCCAATTAGGTTTGTGGGTGGAATCATTAAAGTTTAAAGTTATAATTGGGCCCAAAATCTTGATTTAGTCTATGGGATTTTCCTTCTAAGTTCTTAATGCAAATAAGGAAAAAAAACCCTAATTAGGTCCAAGGAGTGATCATCAAAGTTTCCAATGGTAATAAATTTCAAAACTATGATTAGGTATTCAAAGGATTTGAGCAGAGTTGATTTTTTAATCTAACCCAAATCCCAATTACTCAGAGGGGTTCAAGTGAAGGTTTTTAGTGATAGTTGGGGTTTGAGCTCAACTAGATCATGGAGAGTTTTGGTCATTTCCTATAGTGTTGGTCAGGTCCCAAATATTTATTGGGTCTATGAAGTTATATTTAAATTATTTAAAGCACCAGTAATTCCCAAAAATCCTATTAGTGTCTTTATGAATTGTTTTAAACACATTTATTTTGGTCCTTACAAATTTCTTAAGGCCCAACACGGTCAAGGACAAAAGTTGGAACTGCATGAGTATCATAGGTATGTGAAGGTTTATCCCATTCCCTCCTTTTATAGTAAAATGGATTTTTTTTTAAGGGATGGTAGGAGGTCGCGAGGTTGGTGAACTGTGATATTGTTATTTTAGAACACTAAAATCTATAAAATATTTAACTATTATATTGTGAATATTTCATCCATATTTCTATATTTAATAATCCTGGTTGAGGCATGTGTGATTTTATATTATGTTCTTTGTAACACATTTTTGAATACAATAAAGATGCTATGTTAAATCATTCAAGTATGTGTAATGTTATAATGTGTGTCCATGGAAGTGTGAACCCTTGTAACACAAGCATAAAAGTCTAATCTTAAGTGGATACCCTACCTTGTGTTTGTGCCAATGGTATCATATAAATGTGTTTTCCTTGTGGGGTAAGTGTGAAAGGTTCTTGTATGATTCAGTTAAATGTTGTGAAATAGAAGTATGTTGAGTGAGTTGAAAGTTGTGAAAGAGAATCTTGCATAGTAGTATGGATGAGTTTTTTGTAGGTGTGAGAGAAGTCATGCAAGTTGAGAGGAAGTTTTATAACATATATTTTTAATTCATTTAGGTTGTGAAAGATGATTCTATTGATTGTGTAAATAATGCACACAAATGAGTAAGAACACAAGGAATGGATGACTTGATAGAGATGTTGAAAGGATTCCAAGAAAGATTGGAAATGATGTAGATGACTACACAAAGTGAATATGTTGTAGTTGTAAATGAAGAAGAATAATGTTGGATATGTTGATATCCCTACAAGAAAAGTTGGATGTCTTAGAGAGAGGACCAATTAGAAGAGAAAAGAGGGTAGTAGAGATCAAAGTGAAGGAGAGAGGTAATTATATTGGTGATATTTATTTATTATGTGGTAGAGAGAGCCCTAATAAGCTCATAAAATGGTTAGTTAAGTTTTAAATACATTTGAATAAAATAATATTGAATACCCCATGATGGTAAAGGTTGCAAGTAGGAGCCTATGTGGAAGTGCAGCTATATATTTTAGAGATCTCCAAGCAAGTAGATAATAAAAAATAAAGAAGGTGAGTGGATGGGGACATATGGTTTCAAAATTTATTGGTCATTTTGTGCACCCAAAATTGTATAAAGAGTGGATTAAAAAGCTTCATGACTTGAGGCTCGAGAGAGAAGATAAGAATAAAATTGCCAAAAAAGCTAATATGGGAGGGAAGTTTCCACGTGAGCAGCTCAAGTCTACTTTGAGAAGTATCAAAGAGGAGGATGTGTATGTGGAGAATAAAGTTGTCTTAAAATAAAAGAGAGTGAGGCTTCTATGTGAGAATCCCAAATCTATTTTATAAAACAATAGAGAGAATGAGAGTTGTGATCATTCTATAGAGTAAGAAGTACTCATGCAAGAGGATATGGAGGTGATAAAATTTTAACCAAAAAAAGGAGACCCATTGTTTGAGGATGGGAATGAGTTTGTGGTATCTCATAAGTGGGAAACAATAGAATCATCATTGGTGAGTGAAGGTGATGCATTTTTCATTTATCTTTTAGAGGGAAAAAATTTTGAGTACAACCAAGGAAAGCTACAATTTTCCCTAAAGGAAACAATATATGGGAATGCAAAAGGTAACCATGAGGAGTTGTAGGTTTCCATGAAGGAAATAATGGAGATAGAGGAAGTGAAATTTTATGCACATGAGGAGAGAATGGCTAAAGACCAAGCATGTGAAGGAGAGGAAAATATAAATAAGGATGAGGAGATAAAAACCATGGAGGCTATTGAGAATGGATCTTTTGTAGTCCATCATGTGATCACAAGTTTTGAAAAGCATGCAAGCAATGAAGAAGATTTTTAAAACACATCCTTAGAGCATGATGAAGAGATAGAAAAAGTTTTTGTGGAAACTCTTGATTCCCTTAATGTGTTTGTTCAATACATAGGTCCAACAATGATGAAGATGGAAAATAAAAGGATAAAGTGTGATTTGATCCAGCATGCTCATTTGTATGAGAAAAAAGTGAATAAGTGGTACAAAAGGATAGTATGAGAATGGTGGTTGAATATCTAGTTGGTAATTATATAACAATAATAAAACATTGTATTAATATCATTAGGGAAACAAGAGAAAGTGTGGGAACAAGATTGTTCTCAAGAATATGAACATGAGGAAGCTCATTTTTAACATATAGATGTGGGAGAAAACACTCTCACAATATCAAGTGAAAGATATTAGAAAGAGGAAGAAGAGTTGTCACAAAAATAAATGAGTACTATTTTGAGTAGGTAGAATGATAGAAACTTTGAGGTGCCTAATCCTGATGAGAATCAAGATAATAGTGTAAATATGGAATACTATAGGGATGAGATGGGGTACTTGAGTTAGTTATCAACCCAAGAATGTATTGAAGAGCATGATGTTATAGGTGTAGATATGAAGATAAATTAGGAATCCAAATATACCTTCTAAGGTGAAGAGAGTGATTTAATTGAGTTCACAAGATGTGAAGAGAAAATAATTTGCATATTGCAAAAGTATGCATATAAGTGAAGGAAGAAGAAGATTCTTTTAATAATATTATGAATAAAGGGGAAATAATATAGATAATAGTGACAATATAAGATATGGTAGCCATGATAATAAAGGATTCCATAGGTTGTATGGTGAGGAAATAAATACAAGAAATATTTAGGAGTGGTCAATCAACGGTGGGATTAACCCACAAGGGAGAGTAAGATGTAAAAATAAGCATCTTGATGGAGGTGATCAAACAAAGGTGGGTTTAAGCCCACAAGCAGATGTACATAAAATATGACAAATGTTTGGTATAGGAAGATGGACTATGGTGGGTTTAACCCAACAAAATAATGAGGAGTGAATAGAGGTAAAGAGAAGAAGAGGACTAATGTTAAACCAATAAGAGAAAGTTATAAATGGACAAGAAAGAGATACAATTAGCTAAAGTATTTAGTTTGTTAGAAGGAAACACCATGGCCATTATTATTCATGGTGAAAAGAATGTTCTTACCACTTATTTCATCCATGTGTGTAGGATCTCATATTTTAAAAACCTCAGTTGTCTGATGTAGGAGGATCCATGGCATACATGCATTCTTGTGTCAATAAAAAAATTAAGTGTTGTGTTAATGAGTTTTATTTATTCATTTTTAAAAGGATATGTTGATTTGGATCTAAGTTTTATATGTATTAATTTCCTTTTGACTTATACACTAATATATAAACTAAGTCATGATGATCAAATTTGGTATAAAGCACTTAGCTAAAAAACTTGATCTAGATACTCAAAACTCAAGTTGAAAAAAAACTCAATTAGGTCTTGGGGTGTTTATTTTATATTCAAGATCTAAAATCTAATTTGGTTTTTATAATTATTCATCATATCTTTCAATACAAATTAGCCCAAAAACCCCCGATTAGGTCTATGGGGGGATCATCGAAGTTCAGAATTTTAATCAGACCCAGACTCTTGATTTAGTCTATGAGATTTTCCTTTTAAGTTATTAATGTAAATCAGGCTAAAACCCCCAATTAGGTCTAAAAAATACTAATCAAATTTTTTTATGCTAATTGGGTTCAAAACTTAATTACGTTAGAGGGGTTCAAGTGAAGGTTTCCAATGTTAGTTTGCATCTGAATACCAACTATGTCACGGAGAGTTTTGGTCATTTCCCATAGTGCTCATTAGGTTCCAAAGGGTCTATAAAGTTGTATTCAAATAGTTTAAAGCACTTGAAATGACCAATAAGCCCAATAAGGTCTTATAGAAGTAGTTTAAATTCATTTTTTGGTGCTTATCAATTTATTAGGCCTAACATGGTCAAGGAATAAATTTGGAATGTCATGAGTCTCAGAGGTATGTGAAGGGTCAATCCATTCCCTCCTCTTATATGAAAATGGCATTTATCTTAGGGATTGGTAGGAGGTCAATAGGTTGGTGGAGTATGATGTTATTTTTTTGGAGTACTAAAACTTGTAAAAGATCCAACTATTGTATTTTGATTAATTTTTCCATGTTTTTGCATTGAATAAGCTAAGTTGAGTCATGTGTGAGAGTGAGTGTGAATTTTTTTTTCTTTATAACACATTATTGAATACAATAAAGATTCTACATTAAGTGAGTCAAGGCTATGTAATGTGTTAATGTGTGTCCATGGAAGTATGTAAACCTTGAAATACAGGGATAAAATGTTGTCCCTAAGTGGATACCTTGCCTTGTGCTTGAAAAAAAGTGGAGTGCGTTGAACAAGTAAAAAACTCATATTGAAGTTTACCTGAAGTTGAAACCGATGTACATGTTGATATATCAAAATAAAGTGTGAGATAAAATGTGGATTTGGAAGGTAATCAATAATTTATAAAGGGAGAAAGTGATAATTATGTGATAATGAAAATTATACCTTATGTGTAAAAGAATTTGTGAAATGGTAAGGACTATACTACATATATTACACAAGGTATTAAGATGAAAATGTATCCATAAACAAGAATGAATCTGGAAGGACTAATAAGAGGGACTGTAAGTCCATTGTTTAGTAACAATAATCTAATTTTTATCCTTATGGTTGTTTCACAAGGAGGCATGGGTCC